>WEIV01027827.1:91491-265900 GCA_013390005.1 Calyptomena viridis | reverse complement strand
GAGGCGCCGGGCCCGGGAGGGCTGAGGCGAGGGAGGGGGTCCGTTTCTGCCGGTACCCGCCGCTGCCGCTGCCGCCGCGGGCGTTGCTGTCAGTGCTCAGCCGCGAGCGCAACTGGTTCAGTAAGCTTTCCTTTTCAAACCTGGCGCTGCCTGTGCCCCTCAGCCATGGCACTCTTTCAGCCATGATATCCCCACAGCCATGATATCCCGTCAGCCTGACTCCACCTCAGCCATGGCCCCCCCCATCAGCCATGGCTCCCCTTCAGCCATGATATCCCCTCACCCGTGGCACCCCTTCAGCCATGGAATCCCCTCAGCCATGGGATCCCCTCAGCCATGACATCCCCTCAGCCATGACATCCCCTCAGCCATGGTACCCCCTCAGCCATGGTACCCCCTCAGCCATGACTCCCCCTCAGCCATGACTCCCCCTCAGCCATTACCCCCTCAGCCATGGCTCCCCTTCAGCCAGAACTCCCCCTCAGCCATGGCTTCCACTCATTGCTCTGGGCTGTAGTTCCAGAGGTCATATCTGGCTGACGAAAAAATGTCATGTTTAATGCTGGGAGCTTTCCCTGGCAGCCTGCCCTGTGTGTGAGGCCATACCAGCTCCATCTTGCCTTGCTCCAGCACCCCAGAATCCCTCTGGGAGCAGTGTTTTCCCAGCTGGATGAGAAATATCCACATGCACTCTTCACGATAAATCCTATCTTGCCGGGGTAATTTTAAAACATCCCTGCTGATAAACAAGGGGTGTTTGAAGCCCTGTCTGTTTGTTATGTGTTTTCATGCAAGATAGTGCAGCGGGTTCCTGATTCATGGCTGGGCCTGAGAGCTGCTGCAAGATTCTCATAAATAATCCACGGGCCGGGTGAAGTCTGAAGCTCCATATTTGCTTCCTGATTTAAAGCACCAAGGTCACCTGGAAGGCAGCGATACACTTCCCTGTGCAATTTCCCTGCATGCTTCCTCCAAATTCAGAGACTGCCTTCATCAGCAAATAGGAAACCTGTAGACTATGTCAGATACAGCTTCAGTGTCTTGTCTGTCAACAGTGCATGGTGCATTGTCGTATATTATAATATTTACTCATTTCTCTGTTGTTCTTTGAGAATCTTGCTACAGAAGCTTGTTTCAAAACACTGAAGTTGGGTGACTCTGAGGTTTCAAGCAGAGAGTGCTTCAAAATAGTGATCTTATCAGAAGCAGGCAGAGGCATTAAAGCTCACCTCACCTAAAGGCATCTCTGGAGATACACAGTGCCTGTGTTGCAGCTGAGCCTTCACTGGCTTCTCACTTTGCCTGCAGCAAACGGGACAATCCCGACTTCCCACCTTTCCCTGAGACATTTCCACTGCCTCCTTCCAGTTTTTAAATCACCGGCCACACCTCAGGACTGCCTTCACACTCTCTGCTTTCTTTTTGAATGAAGTGTCTTATCAGGGCCATTGTAATCAAAGGCAAAGCTGGGAGGGAGAGGGAGGTGAAGACAAGAGGCAGGAACCGTGATCAAATAGAATGGTTCTGGGTTGTTCCTTAATTGAGTAAATTTCAAGATTGTGCAAGTCGCTGCTCCAGTTTTCTTAGGAAAGGAGATGTCTTTATGAGTCACCATCACTTGTCATTATCAGCCACCGCATGTGACGTCAGAGAGCAAGAGCAGCATCTTCCCCACAGCACAGGGAGCAGAGGAGTGTTCCCAGTCCTCTTCATGTAGACAGGGAAACATGTTTGGGATTTTGGGAAGCATATCTAGACCAGACAGTGTCTCCTTTGAGCCAGTTGTATTCTGAGGACATAAACTCAGTCCTGCTCAAAAAGAAAGGGTTTTTTCTCTCTACGTCTTGCTTAGTACTCAACATGAAATTATTTTACATCATTAAAACATCATTGTTCTGGATGAGATGTAACTATATTTCCTGTGATCATGGAAAATACTCCTATGACATGCAAATACTGTAATTTCCAAATTGCTAGAAACTTTGCAATCCTTCCCAATGAAACTTATGCTAAATCTTAATTGATTTCTGAAGAAGGATACATTATTGAAAGAGAGCAGTGGGACTGGGTTGATACCAGGTGACAGAATTACACATAGACGTATCAGTCTACAATATGTCTTTAAATCCAGTGTCATGTCGTGTTCCTCTGTGGACACAGACAGTACAGCACCTGAGCCAGGTACACCCCTAGTCAAGGATCTTTTAAAGACAAAGTTGTTTTTATAAATGAACAAAATGCTTTGTGAAAATGAATACAGTTTAGTGAATTGCCATTTATTGTGTATATGTTTAAAATATGTATAGATATGTATTGCAATTGAGGGTTACTTGTGTTCTCTGCCATTATGACTTACACCAATCTACTCATTCCATAGCTTTTCCTTGCTGCATTTTGGAAGGGTTTTTAATAATTCATTCTGGTTGCAGAAGTCCTTGTGTAGAGCATGTTTTGTCTGTGCCTTGGCTCTCAGAGTCTTTAGCTGTGACATTTTAATGGTGTTTGGGCTGTGTTGGGATTAGTGGTCTATGTTGGACTCTTTCCTGTAAATTCTGGCATGTCATTTGCCATCTGGCTGGCTGAGAAGAGCTACTCTGAGTAGGGCAGTTCATCTCCTCCCCTTTCCCTATGGCAAAGCAATGATAATCTTGGATAAATTCCTTACTTAAGAGCAAAGATTGTAGGAAATTTATAACTACTATGAAAGAGTATTAGAAGACCCAGGTTTAACAGCCATGGCCTTACACTTTAAAGGCAGATTCTCTATCAAGTCTCTGTTTATCTTTCTGGAACAATATAAACATCTTCCCTTCTCCATTCCCATTCTTCCACCACAGTCACCTTCCCTGATTTGTGTTGGACGGAAAGCCAGAGACTGTCTGCCACACCAAGGCTATAAATTATGTCTTGTCTCACTTCTGTGAAGCAAACAGAAGTCTCTTTAATTAATTCCATTGGATTAATTCCATAGAAAAGGTACAGAGGAATCTGACAGAGCTGCTAGTTAATCTCTTCAAAAAACCCTTCTTCTGACTACCTGTCCCTCAGTGATCAATCCTGCCATCTCAAAGACACTGCTTTTGGGCTGAAGCCTTGTGAGAGCTCCCAGCAGCAGATATATATATATATCCTGCACAGAGAGACTTGCTACAATTTCTGAAAAGTTACAGCTTTTATAACTCTTTCAAAGACAAATCTCCCCAGGCACCTGTCAGCAGATCCACTCTGGGCATGGACATCCTACCTTTATTTATGTCATCAGTTATTTTCCCATAGCCTGGGACAGTATTTAACGCCGATATAACAGCAGTTTGGAAGTCTGGATGTGTTCACAAAGCAATGCCTGTCCCGTCATCATTCTTGGACCAAACAAATCAAAAGTTTATATTCAGACGACAAATATAGTGGCACATTTGTGGCTGCCTCATCCCTGAAGTGTCCAAGGCCAGGTTGGATGGGACTTGGAGCAACTGGGATAGTGGAAGGTGTCCCTGCCCATGGCAGGGGGTGGAGTGAGATGAGGTTTAAGGTCCCTTCCAACCCAAACCAGTCTGGGGTTCTATGATTTTAAGGAGACTGTCCTGCAGTCTGATCCTTTGGACTATACATGATGTCAAGAGTTTCTGATCAGGAATGAGCCATTAAAAAATCTCTAGTTCATGGCTTTCCTGTGGAACTTGAAATTTGGTTATTGTTTGTTTAGAACCAGGAACCCAGTAAAAATTAAATGCTTTCCAGCTATATTAATTGGTGGTTGCTAGGCAGTGATATTTGCAAATATGTTCTACTTGTACATTATAAAAATGCTGACTTGTTCCATACACCTGTACGTCTTTCCTGCCTCCATAGGGACAATAGTTTCTTTGGCTGAAACATCCTGTTCAGAGGGTTATAATGAAACAGTTTGCACTTGAATTGTTTGCCTTCCTGACCCCTCAGCTTTCTGCCAGCTTCTGACTGTGCATGCAAGTAAGAGCTCTGTACTATTTGTCCTTGGGGTTGCATTTATTAAATATGTTTGCTGGCTGTACTGCAGCCTGGTAGCTCCCAACTTACTTTTCCTTCTTTTTATTTTTCTCGCTCTGAAGCTTCATCATTACTAATGAAAAATCAGACTGTGAAGAAAAATGCTTTGGTTTTGTGTTAATGTAAGTGAAGGTTATATCATGAATGAGGAATTTAATGACCAAAGATTTATACCAATAGGTCCATAGCTCCTGCATCTGGGATTTTTTTTTTACAAGCAAAACTCTTCTTTCAGCTTTTACAGAAGCACCCAGTGTCCTTCAATTTTATTTTTTTAATGAATGCTAACATCTAAAGCTATGAGAACAAAATGGGTTTGAGTTGCACTGCATTTTTAATCTCTGCACAAGCAGAAGAGGAGATGTCTAAAGTTACTTTAACTCTGCTTATATGTTTCAGCCGCAATAATACTATGACTAACTTAAAAAAGAGAAAAAATGTAGGAAAACCTTTATGGCCCATGGAAGGAAAGCTATTCCCACTGTAAACCCCTGCTGACAGAAAGGCAGAAGGTTAATGGGAACCCCTCCTTGAGGGCTGGTTTTCTGCTGTGCACAGGAATAAGCCAAAGATGAACTGTACTATTCCTTGGTCAGGAGCAATGAATTAATCTCAAACTCCATCATTTATTCCAAGGAACACAGAAATTTACTGTGACTGTGTCATCACTCTCTATTATTCTGCAGCTTGACAGTGTGTGCAAACATAACCTGATATATGAATTCTCTTTGATTTCATCAGTATCATGAGGTCATTCAACGTAATGGGGTTTTGTTTAACTTCTGAGACAGGTCTGTTCTATTGATGTGATTTGTTTCCAAAAACACTGGTAAGTGCCACAAGCAGCCTGTCATAGGCTTTGAAAGGGCTGAGGGACACTTCTGTGGAAATTACATCTTTGGACTGAAGGTAGAGTTTATGTTTATGTTTCACTTTTCCATGGTGTTTCCACAGCTGAGTGGACAGAGCTGTCTGGTCTGCAACAACTGGCAACACTGCCTAAATTGCGCAACTCTTGAATCTAGAGACATTAGAATGAAACGAGTACTGGGGCAGTCTACACTCAGCAGAACTTTCTGGGACTTCTGTGTGTGTCCAGTGTGTGGGATGATACCTGGAAGGGAATAAAGAGAGGGAGCTGCAGCAGGCAGCAGATGCTGGGAATGATATTTAAGGGCGGGTTGTAGAAGTAGCTGTGATTTCAGCAGCTGGTTGTGCCAAGCTGTGCTGCACTCTTGGACCCGAGTGCTCCCTCCTGAGATCTGCGTGGGGGCTCATCTTTGCTGCCTGCACATCCTTTGTTCCCCAGGGAGGTAACTACCTGTGCCTGCTCTCCTTGGAGCTGGAAGGGGCTAGTGCTCACCGGAAGGGATGTGGGAGAACAGGAGCTCTGTAAGGAATACTAGAAGGACTTTTTTATACCTTTTTTTTTTTTTTTTGCAGTGGGATTGTCTTTAGCGGTTGGGCTAAAAGGAGGCCTGAGGCTGCTCTCTGTGCATGCTGCCTTTGAAAACTGAGCACATTGCTGTTTACACTTTTTTTTTATCTTCTCCTGGTACTTCTGGTTGTAATGCTAATTTGAGCAAATCTCTAACAATTTATATGGGACATCTCAGATATTTGATATCTGAGCGTGACCTGTTTATACAAAGGAAATTGTCACCATTCAAATAAAAGGACATAAGTAACAATAAGTGTCTCCTTAATGAGAATATGAAATTTAAATACAAGTAAACAGGAAAAAGCCCTCTTATTTTAGAGCCACTCAGCACACATTTTAATTTAATCAGTAATCAATTATTGCACAAGAGCAACCTCAAGTTGCCAACGCCTTGTAACACAGTTGCAGAACATCTGCATAACCCAAACGAGGTGCACTTTGAAGACATGCACAAAGGTGTAAACAGGACAAGCCTGCAAGGGTTATGATAAGGCAGAGCAGCACAGGGAAAAATGTGAGGAGCACATTTGGAGCAAGAAATCCTTTCACTGTAGCACCGATGTCCTCTCAAGAATCTGAATTACCACCCAGCCTTGAGAGGGGACAAAAAGGCTGGAGAGATTTAAAATACCAGCATGATGGCTGCTCATGGGGATGAACTAGATGCAAGAAGAGTATGTAAAATACACTCAGTGTCACGTACATCTGCTCTCCCCAGGACTGCAAATTCCATTATAAGGTCACTTTTTGGCTCCATCCTTTCAGCACAGAGAGTGAGAACTGCTACAGGCTGCCTCATGTTACCCAGGAGTATTAATAGTGCTGTTAGCTGGTCAAGCACTGGGTGAAATGCCCAGCTGATTTCTTTAAATATATATATGTATATGTGTATTCCATAGAGCCATCCTTATGTGGTGTGTATTAGCATACCAGCATAGTCAGGAGAGGAAGTGAAACAACACACTTAATTTTTATTAAGAGGAAATACTGTATTTTGACCCTCACATTAACGACTCAGTTGTTTTATTGTCGTACATAAAATGAAGGATTTGTAACATGCCGATGTGTAAATGGTTGTGGTGGCAAGATAATTGATAGCTACGTGTGTTTTGTTGCAGCTTCAAAGCTCTGCAGCCACCCCTAGCAGCCAACAGCAAGTTCCTTCTCCTGTCAGAGTTAAAAGCCTGTTTACCTTTGAACTCGGTGGGAACAAGAACTGGCCCCTTGTGTAACTGTGGGAAATAATTGACTGGAATAACATTTACTTCACTCATCCCATCAGCCCTGGGAGCTGATTTGAACCAAATTACTCAGGTAATTGCAGCACAGTTTACTTACAGTTTTACATCCTTAATTACCACACAAGTCGCCAGCATTCGGAATGATATGGACTGAGGGAGAAGAGAAGAAGGCATTAATGGTTTTCTACAAGCTGTGCTCAGATATCACACATAGACCCAAAAATCACACTGCCACTCCAAAAAATAGAGTGTATTCAGCTTTTGTGAATTCTAGGAGGAACTGGAGCAAACAAAGATGTTCATTTTATATCAGTCCACTTTGTAATGCTGAGGCCTGAAGTTCTAAAAAGAAACTGAGAACGTTGTCTTGCTTTTCCCCATGTCTTAATTTTTGCCTCCTGTTCATTTATGGTCTGTCTTCTAAATGTCCTTTCTTCAGTAATTTTCATTGTCTGCTTTTATGTCACTTGGCAAAGCCCAAGGTGATAAATTACTGACTCTTCATTAGAGAGAACAATCCCCAGTGGCTTTACCTTGTGGTACTTTTATGGGATGTTTTATCTTTTCCTTTCACTTCTAAATGAATGAGATATGAAACATGTTTGATGGGAAAGGGGAAGTGGCATAACCATTTATAAAGTCCAGTTTAAAATTTGTAAGTGAAAGCTGGATCCCTTTTGGTTTTGTAGTCCCTCCTTTTTATGAGTGAATCAGGATTATGCTCCATCATTATTTGGAATTCTACTATAGTTACTTCTCTTGAAGTTTCCCTACTGTAGTCTCTGATCCCATCACCAGGATGAATGATTGTAGTCTCACAGCAACTCAGAAAGATTTATAGACCTCATTTTGCAGCTGAGGCTCAAAAAGGCCAAATCACGGTTCGAGTTACAAAGGAAAAATGGAGCAAAACTGAGTAAACTTTGAATCACCCAAGTGCTGTATCAACACTTTCACCTAAAGCCATTGTTCTGTTGTGATGGCCAGAGTAACTGGCTGGCTGCAGGTATTGCTGTAGTATCTTCCTACCCTTCCTGGCTACATCCCTGAAAAATTAAATGTTGGGATTAGGAACTGGTCGTTTGGCGAAAGAATAGGTAATGGCATGGTCATAGTGAAAAGTCTGGTGAAGGAAATAGAAGAAGGAAACAGTCTCAAGCTTTTTGGAATTTCTCAATTCCAGAAGTAAAAATCCCCAACCCAACCAAAGCAAACAGGCAGAACGAGGGAGATACTGTTTGACACTCAGTGACATCTTTCCTGGCAGCAGTAGCCCTCCCACAATTTTCCTTTATCCTTCTCCACTCAGTCCATCTTTATCCACAAACTAACTCTCTTGATGAACTCCACTTTGCCAGACCTGACTCCCTTCCATGTTAGGACTTGCTTAGCTCATTGTTATCCATAGCCATTTTTCCAGTCTCCACTCACATTCCCAGGCCCACCCCTGGCTCCTCAACCTGAAAACCCATCTTCGACCACTGACCTCTCAAGATATGACAGACAGACAGATATGTGCATCCAGTGCCACCCCTGCCATGGGCAGGGACACCTTCCACTATTCCAGGTTGCTCCACGCCCTGTCCAGCCTGGCCTTGGATGAAGGTGTATGACAAACTGTTAGGCACTAAATCCCTCAGAATAGGGGACATCCACTGAAACAAGTAAGAGGTAGATTTGAAACTGTAATTGAAGAAAGTATTTCTTTAAATGGCATGTAATGAACTTCTGGAATTTGTATCCCGAGGAGGTGATGGAGGCTGATTTGAAACGGGATTACACAAATTTGTGGATGTCAGGTACATGGGCAGTAGGAGGGAGCACAGGAAGTGGCTCCTGTTTCTCCTGAAACAGCATTTTGTGTTCCCAGTTGTCTGTGAGATGGACCATTGGCCTGAGGGCACTGTATAAATAGGCCTGGGGTTGCTAAATATGTATCTCAGATATTTGGATGCGCTTTAGTTTTAAAAGTTTAGTTTTAAAAGACAGTACCAAACAATCTGTGAATAGAATACATGTCCACAAACACCAGATAAAACAGTCAGGGGTATTGGGAAACCAACTACAGGCACAAAATAACCATTTCAAATATGTACTGGTCCAGCATTTTTGGTACCAAATAGAATTTGTGCCTAAAAGAGACAACCAACATTCTTGCTACGGTTTCCTGAGTACTTTGGAGGTGTGGAAATGAGCAGTTTTGTACTTACAGAGGTCTCTGGAGACTGAATGATACAGCTATGGCATGTAGCCCTTTTTATCCCTCCTGAAGAAGCCTGCAGTTGGGCTGGGTGCAGCTTGGATTTGGGCATACTCCTCATGTTGTCAACCACTCACAACACAGCAATGCTCAATCTACTGCCAACACATCACTCGTGACAGCAAGGAAGATATCTGGGGGGACGAAGAACCCCCATTTAAAGACAGTTTGTGTAATTTTTGGAGTTTGGGCTCAGCTTCCTTGCTGGCTCAGTGCATTTGCTGCATATTGATTCCCCTGGAGTTACATAAGGCCCAGCCCTTTGTCACCAAAAGCAGCACAGATGTTTCCAGGACCATGAGTCATGTGTGTGACTTCTCTTTTTAACTTCCCAGGCTGGTTAAAAATACACTTTAAATCAGTTTTGCTTTTCAACACCAAAGAGAAACAGCAATAAGTTTTCCCAAGAACTGGAGATTTGGGCAAAACATTAAGTTTTCATATGCTAAGAAGTTTGTACTGAGAAGGTGTGTTGAACTCTGGTATTGACATGATGTTATAGAATATGGGAGATGTCTATCTCATTATATACATCTGAAATTCAGGTTGGAGGTACTAGAATTGTCTTAATGAAGCAATAGTGAAACTAATTAATGTTAGCAGCGGTGGGGAAAATTGAGTAGTTCAGTCTTCACTCTCACTCTTGGGGAATGTGTTCATTTATACTTAATTAAATATAAATGGCTATGAAAGTGGGTATGCTGAAAAAATAATAAACAGAAGAGCAGGGTGAGAGTGCAATTCTCATTGAAGTACCTTGTGTGATCCCATCTGGATTAGCAAAACAACCACGGATGATTAAGACCAGCTTTTCCTTGGCCTCTTTCTGTGGCGTTTCAGAGCTGTAACCACCTGATCTTTGTGTACTGGCTTTTGAACCTTGTTTTGTTTTGCTCCAACTTGTGTGCCAGGGATCTAACCTGACCTGCATTTGCTTCCAAAGGGAACTCTTTGTGCTCTTCTGAAGTAACGTCCTGTCATCCCTGTCCCGGGTCCCCGCCGTGATCCCAAGATGGAGCAGTTTGGCACACGTCTCCCAGGTGCCTGTGGAGCTGAGCCAGACCTCTGCATTGTACACACAGGGAAAACAGTCCCATCACTAATCGTATGACATTCACATATCATATGCTGTATTTGTAGGATAAATAGATGAAATCTATATATTTGCACCAAGCTTTTGGTCTGTTTTGTGGGCTGAGAAGACAACATGCATCCTCCTGGCTGCTGTGTCCAAGATCAAATGTTACAACTCACTGAAGGGTTAAGGAGTGACATCTCCAACATTTTTAGTTTCATTCATCTCACACACTTGCATAAATTTCAACAAATGAGCTATTTTTAGTAAAAATAATGGCAGAGGCATGACAAGGCAAGAAAGGCTGAGACATGACTTGACAGTTCCTGTATATATCATGAACCTCTCTGGTTTGCTTCAAAGCTTTTCACTTTTGTGTTTGAAATCTGTCAAGAAACTCAAAAACCTGATGCAAGGTTTTTATGATGGATTTTTCCAAGGCAAAAATCAGTGAACCAGCTTCATATCACCAGCACAGTTTGGGTAAATTAATGTATTTAAGAGGACAGATACTAGATTTTAAGTCAGTTTGTACTGACACACCCAGAAATACATACAAAAACACAAATATAATTTATTTATATATATATATATATAGGTGCCCATGTGTCAAAATTCTACCCCAGCCCAGCCCAAGACACACTGTGAGTTATACAGAGACATGTTATCTGTGCTTGGGTGGGAGGTTTGTCCAAGTTACCTTCCTTGGGATAACCCTGTGAGTAACCACATGCACAGGTCAGGGCAGGATCAGGCCCTGGCTCTGCCTTTTATAAAGCAATGCTGCTGTTTGCAACTATTTTCTGCTTGGATGAAAGCAGGAACCTTGCAAATCATAAACAAATAGGTAGGTCCAGGCAGAGGCCAAGTTAAAGAAAGTATCCTTTACCTTACCTCTGTCTGCTCCTTTTAATTCATGGTAAAAATTTCCATGAAAAATCAGAGAGAGTGTAGGACATGGAGCTTTAAAGGAGGGATTTAGAAGAGAAATAAATGGGAAATAAATATGATGCACAGGAAGTTTTCAGGCACTATAGGAAATAAATAGGTCCTCTAGAAGAGATAAAAATTATTTAATTCAGTCTTTTAAAGCCAATATTTAAAGTGGATTTAAGATTTTTCCCTTTTCCCTCCACAGGTAATAATTACAAATATGTGTTACTTCTTCCATCAAACTTGATGTGCCAACTTGAGTTGCTTTGGATATCTTTATTGGCAGGTATTTTTGTTCATGTCAGCCAGACATTCCCAGACATGCACTGAAATGTCATTAATGCCCAAGGATGAGCTTCAAAAAGACAGTCCCAGCCAGCAGCCTACAGAGCTCTTGCATTTGCTCACTGACACACCACCTGCAGCCTGGCAAATTGCTAAAAGCCCAGTTTCCAGAGATCTTTGTATGCCTAGAAATGCAGCTGGCACCCAGACATTGCCTTTTCAAAGGAAAATCTAATGAAAAGAAAATGAGGTGCCTAAATCTCAGGGCAACTGGATGCTTAATCTATTAAGGTACTTTTGAAAATCCCATTATGCATCTAACTCACATCCCAGTCTGGCAGGAGGGTAAGTCCCTATGGACTCATCTCTCTGTATGCATCTCTCTTTTGAGTGCAATACACCTAATCATGGCCCAATATACATGTCAAGTAGCCTAAATTCTCCTCAAAGGATGAACAAGACAGGCAAGCCCCACTGTTTTCATCTCCTGATCTAGAAATTTAGGGCCGAGAGACTGACCTTTGTGGCTTCTGCAACAGAAGTGCTGCTGGGTAAAATACAGAGCCCTGCTTGTATTTTCAAAAGCACTTGAAGCTTTTCATTTTCTTTCAGGCTTAAATACTTCCAAACACCTGGTATTGAGGATTTAATGGTAAAGAAGTCAACCTTGGATGCTAAAATTTTGGCCTTGCTTCGAAAATCCAGTCAATACAATCATAGAATCCCAGAATGGTTTGGGTTGGAAGGGACCTCAAAGATTATCCTGTTCCACTCCCTGCCATGGGCAGGGACACCTCCCACTATCCCAGGTTGCTCCAACCTGGCCTTGGACGCTTCCAGGGATCCAGGGGCAGCCCCAGCTTCTCTGGGCACCCTGTGCCAGTGTCCCACCACCCTCACAGGGAAGAATACAGAATGGATTCATCTGCTATACAGTTCCAGTAATAAAGAAAGAAAAGGGAAATGCTCTTTTTTTCCCTTTAAATATGTCTCAGTGCTGATTTCCCTCACAGTCTGATCCCAGGTAACCTCCAAACAGTGGACCCCAGCGTTCCCTTGCAGCAATCAATGAGCTGGAGGATATCAGGCAATTGAATCCTCCCATTTTCCTGATGCTCTGTGACTCTGCCCATTCCCTGGTAGGTATTTGTGTCCAGTTATCTCTGCACAGCCTTGCTTGTGGAAACTAAAGGCAACTGGGCTGGCTCCTCCAGCTGCTGCTGCAAAAAAACCCCAACAACAGAGTAAGGAATGATGCCTGGCAAATGGATGGGGACAAAATGGGAAAATTTTGGAGAGAAGCTTTTGAAAACGCTGAATCTTTAGGAGCACAGTGGGAATTTTCCTGTAAAACAGAAGTGAACAGAAAACATTTGAAGTTCTTAATATAATGAGGATGCTTTTTAACTTACACTGAGAACAAAGTGACACACTCATATGTTAGAGGCATTTTTGCTGTAGAATTTCCAATCTTGCAAGCATCACACTTTGGCCCCGAGGGCTGCTTTTGTACAAACCCATGTTGACACACTCACTAATCTTTGGAGGGGTTTCAGCAAGGAAATGATATGTAAGCCAGAGGCATGTCTGCAGAAAGCATTCTGTGGACATAAAGCCATCAGAAACAAAGTTAAGCAACACAAAACTACATTTATATTTTCTGTTTATCTTCCTCTTTTGAAATCTCAATATCAAGTGTTGTAAAAACCTTGAGGAATTGGTGCTGTTATTTTTAAGCAAGTGAAGGTGGTTTTGTCACTAAATATTGGGTGGGTTGTGATTAGAGACAGCTCGGTGCTATCAGTTTTGTTTAGGGGACATGGAACACTGCCAGACTCATGATGATGCTCCCCATACCACTGCTCTTCAAAGAGAACCCAAACCTCTAAAAAGTACCTTTTAAAAATAGTTCTGGTTAAAACAGAGATATCTGTTTCCTGGGAAGCATCTCTTCGGTGGGAAACTACAGGGTTGTGTGAAAGGGAAGGAAGGTTTCTGGATTGCTAATAGTGACAACAGCTTTCATTTTCATAAGGTTTTCCATCACGAGATTGATGCTATCCTTGAGTCTGAAAATGGCTGGCAAAAGACTTCTGCAGGACTGGAGGAGACTGTCACACAAAGGGCTGTGGGAAGATGTTGTAGCCACTCAGGCAGGGTAAGTCCTTGTCTAAGATAACTGCTCCTTGGCATGTGCAAACAGAGCAAAATTGAGAGTAACTACACTCAGAATGGAAAAGGGAAATTATATCTATTAACTTTGGTTGCATTTTCATCAATGGTTATCAAGGGAAATTACTCCGGGGTGAAAGAGAGCAGCAAGTACAGGGTGTTCAGCAAATCACCACCAAAGCTGAATATTTATGCAAGTTTAATGGGGCTTGTAGATTATAACTGCTGTCTTTCAAGGCTGACTACCATGGGGTACACAGGGAGCTCAGGTGATGGGAAACAAAATTTAAAGCCCAGTCCGTGTGAGTGGATGGAGGCCCAGTTGCAACAATTCATCTGTCAGCCTCCTCATGTGTTGTACTCTAATTGCAATTAACAGCTCTGCGTACATCAAGTCTCTTAGCAATTAGCTGGTTCTGCCTGAGCTTGGGATCAGGAGCTGGAGAAGGTCTGTAAGTCCAAAGGCAATGTGAGAATAAACAAACACACCTCCTTCATGGAAAACAACATAGAATCATAGTCATGAAGGCTGGAAAAAGCCTCCAAGATCATAAAGTCTGACTTTGTCAGCCAGCCCAGAGCACATACAGTCATTCTTTGTGCTCATAAATGCTTGTGCAAATACTTCCTGAGGATGAATAACAAAATAGAACATTGTGTTAAGCCTTAAAAGTGTTCCAGTAGCAGGACCTTCACCTTCAGGCTGGTGACAGACCAAGGGAGTCCTCCATGACAGCCAAACTCAGACTGAGCTGGTCTGTCTCGTGTGTGAGGTGCATTATCCAGCCCAAAAGCTAAACTTCCTGGGAGCTGCATAATCTGGGCCAGCTCACCCTTTGCAGTGCAGGTTTTGATGTTTAAATCTCACCTACGTGCTGCTTTTTTTGCCTTAATGCCTGAGTGACTCAGTGGGTCAACAGGCCAAAGCCAACTGCCCCAGGCTCAGACTGAAACCTGAATTTCTTGCTTGGTTGGGAGGGAGAACAGGATCAATATCCCTCATTTAAACATCATACATAGCTAATAAACCTGTCCCCCTCTTTTCCTGGAGGAGGCAGGGATCAGTCTCCTGACAGCTGACATCTCGGGGAGATGGGAAGTAACTTGCCCGGTTGAGCTGGATGCCAGTTGGAATCACTAGGAAACATCCTCAACATAAGAAGATGTTGGTTTTAAATATTAACACTTCACTATACAAAACCTGTCTTCAGCTGAAAAATAGGTTGTTTAATGAGGGAATAAATACAATGAATCCCTTTGAAATGCAGAACTGCCTTTGGTTGTAGCAGAGTAAATATTAAAATTATTTCTTATTAATAAAACGGAGACATTCCCTGCCCAAAACTGGATGCACAGCAGTCGATGGGCTCAATACAATCAAGACAAAATATAATTTATAATACTAAGAAAATATAATTTATAATACTAATCCATGCAGAATCCTTCCTCCAGAAGGGTTCTATAACCCCCTACTCCAATTCTGTCTCTGCATAGATGTCTTGTTATTTCTTTGCAGTCCATCCATACCAGAAAACTAGCTGGTTGATGCTGGTGAGTTAGTTTTGTTTGACAGTAACATCTTTCCTCAAGACAGTGAGGAGTTATTTCAGTAACATTTCAAAGTCGAAATTTATGTTTTAATGTGGCAATAGCATTTCACATACAGCAGGGCGCTAAAATAGGGCCTGAAAATGTCAGCTGTTATGAGCAGTGCTTTGTGGAAAGGGATTATTCACTTGTTTTATACATTGAAATGTCACTACTGCAGGGCTCAGCCACCTCTCTCATAATTTAGATAATTTTACGTTTCAGGATTTGCTGTTATTTCACAGTGATAACAAATACTGTCACTTCCATAAACAGCCATTCTCTCTTTCCCTCCACAAATCATTTTCATTGAGCAAAACACATGGAGAGTTTGCAAACAGGGGGCTGTGGTTTCAGATGTTCCATGTTATCTCTTCCCTTGTCCCTTTTCATCCTTTAGCAGTTCATTTGGGGGTTGTGTCCTCAGCCAGCTGGCAGCAGGCCCCTCCTGCAGAGGGATGGCAGAGCCCTGGAGCTGTGGTGCTGGGCTGGCCACCCTCCTCCCTGGGAAGGGGGAAAGGACACCACTGGGACCCTTGGCTCCACCACACACAACACCCACGGGCATGGAATTCATCACCAGCCTTATCCAAGGGGGAGAACTGGGAACAATGTGCCTCTGCTTCAGGTTCTGCTGACATTGGGATGACAGGGTTGGGCAGCATCAAGTCTTTCCTGGTCGCTGCTGCTCTCCACAACCTCCCAGCCACATTATAGACTCATGGAATGGTTTGTCTTGGGAGGGACCTTAAAGCTTATCCAGTCCCACCTTCCACTATCCCAAGCTGCTCCAAGCTCCGTCCAGCCTGCCCTTGGGCACTTCCAGGGATGAGGCAGCCACAGCTTCTCTGGGCACCCTGTGCCAGGGCCTCCCCACCTTCACAGCCAGGAATTCCTTCCCAATATCCCATCTAACCCCGCCTCTGTCAGTGGGAAGCCATTCCCCCTTGTCCTGTCACTCCAGGCCCTTTAAAAATGTATTTATAAGTATATATATAAAAATATGCAGAGCTGTAAAAGCTGGGAGGAACCTTGAGTCATAATTTTGGTACTCAATTTCTCACCTCCATAAAAGTGGTAAATGCACTATTTCAGTGGATGGCAGACAGAGCAGAGAGCAATTACACTCCCCAGTAGGAAACATCTCACATCAACAAGGCTCACTTTGGTGCTGGGGATTCAGGGGGATTCAGCTCCTGTGGGCTGTGGCACAAACCTTAAATACAGAATATTACATGACTTTAATGTTGCTTTTTAAAACAGACTGCTGATACTGAGAGTTATGTAAAGAAATACATAAATTTACTCTTCAACATGGTGGATAGATGCCCTGTGGCAAACGTGTTAGAGAAATAGAATGTAATTAAGGTTACTTAATGCAGGGAAACTAAACATCACTTGGGTTATATTGTCATTCCTAATATATTAATCAAATCCATCTCAGTCATGTTTCCTTATTAACTGTCTTTACTAATAGTGCCTCATTTGCCCTTTCTTCTAAAATTAATATTTATATTCTGTGCTTAATGTATTTAATGAAGAACCTCAGCATTGAAACGGGATTTTTTTCTGTCTTTGATTTTACGGTTATGGGAACTGTTCCACTGAAAAGCAGCTGAGCTTAACGCCCAACACACTTTTTCACTTGCAAAACCATATCAATTAACTAGAGAAAGCATTTACTCTGCCTGTAGGCTCAGCAACTTTATTTTCTTTAGTGGAGGCAGCTTTAAACATTTAGTCTTTAAACATGATTACAGGTTTGCCCAGAGAAGCTGTGGCTGCCCCATCTCTGGAAGTGTCCAAGGCCAGGTTGGAGCAACCTGGGATAGTGGAAGGTGTCCCTGCCCGTGGCAGGGGGTGGAACAGGATGAGCTTTAAGGTCCCTTCCAACCTAAACCATTTGATGATCTATGACTTTCAAAAAGTCCAGATTCTGGCTAAGTTTACTCTGTCTTTTGTAAGTATAAAAGAATTTGGAAGTTTAATAATTTCTGCTTCAGCACTTCATTGGTGCTGGTTCTTCACATTTGAAGGCCCAGCTTTGTTCCAGGTTTACAGTAATTATCCCACTAGAGATGAGCAGTGCAGGTTTAGATAAGGAGGGAACCAATGGGTCCCCTTCATTTCACACTCAGCACGTGGGAACAGCTCCAGCCTGCTCTGTGCTCTGTGCAAGCCTCTAGAAAGGGTTTCAGAGGTGCTTACAGCACCCCAAAAGCCCAGTCACACACAGTCTGAATGGCACAGAATAATTCAACTTTTTCAGCTGCTGTACTTCCCTTTGGAAGATCCAAGGCAGCAAAAGCCTGTTGGGAACTCTAGGAACCTAGAGGCAATGCAGAGCACAGGGAGACATCTGGACCTCTCCTGAGCTGGGCACAGCTGTTTCTCAGGGAATTTTACATGAAATACTGTTTGCAAATACAAAAGCATATTGAAATCCAGGTGATAGCACTGCTGCAGTGCTCCACAGTACTGAACCATGCACTCTCCAAGCAGAATCCAGAGCAGCTCCCAAAATCCCACAGCACGGAGTACGGCTTGTTTATGACTGCAAAGAAATCCAGGGTAGCAAACCCAGATGAGATCATAAATGCAAGTGGAAAAGGAAAAAGATGAAAGTGCTGAATGTATGTCCCGATGTTCATGAATGCAGGAGTGTCTATCACTTGAAACATCTTTATTTTGTGTCTGGATTTTAACCCGAGGCTGTAACAGCTACTCTGGCTTTGCATCAGTTGTCAGAATTCATCTGGAAGCAGTTTCATCAGTTTATCTCTGCTGACTTCACTGGAATTATGTCTTTATCTCTCTCCTTCTCTGTAATAAGAGATTCCTGAACTTTCATTCTCACTTTAAACACTGACAGAAGTACCATATTCTCTCTGCTCATATAAGCAGAGTCCAAACCTGTTAGGGTCACATCTAATTTATGTCAGGTCAACACAATGTTTTTAATTTATTTCTATGGGAACTGGTCAGACTTTCATAGGATAAACTAAAGTAGGTATCACCTCACAGTATATACATTTTACATTTTCAGGAGGTGGTGCATTGGGGCAGTTTGAAAGGTGAAGCTAACACAAACCAGATTTAGGAGATGGAGTAAGAGCTTCCTACTTAAAATCCTTTCAGATGATTTCACATGCAAACAGCCTGGCTTCAAATGATATCCAGGACTTCTCAAAAAGTTAACAATACACAGATCTCATATGACACCATGGGAAGGGGGGAAACAAGGGAAGATAAAAAAGTTAAAAATATTTTCAAGACTGTAGCTGTTGAAGACGTAAGAAATATTAGCTGTTAGGACAGTCAGTGGGAAGCATTATCTGTACTGACCAAGTGTTGTTTTCTGGATGTGCTTCTCTGAAAGAATTCTGCCTCTTCATCTCTCCAGGAATATTGGATAGTTTATGAATCTACTAGGCAGCAATAATTAATTGGAGACTCTTAAACCCAAGAAATCCCTGGTGTGAGATAAGGGTTATTCAATTTTTTAAAAAAGACCTTGGTAAGCTTTATATCCCTCTTGGGTCATGACAATTATTCATGACACTACAGTTATGAAACTTAGAGCTTATATGAATATGTGAAAATATCACTAACCTCCTGAGACCAAACCAGTATAAATTGAAAAATAAACCACTACAGTGTCAAAGAAGGAGTGATGAAGCATTACTGAATATGCAGAAGTATTTTGTGATCACTGGCTGCCATAAAAAGAATTACTCAAGTTGCTGTAGCTCCACTGAACCCATTGAAATATAGAGATTTAAGGGTTCTGATTATGTTTTGGGGCATCATTTCTGGAAGGTGGGTTTTTTTTTGCATGACCCATTTTCAAGTCCATATCCATTTTTATAATGACAGCGATGAAGAGATAACTCACACAGAGATGAAAAGATTTCTAAGCAAGCAGGATGTTATGTGGTACATCTAATATAGTTGTCACGGACAGAGAACTGAGGGATCTAATTATTAGTGGCATTATATGTTGAAAAAACAGATCTGTGATAGGCTGAAGGGGTCAGATTCCAGGACAAACAGAAACCATGAATGTAGGTTGGGTTACAAAAGTTTTGGTTAAGTAGAATCTGTCTGACATTGATGAAGCAATATAAACTTACTGAGTCTTTCTGTCAGAGAAAAAGAATTCTGCCTTATTACTACAACATTCTCTTTTCATTCCTTGAATGCTTTGAGGAGGTTTTGTTATAAAACAGCAAACTCTGAGTAAACCTGAAAGCATTTTATACACAGGAGTATAAAGTGGCCTCTTACAAAGGAGGTCAAGAGGCTTCACCTGAAGATGAAGGGCAGGGAAGTAAAAGGGAAAAAAATATCTTGCTATTTGCTTCCCACATAGGTCTCTGCACTTACCTGTGGCAGAGCAGATTTTTTTCAGTCAGACTATGGGGTAACTGAATTTGGGTAACCTGTGATCAGCTTGGACTCTTTGTTCTTGTGTTTAGAAGTTCTGAAACTTGTAAGGACAATATTTTTCTTGTTTCTGACCACAAGCACACTAACTGAGCTGGGAGACCTCGTGACTGGTATGACATCAGAGTTTGAGAGGCCTTGGTGTTTGGAAAGATGATAAATCCTTATCCTGTGAACTTCCTCCAGAGATTGTTTAGGAATAATGAAGCAGAGCAAAACTAATTCAGGAAGATGTTTAACAGAAAAACATCGCCCTGTAGGACGTAATGAACAGGACAAAAGGGTTTGAAATTTAACTTGAACATTTAGCTTAAAGATATTTACTCAGTGACAAAGCTTTCGGAATGTTTTCACTCCCAGTATAGTTAATCTGTAATGTAAATACTATCCATGTGTTTGGGAATAACAGATATAATTGAGAAGTGTGTATCCAATAGTAAGTACAGTGTACTAGTCCTCCTCTATTTACTCTGCTTTATTCCAGCAGTACCTGGCAAGTCAGGAATTGTTTTTCTCTGAAGTAACGTGATTTTTTTTTCATCAAAAAGATACATAACTTTTAGCTATTTTGGAAATTCTTGTCCTGTGTCATGGAGATTTCTGTTGTTTTGATTCGTAAAACAGCAAAATCACGAGTACTTACAACCCGAAGTTGTTATGGGCAGACATGCAGAACACAATGGTTTAATTCTGTGTAAGGTTCAATAGTAAAGAATCATTGGTTTGAAGGATGACATTTTATTATTTTCATCTGTAAAGTTGTCTGTTCACACTCAGGTTGGCATGGATTAAAAAAATGCACGATTTGGGCTGGTCGGGTAGAAATGTGATTTCTGTTCTATTCCAGATGGACAAGGATTTCTACTCCTGAATGTTTCAGGGAAAAGGACAAGGACTGAAGATGTTTGAAGACTGAATTCTCACTCTCTCTCTCCACGGTCACTCAAGCAGTTTCTCACGTCAGGGTTGTGGCTGACAGACAGTGAGTCCTGAGTAAGTCCTGTCAGTTCCAGCCAGGCTGCCTCACTTACAGAATCCCACACTGGTTTGGGTTGGAAGTGATATTAAAGCCATGGGCAGGGACACCTCCCACTATCCCAGGTTGCTCCAACCTGACCTTGGACACTTCCAGGGATCCAGGGGCAGCCACAGCTTCTCTGGGCACCCTGTGCCAGGGCCTCCCCACCCTCACAGGGAAGAATTCCTTCCCAATATCCCATCCAACCCTACTGTCTGGCAGTGGGAAGCCATTCCCCCTTGTCCTGTCCCTCCATCCCTTGTCCCAAGTCCCTCTCCAGCTCCTGGAGCCCCTTTAGGCTCTGGAAGGGGCTCCAAGCTCTCCCTGGATCCTTCTCTTCTCCAGGGGAACACCCCCAGCTCTCCCAGCCTGGCTCCAGAGCTGAGGGACTCCAGCCCTTGGAGCATCTCCGTGGCTTCTTCTGGGCTTGTTCCAACAGGTCCACATCTTTCTTGTGTTGGGCTAAGACTTCAGGGGTCAGATCAATGACAATGTGAGTGGCACCTCAGCTGGGGCCTGTGAAAAAATAGAAGCACAGGGGAGACTGTGTTTTGAAGAGGAAGGAGTGTGTTGTAGGAGGCTATTTAAGAAAACAAAGCATAAATCACAACACCTACTTGCATGGTAAGGGAGAAATGCACTCAGTCATGCTATCATGGATAAACAAAGCAAGGAGGTGAAAATAGTAGGAATGTCTGGCTGAGTAATGAGAGGTTTGGATACACAGAACAACTAAAGTGTTCAGGAGTAATGAAAAGTGATTTCAGAGCAACTTATTTTCCCTTGCAATCTACAACATGCAGAGAGTGCAAATAATAATGGGAAATGCAAAATGTGCTGCCAGATCTGTTCTTCATTTTAATTCTGCTTCACGTTTTTAGGGAAGGGAATATCTTGCACTTTCCTGGATTCCTCAACTTCAGTTTCTGTGGCAGCTTTTCATCTCCCCTTCTTAAAAAACAATGTAATCTTAGTAAATGGAGGTGAGCAAGACATAGGAGCATTAAAAGCAAAATACCAGAGCTGAGCAGCAGTGTAATTATCCAAATTACAAGTGATTTGTAGGCAGTCAGTGTGTGAGTAATAAAGGAGGATGCAATGTCACTATACCAGATCTGCCCACCCTGCCTCCTCCTGGATTCCCATCTGCTTCAAATGTCTGGATAGCCCAGGGTTTTCTGTGCAGACTTACATCTGGTGTGAGCATGTAGAGGTGATGGCCAGCACAGCTGCCTGCAAAGGTGATATCATTGCATGACCTTCTGTATTTAAGGAAAATTAAGTCATTTAAAAAATACAAGCCCTAAAGCCCACATGCAACTCCAAAACAAAAGAGCACTGTAGACAATTTGTTGAGATAGAAGACAAGACACCATCCTCCTCTCCTCTGGCTTCATCCAAGGATTCTCTCACTTTTGTTCTGCTCAAGTTCTGGCATATCTGGGCCAGCATTTGCTAATTACCAGGAAATGGAAACCATTTGCTGAACAGTGTTAAAGGAAAATTCTCACACTTAAAGCCTATGTTGATTTAACAGTAGAAAAAAAAAGCTTACTCGGAAGAACTTAAAGAAAACAAAAAATAATTGCATTGCTGGGTAATTGCAGCTCATCTGGGTGCATTATATAATAGCACTTCCCAATGCAGCTGTGTTTCACCCCTTTACCCATCCCTCCAAGCACAAGACACAGTAATAGTTACCACACCTTAGAAACTTTCTAGACCACACCTTTCTTAGAAATCTTAGAAAGGTGTGGTCTATTGTTATTGCATTACATCAGATCTTGAACTTGAATCTACAAGTAGTTACAACCTGCCAATAACTACAACAGAGAGAAAGAAGAAATTAAGAAGAAAAAAACCAGCTGAATGCTTACCCTAAATAATCCTTTCCCCCTTTCCCCCTTTTTTTATAGAATCATTTAGGCTGGAAAAGACCCTTGAGGTTATTTTCAGGATACTAAAAAAGATTTGCAAAAAGGTTTGTTTGGAGAACTGGAAATAGGTGAGGGGAAGGGGGCTGGCATACCATCAGCTACTAACTATGCAGAACTAAAAGGAAGAATTCCTAGTGCTTCAGGCAAAGCCATAAAAGACAGGAAGCAGTTTGGGAGCCAGCAGGGTGCATGTGACTGGCAGTGGTGTGCAGCCTCCTGAAAACTGGTCACCAGGTCAGATCTGGGCAGTCAGGGATAGACATTACCACTGCCAACAAAGCTGGGAATTCACCTGGCCACCATAGGATTAGATGGGCATTGGATGAGTTAAGGCACCTATTTAACTTGAATTTCACCTGGTCTGCTGAAGGTGGAGGAGGGTGGAATGAAATGAGTTCTGGGGTCCTTCCAAGCTGACAGATTCAGCTCAGATACATGAATTATCATTGTTTGGTTCATGTCTGATTTCTGAGGTGCTTGTCAAGTTATGAAATGCTCGGGGAAAATAGTTGTTTTCCTGAAGCAACTTTTAAACAGATTTTAAATGAGAAATACTAGAAGTATATGCAGATTTTCTAAAGGGGGGAAAAAATCTCCCTAAGTAGTCTGCAGAAGTTATTGTAGTGCTAGTTCTATCAGGAGATTTGCAATAAATCCATGGGCTTATATGTAGAAACAGAACCGTGTTAGCATTCTGTGAGGAAAAGGCTATTTTGGTCTGTCCATCCACTAAGGAGATAAAGCAGTCTGTTATGCCAGCCTTGACAGCAAGTTGGAGTTTTCCTGGATATGGTTAAGAAAAAGGTTTTGTAACTGTTCACCATATGGAGGTAGAGCATGTGATGCAGCCTAAAGCTATTTCCTTTGAAAGCAGAGCCTTATTGCTGTAATAAAGCTGTGGATGGAGAAGCCTGTTGTTAACTTGACAAAACAAGGTATCTGGCATGGTTAAAGTACAACTCATTTCACTGGATTAAATTTGCAATTCCCTATTAGTACCTGCAGTGGGATATAGGATAACCATACATTTTAATTTTCCTGTGACTTTTTTGGCCGAGGACCTCTAAAAGGGGGTTTAGGGAGCTGTGAGTAGCTGGTTAGTCCAGAGCCACGTGGGACTTGCCAGTCCAAACAGACACTGAGTTTGTGAGACTATTTCAAGCCTTGGTGGGGTGAAGGGACAGAGGTCTGGAGAAGTGTTTAAATCAAACAATATTTGCTGAGTCCACTGGATTTTTTTGAACAGAAGAGTATGGTGTGTTGGGCTGCCCTGGAGCTCTGCCAGCTCCTCCAGGCACAGGGATTTTCCAGACAGAGGGGTTATGATATTGAGTGCAGAATTCCCATTTCCTTTCTGCTGGTGTCCATTAAATCAATATGTAAAGATCAGGCAGGTGGTTTTAATGGAGGAGTCATCAGCTGTCTCTTGTCCTCTCCAAAACTTCCTCCTGTGAGGAAGAGCAAGCTTTAACTCCCATCGGTGCAGGAATAACTCAACTGCTGCTTTTTGTTTTATCCTTGTCCTTGCTGCAGGGAAGAAAACTGCTCTGGAAGTCTTTCCTCCTCCTTTCTGCCAGAGGCAGCCTGAGTAGGGAGGCTGCAGCACGAGGGAATATCTTTTCTGTGCGTGGAGGGTGTTTTTCCTTTCAGTACAGCCCTGCTGTGTGCTCTTTGTCCCTGTCCTCACCTCCTGCCACAGAAGACAAGGCAGTGTGCAGAGAACATGCACCCACTAGTGCAGGTGAACTCTCCTTCTATTTTAACTAGTGAGCAGGAGGGAAAATATTCATCAAAGCAGACATTAAACCAGGCTGTTGGAAAGTATGGTGATTGTTACAGGTTACAACAAGACCAAGAGTCTTTATTGCTACATGTTCTAGCCAGACCTTTGTATAATATCCATTTATACTTACTTGGAATAAAAGACAATAACCAGAGGTATTCAGCATGAGCAGGTGTACATGTCAGGGCTTAAATTCACTGAAGGATGTGAGTGAAAGAATTGTTGCCCCTTTTTTTTGTCCAGGAGTACTATCTTAACTAATTGTGTGACACAGGTCTGCACAAGATGTTGTCCTGTGTAAGAACAGAGATAATCACTGACATCATGCAAAGTAATGCTGCAATGAGTAGATTTTTTTTAATTAACAGTCTTAGGGGATAAGAATCATGGCCATAATTTTGAAACCATTTGCAAGTAAATGTGCTGTATGTAACCGAGGTAACCTGTGGAGCACAGCAATGAGGAACAAGGGTTAAGGACTCAATCTGAGGAGATGGGACGCTTCCAGAAAAGATAATCCTAAAGGGGAATGGTATTCCCATCACCACTTTGGAGAATTTCTAAATATTAGATGCCAGTACATCAATCAGTAGGCCAACACTTTCATGGGACATAGCCATTGCCACACACGAGCTGCCTTCCTGCAGTGGGATATAGAATAACCAGACATTTTAATTTATCTCTGATTACTTTGGCTGGCTGAGGACCTTTAAAAAGGGCTTCAGGTAGAAATGATGAAATAACTGATGGAGCACCAATTCTTGTGATTATTTGCAATGTGATTATTTGCTACTGTTCAATTTTTATTTATAGTCTTACAGTCCTTAATGGACACGGGGAATTCAATGGCAGGAGGTACATTGGGTATCTGTGAAACTCACATTCCCACCTCGACCTGTGTCTTTGTCTGAGCGAAACACCAGTATTTTCAAACTGCTGCTGAGTGGGAATCCTTTGCCAAGCTGCCCTGGTGGCAGGGACACGATTGCCCTCTTTGGAGGAGGCTGTTCTCCATGGGGTCCTGGGGCAGAGCCAGGCGCCCTCAGCCCCGGCTCCAGCAGCCGTGGAGGGGAGAGGGCACTGCGGGGGTGGGGAGTGTTCCCGAAGGGAATTTTCCTCCTCAGACTGGGAGCAGATTTGGGTTAGAAAGGCCCATCTTAAAACACAAACTTTCTCCTCATCCTCTCTCAGGCCGCAGCCTCTGGTTGCTGCCCGTGGGGCACAGGACGCCGTGTCAGCACTAGTCACTCCCGCCCTTTCTGGTTCAGGATCCTTTTTCCCTCAGCCATTTTATTCTCCTTCAGTGTGCACAGTGGCAGAGCTCCTTCGTGCCCCAGCCCCGGCCACATCGCAGTGCGGTCCCTCCTCGTTGCCCACAGCCCCTCGGAGCCCGTGTCCCCTCAGCTCCTGGCCGTGCCGGGCGCAGGTGCCTGAGGGCGGGAGGAGGTGATGGCGGCACAGCTGGTGCCCAGGTGCCCCAGGCAAGGCAGATCCGAGGCAAACCTGCCGAGCTGGCACAGGGTAACATAAAAATGCCAAACACGGGTGAGTGGGGGGTTTAGCTGCTCTGTGGGACTGGGGAAGGTGTCCTTGCTGGAGTTTCTGGCACTCTCCCCCCCCCAAACCCACCTGTTATTAAATTAATCCTTGCCACTGGCCTTTTTTTTTTCTTTTTCTTTCTTTTTTTTCTTTTAGTGAGAGCTGCAGTAGCTTGAGTCAAACCGTGTTTCGTGAAAAGAAGTAGTGCTGCAGTTCCTGTCTCCATTTCTGTGAGGAGTGTGTGTGTAAATTAAAGGGTGGTGTGAAACTCTAATTTTCCTCTTAATGTTTCAATTTATACTTTCAACTTTTGGGAAAAAGGGATCAGTAAAATGAGAGGAAGAGTGGTGGTGGTGACTTGTGGGTTTGTATGCCTCATGCAGACAACCCGTAATGGTGTGAATCAGCTTAAACTGAGCCTACTTAGGCACTGAATGTCAGTCATCAGCCCTGCTTTGCTCACCTGGGACCCTGTGGTTTTATATATATTTACGTATATGTTTATAATATATATTTAATCATATATAATTATATATTACACTGAGGCCCTGCACAGATTGCCCAGAGAAGCTGTGGCTGCCCCATCCCTGGGAGTGTCCAAGGCCGGGTTGGAGCAACCTGGGATAGTGGAAGGTGTCCAGGGGTGGCACTGGATGGGCTCTAAAATCCTTCCAACACAGTCTGGGATTCCAAGATTCTATGATTATTTGGAATAGAGGAAAAGGAGGTAAAAAAGTCCACCTGAGTTTCCATCATAGCAACATGTTTTCACCTACTTCATTTTTGGGCAGAAGTCCTGCATGACCTGTTATGCTGCTTGAAGATTAATGTTAGAAAACCTGAGCAAAACCTCCTTTGCTGCTTTTTGAAAGCATTTCGGGAAAGTAGAATGAAGTAAAATAAATATACACTTCTATTGTAAAAACACTTCCTTATGCTCCTTAAAATACTAATGCAAAATTTAAAGACCAGCTGAGAGAGAAGATAAAAATGGAACTATGAATGACACTTTCAGAATCCAAATCATAGCCAGAAAAGGCTTGTATTTTCTTTTGAAATTGCTCGTTCAGTACCTGGAAATGTTTATTTAAAAGCTTCATTCTGCAAACATCCCAAAGTATTAATTTCATACTCGTGAATGGTTATTAAGCTCAGTGGATGTGAGATCACAGTCTAAGTTCTGCTGAATTACTTCATGTTTAGTTTACTGAAGGTAGCATAGCTAGGGCTGTCTGGTTGCTGTTGAGACAACTCATGAGCCTTTAAATCAAAGCATTTAAAAAAAAAATTCAAAAGCAGCTGCTTTCAAATCTTGGGATGGCAGACTGCCCGTTCTTGCTAAAAGGGTTTTGTCACAATTAAACAGACCTGATACTATGTGATTTAAAATCGCTCCTCTAGGAAACTATTTCTGATATAAAAGACCAAATAATTTCTCTGTCATATGTAGCTTTCCTGCAAGGACAGTGGGAACATTCTTCCTGAATGAGTATCCAGCTTCCCAGGTTTGCAGCCTGTACGGAAATTCCGTGCCCTGCAGAAGGAACTCAAATGTTTTCTGGAGGCAGGGTTTGCCATAGAGGGGCTCTATCAGTAGAAAAGAGGCTTCTTAAAGTCTAATTTCATTCAGTTTTTCCCTCCCGAGTATTTGCTATTGTTGCTAAACAATTGACAAACGTTACCATCTTTTACAGGGTGTTAAAAGTCTGCCAGGTGCTACCTGTAATTCCTGGGAACACCCAGTAACCTTCCTGAGGGACAGCGGGAGGTGAAAGGGAAGAGCCAGTCGGTGGTGCAGCTGGATTCCGAGTGACGAGGTGAAAAGGTCGGTGTAAATTGGGCATGTGCAGGATAACGAGTTTCTCGAGGTCAGCGATACGTGTGCTAATGACCCAATTCCAAGAGGTGTTTTTAATGCACACAGAGGGCCAGGTGTGTTGGATTCATGATCTCAGCAGAACTCTAGAAGGAAAAAAACAAAGGTTAAAGGTACTTTAAATTCGATTTTAGTGTTCAGGAAACAGGGAATACATTAAAGTGAAAAATATAACAAATTTAGAAGTGTGAAAGACACAAAATACCCCGAGCAAGCTAAAAAGTGACAAACCAAATTTTACACGTGTATTGGCTTCTGCTTCACATATAATCACTGAAATTACTGAATTCTCCTATGATCATAAAAGCTCTTTGTCAGTCATTTGCACGTCCCGTATCTCCCTGGACGGATTATCCAGGCAGTGCCTGCTGGGTACCTGTAACCTTGTTGCTAAACTGGAACAGTCTCGTGTTGTTTGTTCTGTGTCAGCTCAACACCCAGAGCTTCTCCTCCCTCCCCTTCCACACAGCGCGGAGGGGGCAGAGAGGGAAGAAATCCCGAAAGATTAAAACCGTGTCAGAGCATTAACACTTAGTCGATGACAACTGTTAGGATTAATTCAAGCTGCTTAAATCCCTCTTAGCTGGAATAGGAACCAGCAAACCATCTGGTGGGAAGAGCAGTATGACAAGGAAATACTGTGAGTAGCCAAAGGAAAAAAAAACTTTTCCACACACTTTTGGAAATTGCTGTGTTCCCTAAGTGTCTGGCCACAGCAAGAGACAGTTTTGATTCGTTTAAATAAATGGCAAAATACTGTGCAGCTCAGTAAAAAATCAGGTTTTAAGCTTTTAAATTTACTATAATAATGCACAACACTTGCAAAAAAAAAAAAAGGAAAAAAAAGACCAATCATGTGAAAAAAAGTATCATGCCATGTATTTCCCTGCTGTATTCAGCAGCCCTTTCATATCCCCTCCTCCGAGAAAGGCACTGTGGGTCTCTGTGAGAGGAATGTGTGTGATGGCAGAGACAAACCAGGAGTGACCCACATTCCCAGAGCAGGTTAGTGTCACAGCTCCCGGGGCTAGGAAGGCTGGGCTGGCCTGCAAAGACAAGGTGATCAGCCTGGTAAACTGCTCGGAGGTTACCTCTGCAGGAATTAAGAGCCTTTGTCCCTGGAGCAGATCAGACAATGCAAATTGGATTTGAGGTGAAGTCTCTCCTCTGTGATGTCACTGGCTGATATTTATACTAGAAATAAGGTCTTGCTGCTGATATGATTAAGCTTGGTTCACTTCTCTTAGTGTCCTTATGAACAAAGAAATCTATGAAACCTTGTAAGAATTTAATTTACAGCCTCTATTTTAGGAGATGCTGCCGTTGCCTGGTCCCTAATGGCACCTGACTGGCTGTGAGGCGTTGCTGGTGACTGTGTGTGCAAGAAGCTTCAAAGGGCAGTCAGTAAATACATTTTTCATTCCCTTTGATCTGTTAGTTGTTCCCTTTTTAAATCTAGAAATTCTCTTTTGTTTATCAGTCATGAAATGTAAAAGTGTTTATGCAGCTTATGCTGTTGTCCCTCCACAAGGTTTTACTAACTTCCTGATTATACAGAGCTTGTTTGTCTATGGAAAGTTTTCATCCTGCAGCTCCCCAAATACTGCCAGGGGAAGGAATTTATAAATGCAGTGGACGGCTGTAATCACATGGAACAAATGGCTTTGCAAATAGAAGCACCGATTTCTTATATTTGGTTTCCTGATAGAAAAACACCAAAGCATTGGTTCACATTCCTCTTTCCAAGGTGGATATTTTTGGGGTGAAAATGGCAGAGTAAATGTGAACAGAAGAGCCCCAAGGCTTGTGTGGTGCTTGAAATGAACCTGTTCTGTGCAGGGCCGGAGGGAAAAACTTTTTGCTTTCAGCCTGGATTGCTACAATAAGGAACGACCTTTTCTTTAAAAACAGATCTTGAGCCCAGCCTTGCCCTCTGAATGCTGCTGGGGTGGAAAAAATGTTTTCAAAATACAAAGTTTCATCACTGCTCACAAGTTTCATGGATTTTAAAAGATTGCTCTTTCCTGCTGGAGCCTAAAATAAAGGTAAATTGGGAATTTTTGGATCCAGATTTGAAATGAGAGGATCAAAGGCCTCGAAATAGCAGCAAAGATAAAAGAGTTTGTTTGCCAATGTCAGGTCTCACTGCTGATTCTGGGGGCTCTGCTGAACCCTGACAATATCGAGCAGGAAGCATCTGTGTGTGCTTATCAGCTTTGGACAACAAAAATCATACATTTCTGGCCTCTGCCATATCAAAGAGAAGGAGTAAGATGTCTTAACAACATCTGTGTGTCAGAATATTGGATCTCTCCCAAAATCTGGAGTGGCTTGGTTTGTAAATAACATTAAAACTGTGTGAAAGGTCGAAGCCATCCATCCCCTCTTGTTTTGATCTTGATGATAATCCATCACGCTGGCCAGTTGTTCTCACAAGCCAGCTGTGCCCTTAGCATGGGGAATAAATAACAGCAATGAGTCATTCCCACCAAACTGTACAGGAGTCCTGAAGGGAAAAATTACCCTGGAAAACTGAGTCATGAGAATGCATCTTCACAAAACATCTTGATAAACCAGAAACTGGACAGTGCTATCAATAATTGTTTGCCAATTACTAATTATTAATTTCTAGCTGCCACTAAGCATGCTGCTCCAACAATAACAGCTCAAGGCAAAACTATATAAATGTTATAGTTTTCTGGGTAAAAGTCCACTGAATTATTTTGTTTGTGAAATTTCACTCTGATTTTAGCCATTGTAAGAATGGACATGCTGACTGGGACCAAGGTGACCCATTCCTTTGGCTCCAGTAGTGGCCACAAGGGGATGGATGCCAACAAAAAAGTAGAAATAGGATGTATATCTCACTCCCAGGTGATCTCCCAGCCATTTTTGCCGTCAGGGCTGATGGGATTTGTCAGTTTTATAATCCCACTGCAGCTCTTTGCTGAGCATTTGTCCAGTTGCCTTGTGAGCTCATGTGAGGTTATTGAAAATGGCAAAGGCAACAAGTGGAAAGGACAGCAAAGGTGTAGAACAACATCCAGGGGAGGTTTGGGTGAGTAGAACTCCACAGAAAAGCACAAAAGGAGACAGTTGGTTGCAGTTTCTGGTAGATCTGTCCAGCCCTTCCCAAAGGAAGCTGTAGCTGCACAAAATTGACAGTAGTTGGGAAGAGCTCAATGAGTACTTTGGAAAGAACAACTTGGTTTGTTCAGAACCTGACTTCTGCTTCCTTCACTTCCTCTTCCAGCACAAGAACCAGCACATGGGATGGATAGTTGAGTTTTATTCCCCTTCTCCAGGCTATTCGATAATACACAACTGATGTAATTCCTAGGTTACACCACTACACACAACCACCTAAAATATCCCCTTTCAGTCAAATCTTTTCTGAGCTGCAGTTTTCTCTCTGTCAGTCACAATCCTCATGTGGAAGATGTTTCATACATTTCATCTTCATTGCTCTCTTATGGCCCTTTTCCACTTGTGATGTTCTGTGGTTCACCAGAGCTTCCCAGAGTACTTGGTGTGAAGCAGCCATGGATGTCTGGAATGGTATCATCTTTTCTGTCTCATGTTGTACTACTTTTGTAACAACTCCTGGGACCTTCCTTTTTGGCAGGTGCCAACCACAGTTGATGATTTTTGGAAGTCTTCATCTCAGCCCTAGTTCTTGCTGTGCCTGTTTTCCTGGAGCTGTTCAAAATGTTGATTTAATAAGTTCAAAACTAATGAACAATATTTTCATTGCAACTACTTACAAGATCATACTTGTATATGCCCACTGAATTTAATTAACTTTTATAATTTGAGTGATTTCAATCTGCATCTTTAGGCATCTGAATATCTTTTTTACATTTGGCCTGAAATGAATGTTAAATATCTTTTTGTGGCAGTTTGGGGTCACCATAATCATAATTATATAACACAGTATGTGAAACAGAGCTGTGCCATCTGCAATTCCACATGCTTTGGAATGGATAATCAACCTTCAAATTATTTAAAATATGAACATACACTAATGATTAATAATAAAAATCTGAAGCTGAAAAGCTGAACACTTCCAGGGATGGTAACCCCACCACTGCCATGAGCAGCCCCTTCCCATGCTTGACATCCTTTCCATGAAGAAAAGCATGAGGATTCTGTTGCTTAAGGAAAAGGAGACTGAAGAAGGACATAAGTTTTCAAGGACCAAAAAAGGTTGATCTAGTTTTGAGTATGAGTTGTACTTTCTTATATTCTTCCCAGCCCTACCTATAGTTTACGAAGATATTTTCTAGAGAAAAAGAACAATTACATATCTGGACTTACTGCGTAGAAAGAACATCCCTCTTTTTTTTTAAACCCCCCAATTTATTCTTTGAATTATAATTCCTTTATTTCAAATGGATCTGATTCCCTGAACTTTTATTCCAGATGTGATTTACAGATTGTTCTACAAACCTTATGGTACTTTGCTCTTTACCAGCTTGATATTGTTAAACCCAGTAGCAAAATCTCTTGAGAAGCTGGAAAAAAATTGAGGGCAAGCCAGCTCAAATTAATTTCACTGTCTGGAGCACAGTGTTCTTAGGGATGTAAATAATCTAATGCTTAGAATATCTTTGAGATCTTCACAGTTCGTCAGCCTCTATTAGAACACTCTCATGGGCAAGTTCTCAAGAATTTAATAAGGATGAAACAGCTTCTGTGACAATCAAAGAGTTTAATGGAGAGTGATGTGCTTTTAAATGGGCTCATTAATGAACCCATCTCATTCTCCAGCAGAAAACATATGGCAGCAGGGATCACTTGGGCTGTGATAGTGCACAGGCTCCTGCACGTGCTCCTTGGTGTCTTCTGCTCTGAATGCAAAAAAACATGCAGAAAGGGCCCTGCAACCTTCTCTGAGATGTGTACTGAGAAAAGGCAAGTACTGTAAGAGTCCAGGGGAGTTCCACAGAGTTCTTCCATGCTCTGGCTCCTGTATTAGCTGTTCAGATGAGATCCTGCTGGAATTTGTGCAGCTGGAGTAGCCAGGAAGACATTTCTGAAGAGCAATTACCAGGGTGATTTTTATTAGCACAGTATCAGAATCAGGCTCTAGCACTGCTTTCTCTCTAGTGCGAGTCTACATTTGATTTCCAAATACCCACTGCTATAATTACTTGGGAATGCTGATATTGCCAAGAAATCAGTGCTTTGTGCTTAAAGTACCTCAGTAAGATGATTAAGGAATTACAATTTGCTAGCTTCTGTCTGAGGCAAAGTTCTGCCAGTGGCTGCTGCAGCTGCCAAAAAAGACCAGTTGTTATGTTTAACACACTCAGAACATGAGGGGTGTTAACTAAACATGTTTATTTTCCACTGTCATGTGGCTAAAATGTGTCTCTGAACATTTGCTTTAAAACCTTGCTGCAAAGTAGGGGGTTGGGAACAGAGGTGCCCTTTAAAATAGACGTCAGAGATGCCTCCTTCCCTGCTGTTCCTGCACAAAGAGAGGCTGCAGCACTTGATGTATCACACCTTAACCTTTGTGCTGGAGGTGAAACGTGGCCAGAGCTGGGAGACTGGGGGTGGATGAGTCACGGTGAACGTCAGCACAAATGCACCTCCTACCAGGAGGGCACAAACACCGCGAAATATGAGGGGAAAGTCATGGCAGCGGTGCTTTAAAGATAAAAAAGTCAAATTCAGCTTCCCCTAAGGACTTGTGGACAAGGTGAAAAGTGCTGCTCTCTCCAGCCATGGAAGAGAAAGTCTGTAAGGTGCTGGCAGTGAGTCCTCCCAGCTCCACTTGCTGCCTGCATGGGAACATTTATTTATTATCTGTTCAAGTCACTGTTCAGAAGAGTGGAATCCACCCCTTCTTCTCTTGGCTGGTCACTGATACCTGGCCATGTGAGTGTCTCAATGCCACTTTGGCATGACTTTTGATCAATGAGCTTTCACTCACTAGACAAAAGGAATTGATGGTGTCCCCTGTGCTGGTCAGGAAGTTTGTTCCTCAGATATGATGGATTTAGCATCCTAGTCTGGGTTTGCATCTCCTACTGTAACATTTTTAATTGGGAGTGCTTTAATTAGCACCCTTCCAGTAAAGGGGCTCCAGGAGGGCTGGAGAGGAGCTTTTCTCAAGGGCCTGGTGGGACAGGACAAGGGGCAGTGCCTTCCCACTGCCAGAGGGCAGGGAGAGATGGGATATTGGGAAGGAATTCCTGGCTGTGAGAGTGGGAAGGCCCTGGCACAGGGTGCCCAGAGAAGCTGTGACTGCCCCATCCCTGGGAGTGTCCAAGGCCAGGTTGGAGCAACCTGGGATAGTGGAAGGTGTCCCTGCCCGTGGCATGAGGAGAATAAGATGAGTTTTAATATTTCTTCCAACCCAAACCATTCCATGATTCCATGTCAGCATCTTCTGATCCAAATGCAAATTTGTAATCTCAGTGCTATTTTAAAGTTTTATTTGCTAGTCTCCCCTGGAAAGAAATACCTCTTATTCCACACAGAACTGCTTAGAAATGCCATTTTTATTGACAGCACAATTGCTGGTGGACTCTCACTTTGCTAAGAATAGTAAGGGAACACATGGTTAAACCAGTTTCCATTTGAAAATATTGTGGAAGCTGATGAAAACTCTTCTCCTGAGATGAATTTGTGAGGCTGTAGCTGTTATTTTCCCCAGAAGTTGCTCAACCTGTGCCCAGATTATTACTTAGCTGCTGTCTAGGCTGTCCTGGGTTCAAGTGTGTTAAGGCTGGCTCTGCTGCACATGTAGGTAGGATGGAATACTCTCAGTACCTCTCTTCCTTGGAGGCTTTGGAAAACAACCAAAGGAAAAAATGCATTTAGAGTCCTTCACTAACATTCCTGCCTGGTCTGTTTATACAACAGGGTCAGTGAACTCTAATTGAATTGGCTTTTTGTTGCCCCCTTCTCTCATTTTTCCAAAGTGTCCCCTGCCAGATGTAGGTTCTGTTCAGCTCATCTGGCAGTGCTGGTTTGGCACTGCTGTCTCTAAATCCATCCGGACACTCTGGTATTTGCTGTGCCTGTTTCCTGGTGGTGTGGGGTTTGGAGATGCCATCCCCTCCGGAGCTGTGTTGGGAGCTGCTACAAAGCCCAGGGCATGTGCCCTAGGGAGGAGCACCAGCCTGGAGTCAGAGTGTTTCGCAAAGGACCTGGTACCATTGATACAACACTTGTTTGGATGATTAAAATCCCTTTTCCCTTGTATGCCATTGCAGTTAAACACCAGTTACAGTTCCATGGATGTCCCATTATCAGAAGGATTTGATAATCAAAGAATCATAGAATATCCCTGAGTTGGAGGGGACATACAAGGATCCTAGAGGTCAATATGTTTTAAAAATCACAGAATCATTGATTCCATTTAACAATGTCACAATGGTTTTCAATTTTTTGTTTATTTTTACATCAGTATTTCCAAGTTACTGATTAAGCAACTTCCCATTTGGTTCCCTTAAGTCTCTGCTTAAATGCTTTAATTGCCTACTAAATTATCAGTGGTTACATGAGAAATGTCCAACAGAGATAAACCTTTCCTTAGGACACTGTCTCTTACCGTTTAATGTTGGATGGTTAAAAACAGTGAATGACTTGGACCTTCCTGAACTTCATTGATGGGCTTAAACCTGCATTTTATAGGATTACAGGACCAGATTTGCAGTCGGGTTTGTTTGTTTGCCTTGCTTCTCTTGGTTCTGCCAGACATCCCTCATCAGACATAGGTTACACACAGGACTGGTGTAAATGCTCATCTCTACATCATTGTCCCTAAATCAGTAGCAAAGTGCTTGTATTTTGTTTCTGTGCACCCTGTGTGTTCTGTAGCCCATTAGGGGATAAATCTCAGTGATTTTCCTTGTGCCTTTCTTTCCTTTTCAGGCCCTAGGATTTAATGTGAACATACAATAATGGATTTGGTGATTCATTGTTACTTGCACAAAACTAAACACGTGATCTTGGGGAAATATTCGGCATTAAATGTTGGATTTTCCTATTCATGTTCGTAAGATTATTAACAGGAAGGAGGGTCAGTGCAAAAGGCAGAAAAGCAAATGAAAGAAAGTGCTGGATCAGGCAGTTGAATTCTTTTAACTGCCTTCTTTCCCCAAAATTTCTGAAGATTTGGATGTGTATGTTGATTTTTTCTGTGCTAATGTTTCAAGCCTGGATGAAGTATAGGAAGGGAAGATTCACACCAGTAGCACCTACTGCTGCCATGTGTTTTTGGCATTAATGGGAGCTTTCACTTTCACTGGACATAACTCTTACAGCTGTTATATAGTATAAGTATAAAGGCAGAGGAAATCAATGGCCTACTTAAGGAAATTAATCCTTGCCCATGTTTCCAAGGCAACACAGATAGGGAAAGGAGTAACTGCCATGCTTAGAAAATGAGCTTGTAGTTAAGGGTAGAATTGCTCCAGCAAAATCTAAAAGATTTTCTAGCAATAAAGTAAAATAATCTCTAGCAAAGGGGATGCCACTGAAACTGCCCATGTAAAGAAGAATAAACACATGGGAAAGTTACTGTGAAGGAAGTCAGCTGATTTACCACATGGCTACTCTTAACCATCCCTTAAATAGTTGGATTCCAGCACACAGGAAGGTCTTGCATTTACTATGAACAAGGGCTGAGCCCTCCTGGGAGTTTAGATACAGTTAGGAGAACGTTCTGCTCTTTGAGTATATTCTTATTATATAGAGACAATTAAAATGTCTACTAAAAATATCTTTGGACAGGTTCACAGTGTTTTGGGATCTAACTGAAGCAAACAATAGCAAAAGGTTGGGGAAAAGGATCTTTTTGATGTTGCTTAATCTTTACCTCAATAATAAGGATCTTGCTAAGGGTCCTACTTATTTTGTTTTTATACACACATATATGTATAAAAACTACATATCTATAAATATATAGTTTTAGATAATTTTAAACTACTATATCTACAAATCCTGGTCAGTCAATTTAAGATTGCATTAAAGAACACCAGCAAGAGCAGTGCTGCATGATTTGGATGCTTTAAAGAAAGAATTTTGAACTTTTATTGTGTCTTATGGAGCGAGATGACAGGATTTACTATATATATTCTCTTCTTGGGCATTGCAGTTTGTGGCTAAATGTCTCTGAAAAATCTGTTTTCTTCTGCAGAAGGATGAATGAAGAATTCCTGGTGGAAGCTCTTACTCTCCTGTGTGGATTTTTATGATAAAACAACTGTTTGGAAGTGAATTGGATGGTCTTATGTTCAAAAATCCATTTCTTAAGTTATTTTTCTTGTATTCTTGCATTTTTCCTTGGCTTCCCTCTACTTTTTTTCTTTCTGGATTAGGCTCACAAGATGATGTTTAGGTCTCTCACATATTTTCCTGTGCATGTTTTCCTTTTGACATCATCACTTTTACAAATTTGGAAAGACAGTTGGAAGAGAACATTTTGGAAAAAGAGAGGAAAGTTAAGAAGTGCCAAACTGACCTTTTCGTTATCTTCGAGGGCAAGAAAACATTTAAATAGATTTTTGCTAAAATCTAATTTTATTTAAAACGTGGTGTATTTTGTAATGTCTGGAATCCTGCTTTCCTGTTGTAAGGCTTTCAGCTGAGGAACCTCCAGAAGCTGTTTTAGTGGTTTACATCATGTGTATTTTCTCCACTTTGGCAGCTGGGCTGAGGTCACATCCATGACTTTCCATGTCCTCAGCCCTTAGTGACTTAGCGTGGCAGACGTCACTCCGGGAGAGCTCACCAGGGATTATGGGAGGTGACCTTATTCCAGCCTTCCCTCTCTATCAGCTCTCCCTGGCAAATTGCCAGTCACCTCAGGCTGACAGGAGCTCCCCTGCTCTTCTACCTGTAGGAGGTTGGACCATAACAGGGCAATGAGGAAATGCTTTTGTTTGTATAGATCACATCTCCATGGATAAATATAGGATTGAAGTCTTGTGAGGTCACAGTTGCAAAGTGTCTTTACTAATGGATATGGATTTGAAGGTGGAATAGTGGGAGGTGACAGCATGACTTGGGGGTAGGGTGAATGTGTATTTTGCCTGCTTGTTTATTTCCAATTAAGTAGAAATCCCATCTGTAATGGGATTATAGTGTTTGCCAAGAGTGCCTGTGGGCTTTTAAAGCATTGACTTTCTGACATCACTGAAAATGAGAGATGGGAGGATGGCTTGTTGTGATGCATGGAAAATGTCTGAATAATTGAGTCTTTAATGTACTGGGCTTATTATTGTTAGTTTAGCTGGGATATGTGGTGGATATGGGCAGGGTGTGTAGGAAAAAATTCTTGGCTGTGAGGGTGAGGGGGCCCTGGCACAGGGTGCCCAGAGAAGCTGTGGCTGCCCCTGGATCCCTGGAAGTGTCCAAGGCCAGGTTGGAGCAACCTGGGATAGTGGGAGATGTCCCTGCCCATGGTCCCTTCCAACCCATTATTCTGTGTATGGGAAGGAAGAGAGAGAAGGAGGAAGAGAATGAAAGAGAAGACTAGAGGGGGAAAAAAGTAGAAATAGAAGTACAGGAAAGAAAGACAAGGGAGAAATGTCTTGTGCGTTCCATTGCATGGTCAAGGCCTGGGCAAAGGGAGTAAAGCCCTCAGCCAGCAGTGCAGTGCCTGGTAAGTTGCCTCCCAAAACAAGCTCTTTGCTCCATCAGCAAGGGAATAGATCTCAGGAATCAGATTATCTTGCCTGACCTGGTGACAAAGCTGGTTGGCAAAGCCCAGAGCTCTGGGATCAAAGGAGACACCACCTGTGCAAAGTCTTCCTGAAGGCCCTGCAGGGCCAGGTTGTTGGCTGCAGGGAGGTGACATGTTGGGATGGCTGCAGGCAGGGTGTCACTGACTCAGAAATGATCAGCATCAGTCAGGTCTGTGCAGGTGCTTGAAGGAAATGTCACGCACAGGAAGGTGCATCTTGGTGCTCTTGCACTGTCTGTATTTTGGCAAATCAACTCCCCGTCACAATGATGAATCCACGAGTGGAAAACAGCAAACTCCCTCTGACTGGCGCCCAAACCCCAGGAGTATTTAGCAATCCTGTCAAACATCCCAATTACACCAACTGGGCTTATAACCTTCCCTGGGAGAATGGAGATATGGGTATCTGACTTGGAGCCTTCAACTTTTAGTTTGAGTCCAGGAGGTTTAATTTGACCCCATGCTCCAAGGCAGCTGCTCTGCAGAGAAGGAGTTGAGACTGGTAAGGGAATTACAGACTAAATGCTAATTGACAATGGTCTACTGTGGTCAGAAATACTGTGTAAGAGTGTGCGAGAAGGAGCACTCTTTGAACAGTGTAATGTATCTGCTCTACCCAGCATTAGTAAGACCTTAACTGGGGACCTGCTCCAGCTACATTTCAGGAGAGACAGGAGCTGTTTGGAGAACACTGGGAGGGAAGCAGTGAGGGTGGTCAGAGATCTAAGAAGTACAGTTCTTGGGGAAAGATTTAAACAGCCCCATTTCTCTCAGGTTAAAAGCAACTGAAGGAAGGAGGGTGGGACATAAATCAGAAGGCCTTAAAAAGCTGCTGCAAAAAGGAAGGAAAACAGTATGTCATTTATGTCACAGTGGACAAGACAAATTAAGGGAAATTTGGACTGGTTTTGAAAAAGCTCTTCTAGCAGTAAATATAGTTAAGTCTTGAGGAAAAACCCCCAAACCACATAGGGAGCACATGGAATACCACTAGAGGATGTCAAGAATAAGTTTGACAAGCACCTGGTAGCAATTGTATTGACAAAACTGATCCTGTGGGTCAGAGGGTACATCTCTTTAGAGTCCTGGTTCTTTGCTTTTTGGCCTACTTTTAATTTTTTAAAGACAACTCTAAGTTTTGATCCTGCCTTTCAGAGCCTCTGCAGTGGCTTTGCAGATTTTGTAAGCAAACTTCCTCTATTCCCATCCCAGTCATTGCATTAAGATATGACTTTTAGTCTCACCCTGAATGACACAATGTGATCCCAGCTGCAACACCCCTCAGGTTTGATAATTAATCTTCTCCTCATGGCTACTTTTGGAGAGAATTTTTTCACATCTGTGATAGTTCTTTATGAGAATGTCCTGTGGGAATGTGCCTCACTAAAGCAGGGGAAGAAACCTCTGTGTCTTCCTCTTCTGCCACTGGGCCACTTGTCCCATCGAGAAAGTAGATTGCTTTGACATAACTTGATGCCTTTCTAGAATTAACATCCCTTCTTTCTTGTATTTGTTTGTGCCTGAGCTTTCAGGGGGTTAGAGGTTGGCTGAGTGATCCATTACCTCAGGTTTTCTTTTACCTTTCTTTTGTCAAGGCAGTGGTGTATTGGCTCAACACGCTGCAGATCAAATCCTGTTTTACAGGTTTAGGTAAAGAGTCCATATCCCTGAAAGGACACCTCCCCACTGTCCTGTGTAAAACAAGGGAATGGTCCAGAAAGGTCCTGGATGGGAACGAGTGAGTCCAAGCCTGCACAAATGTTGGAACTGCACAGTGGCTGTGCACACTTCTGGGACAAAGGGAGCAACACTTGTGCTGTTTTCTGTCCTGCTGTAAATATTCAGAAGGAAATATGAGTGTTTACATGTTCTGGGAGTGGATCTGGCACTTTGAAGAGTTAAATCACAGGGAAGAGGGGCAGGGTTTATCTGTCCTCCTGACTATGGAAAAAGTGACCTTTCCAGAGGACAGGTCTCTGCCTGCCTTGTTTCCCCAGGCAGGTATCCCACTCCATAGGGGTTGTCTGCTCAGCTCCGTGTCAACAAGACACAACCATTGCTCCCTGGAAACCTGCCAGCGAGGCCTTCACCCAGGCAGGACAGAAATTCCTGTCTTTGAACTCCGACCTTCTAGTTCCCAGCAGTTTTTATGAACTTGCTTATTCTGTGGCCAGGTTGACATCAGGACGTGGGTCATTCAAACAAATTGATTTCAGGTGGTTAAAAACATCACCACAATATTAGCACAAGGAGTAGGTTAAGTGTGAAGCTGAGGGAACACTCTGTGCAGCCTTTAGAAGGGTCACAGGAATAGAATATTCCCATAGTAACTCCCCAAAACTATTGGTACTGTTTATCTATTGTGTACAAAACAAGTGGTGGTAGGTAGCACAGTTCAATTAGCATTGAAATAGATCCAATTTTATGTAGAACTTTGGATTTTTCCCATTTATCACATGTCCAGGACACTTTGAAAGTGGCTAACAACAAACTGGCTGAAGACATGAAAATGTAAGATTTCCATCCACCCATCTCTCTACCTAGCTGTAGAATAAAATAAAATAAAATAAAATAAAATAAAATAAAATAAAATAAAATAAAATAAAATAGCTGGCTAGTGGTTTGGGGGAGTTCTTCCAATAAGCAAAGGAATCATATTTCTGCTTAGTCTGCATGCAGGACAGCAATATTCCACCAGGGATAACCTATGACAGCTTCTTGTGGGAAGAGCAAACTTTTGATTTAATCTGAGGAGTCTGTGCTCATATTTCCCCTTGCATTTGTGTAGGTCTATTTATGCTTTTTCACTTGATTTAATAACACTGCTTGCTATAATATGGAGGAGTTTTTATGGGGTTTATTTTGCATTTTGTGTGCCTGGCTCCTCCTCCCTGGAGTACAACCCCCTAAGGCCAAACCAGGCAGCCTTTTCCCCCCTGAAGTGTGAGGGGTGTCCTTAGGGCCGCTCAGCTCTGGCTCCCAGGCTGCCAAAAAGAAGCAATTTCCAAATGTCATGGAAACCTCCTGCTGCTCCAGACCTGGGAATGGTGCTGTGTGTCTCTGCTGTCTGGCTTGTCCTCTGTCTGTCCCCTTCCCTTCCCTTCCCTTCCCTTCCCTTCCCTTCCCTCCTACAGCCAAACTGCCTTTCCTTGTTATTTGCTGCACCTCAGGATGGCAGGAAGGGAGTAACCCTAACCCTCTCCACCATCACTTTGACATGTATCCCATGTAATTCCCAGTGGGATCAAATGTGCTGCCAGATGCCTGAAGAGCTAAGGAGCATTTTTATGCCCATAACTCTGTAGTGGAGGTGTTTCAGTCCCTGGTTTTTGGGAGCCAAAGGTGACCAGAGGTACATGTGTCTATGGAAAGCTCTTGGACAAGAGGCCCATGTTCAGTCATGCCTGAAAGTCCTCAGAGGAGAAACAGAGACTGGGGTCAGCCTGGGCAGAAAATCCTGTGAGGCACAGCCAGATGGAGCTGCCCCAGAGGGGATCTGGACCAGGCTCAGCCAGGAAAGGGAGTTGTGGTTGTGCTCAGGGTGCTTTTCAGTGTGAGTCACTGTGGCAGCATATTTCCTATGGAAACACTTGCATGGCTCACTGCTCTTGCTCTGGAGTGACTATCAATATATAACCCAAGCCTGCCTTGTACTTTGAATGCTCCAAAGGAGGTCACCGAGACTGCAGTGGATTAAAAATTTACTTTTGTGAAAGGCATGACACTTTGTATAGGCCACATGTAGGAGTCAGATAAGGCAGACAGACAAAGTACACGAGGCTTTCAGATGAAATACAGCAATATTTGTTGTGGTAGAGAAAAGCAACTCAGAAAACTTTTTTTTTCCCATGAGGGGAAGTGAACTGTTGCAAAAATATCATTTAATTAACAAAAGGGAAGCGTTATGTGGCCCACTTGTGCATTCCTTGAGCCTGAAAATTCAGTGTAAGCCTGGCAGTCGTGCCCCTGAAATGCTACAGGGTGGCATTTCCGTATCTACCCTGAGCTGAGACAGATGAAAACCTCATTAAAATCCCACATTTTTATTAAAAGGGGGAAGGGACTTGGATGTAGATCTGAAGTCAGTATCAAACCCTTAAACCCCATGGATTTAAATCCCTTGTGGAGCCTTATATTAACTTTTTAGGATTTTTATCTGCCCGTAAAGAGCTTGATAAAGTGAGGAAGGCCAGCACAGGGCATTCCAGATCAGATCCTTCTCTACTTTTAAATGGAAAGAAACAGAGGTATGTGTGGGAGTTCTAGATCTTACCTCATTAATGTCCTCCCAGGAAGAACAAATAGAGCTCAGACAAATGTTTGCAGATTTATTTCAGTGGCCTAAATGAAACTAGAATACCAAACAACCAGCCCTAATTTATTATATTCATATATAGAGTGAAAGCTTTTTCTCACAGCAAATGTTTTCTTTGTTGTATTGATATAAATGACTGTGTTAGTCCCAGAAGGAAAATATTTATGGATTCTGATGGTTTCTTTCAGAACACTGCTTTGTAATCTCTCATGGGGTTCCTCTGCTGATAAGCCAGGCTGGCTTTGGGGAGAAATGATTAGTTCAGCTGAAGCACAAGTCCAGAAAAATAGTCTATGAACAGTTTCCCTAAACTGATGTTAGTTAAATTTAAATACTATTATTGAGGTGGGAAGGGAAAGAACATTGTGATCCATTTTCCATCAATTACATTGAGCTGAAAAGATACAAACAGCACAAATTTTGGAGAAATTTGTTATCTTGCTCTTTCCCCCTCTTCCTGCAGTAAGAGTTTGCAGTTTTCAGAGAAACTCAGACTTTAAAGGTGCTGGATAGAAATGGAGCTGGTGCTGATCTTTTCTAGATGAGCTCTTCACTTGGAACTGCATTTTCCTAACTAGAAATACAAGCAACTCAAATTAGAAATAATTTAGTGTTTAAAGCCTGGGGGTTTATTAAATGATTGTTTTTGTCCTGGTAAGACCTCTTCTGTTTTGCTGTTGATGATTTATTTTATTAGGGATTGCAGCGTTAATAATTCGCAAGATTACCTGGGAAATGGAAGAGATGGTTGAATTTAACATTTTAGGAAAATACCAAAACAAATCAACATAAGGGACTTTGATACATAGGGTCATTGATTCATCTGCTGTAGCTGACAACAAACAAATGACTCATCCTAAAATGCAATAACTCAGCCATTTGGCCAACTGCTCAGCAGTGGTACCGTGTGCGTGTGAGTCTCTCTGTAGGGTGTTGTGATTTGGGTCACAGTTACAGCTTTTAGCACTGTAAAAAGCCAAACCAAACCAAACCCCTCTGTAAAGCCCTGGCACAGGCTGTCCAGGGCAGTGGTGGAGTCCCCATCCCTGGAAGTGTTCCAAAAACATGTGGATGTGGCACCTGAGGGTTAGTGGTGAACAAGGGGGTGGTGCTGGGGTCATGGTTTGCCTTTTTCAACCTCAACCATTCTACTGTTCTATAAGTCTCTAAAAAACGAAATCAAATCCCACACAGATTGGAAGTGAAACTCCTGAATACTCATTTTTTACTTTTTTGCAGACTTATTCTGTGACATTGATCAAATTTCCCTGAAGACTGTGTTCATTTTGGGGTTCACAGTAGTTTGTGTGAACATAAATCATGATTTATGGCCACAATTTACCTCCAGCTGCAAATCTGGGGTTCAGATCTGTTGCAACCCCAAATGTGATCCATAGTTTTTTGTGTGGCCATGGGGGATAATGGACAGCAGATGATGACTTGGTTGGTAAGAGATGTCAGTGCACACTTTTGTATGAAGATTAAACCAAAATGGTCCTTAGGAGGCCACCTCCTGCTCCCTTCCCTGTTTGGAGGCCACGTGGGGTGTGTTCCAAAGATCCATCCCAGCAAAATTTAGTGTTTCCATGCTTTTGAATGGGCTCTGGGAACACTTCTGCTCTCTCACAGTTGTATGAGCTCTGGCTTTCTCTCCATCATCTTAAACCTGGCACCAGGGAACTGAGGGAGTGCTGGGATTACAGCAGGGAACTGGGGGAGTGCTGGCATTACAGCAGGGAACGGGGGGAGTGCTGGGATTACAGGAGGAGGCAGGAAAACTAAACCCTGTCCCTTTTCTGGGAAAATTTGTGCACAGAGGCACAGAAACGAGCTCATCCCCAGGGCCCAGGCCCAGATGGGAACACAGGGACATGTCCAGCTCCCTTTTAGTGCTTAAAAGAGAGCGTTCAAGGTGCCACAACATGAACAATTTATTGTCATTCCCTTTGTTATAGTATTCTGGTGATGCAGAATAGAAATGGTAGACACTATTGGACTAAGATTGTTAGTGATCTTCCCAATATACTGCTCAATAAAATAGTGTCAGATTGGAGCAAGGCTACAAATTCAGTGCAAAAGGATGACTGATATGTGACTTTATTATGGTGATACATTACTGAGATGTATACAATATACACCATCTTTTTTACTATAGACTCCTAGTATGACTGAAATGAAATGAGAAAAGGAGACTTTTATATCATTTATATGATGAAAGCTTTAAAGCCTTGTGCCAGGTGGGTTTCTGCATTTTTGATGAGATCATTTGACACTGGAATCTTGTATCGAGCAGTTTAAGGGAAACAGCAATATACTGGCATTGCTTGAATTAAGTAAGAGACTATGTATCAGCATCTATTATATTTATGTATTTATATATCAGTATATCAACTCTGACCCTTTGTAATGACAACCTAAAACCAGATTTAATACCAGAAGCTATTCTTGCAACAGCATCACCTTATGTTGCTGAATTAAGACTTAGGTCACTGTTCAATCACTGTGACTCAAACCCAACACAAACTTAATAGAAAACCCAGAGAAGCATTGAATTCTTTAGTGGAATTTCAGTTGAATGAGTACTTTATAAAGGGCTAAATAATTAAGATAATCATGGAGACCTGTGAGGACTTTTTCTGGACTAATGTTCAGGCCTAATCCTGCCAGGCCTTGGCCACATAAATAATCCTGCCTTTCACAGGACGTCAAGTGATCTGCAGGGGAAGGGATTACCCACATGACTGAGGGTTTGCACTCTTACTTTAAAGTCTCTCTCTTTTTTTGTTGTTTTCAAATGTGAGCAGTAACTTCCTCAGTTTCCACACCCCTTTTATTTGAAATACAGGTGAAATATATGGTCACACATTCATTTCTGCTGTGTTTTAATTCTGTGTAATTATTACAGCAATTAAAACCATTATCTCAAACCACACTGTCACAGGGACAACTGCAACCTGCCCCAAGGGCTCTCAACATCCTGGATGTAGCAAAATTGATCTTTGGTTGAACAAGTTTATACTTTTTCCTGCCCTCTCATAACTTAAAATTGCAGTTTATCCCTATAAAATCAAGAGAACTGAAGTGTAACTTGACAGAACAAGTGAGGGTGATCTCATACTGATGTCTAAGATCTACTAATAGGGAGGAGAAAATTACAAAGTGGACTAATTTTGGTATTAATTTTATATCAGGAACCAGAGAAAGCTTTGTTAAAGTTTGCAATGCTACTATTGAGTGGCCTTGTTCCCAGGAATTCCTTATGCCAGTGGGCAGCTCCCTAATGCTGTGGTAGTAATATTCAGATGGGAACAGTACGGGCTGATTTGGGATGTTTCTCCTGTGTGATAACAGTAATCCTGGCTGGGAGAAAGGGACCTGATGCTTTCTTATGACTTGTGGGAAACAGATTCCAGCCAGGATAAGGTGACCATGAAATGTCTTGGGTTTTTAAGGGCATTTAGTTGTTGTTCACATAACAAAACATGAAGACCTAGCTCTAAATAATGTCCTGAGACAGAATGCACATGTCAATGCTGGAGGAGCTTCCTGCTTAAAAAAGAGAACAAGCTCACAAACATCCAGATTCAAAAGTAACTGGAGAAACGTGGCTCTCCTGACTGCCTGGGGTGTGTGGTCACCCTGGAGGCACCAAAATCAACCCTGAAATGAATGCTGCAACACTGCCAGGATGAGTGAAAGGAGAAAAATAGTTCTTTATTTCGGAGAGCAGCAAACTCCTCAGAGCAATTTATGCCTTTGGCACTTCCAGACTGTAATACTGTAAAACTGCTGCAGGGAGAGCAACCTTTGGAAAATCCACCCAGTCTGTCTGTCCCAATCCACAATCATCCACAGTGGAGGGGAACCACTGTGACCACAGTGTGACCACAGGAACCCTGTGCCTTACACTGAGTTTTGGCAGACTTTACATCCTCTGGATGATCCCTGCAGTCCTTCAGAATCTCTAACCAGTCTGAGGATGAATGTGATCATGGATTTTGTCTTTGTCCAATAACCTCTTCTTTGCCTTCTACAAATTGTTCCCCCAAAACTTGTTTTGGCCTGCCTGAGTGTTCTACTTTTGTTTTGTGTTCTATGTTCAACCTGCCAGAGTTTGCAGTGCTTCCTGTTGTCTTCATTTGACCCAATATTTGTGGCCTTTCCAAATCAGTGGGATGGGAATTGTGCAAACAACAGTACAATGTGGATTTCTGTTGATTTTCTTTCTTCCTTATCTTGGTTTAACCTTTCTGTGTAGTGCTTGTTTGGAGACTCTAAAGGGAAAGAAAGGTCCATTGAACCCTCTAGTTTTCTTTTCAAAAAACCTGTAGGACATCAAATATGCTGTGAAGCCCTTTGGAAGCATTAAGTTTATTTGACAATTTTGAAAACAAAGACAAAATACAGACTGTCAGGGTGTCATCTTCTTCTTGATGGCTAAAATCAGGAGCTCAGAACTTCTGGATGCTTCATTATCTTTGACGGCTACTCTGCCACCATCATATTTAAAATAAAACCAAAATTCCTACTCTAGCAGGAAATGAATTTTCTTATCAGATCAGAGAGGTAAACTGCCCTGCTTTAACACAGGTATGCAAATCCCTGCAAAAAATCAAGGAGGAAAGACACTGGAGGAGGTCAGAACAAGGTGTTCCACAGAACTATTTTAGCAGTCTTTGTGGAAGGTATTGCTGTAACCTGTGAACCAAGACACCCTTTGGGCTCAATAGGAGAGAGGTCTCTCAGTTGATGCTTTGAGTAACTCAGAGGCTGTAATGATTACACAGAGAGCTACAGCTCCTGTGTTAAGCTGAGGCTAAGCTGAGGTTCTGTAGGGTTTTGTTCTTCCTATGCTTCAGTCCAGAAGTGTGGTCGATGTGTCGGGAGGCAGCATCCCCTCATGGCTGGAAGGCCAGGTCGGATGAGGGAGATTCTGCTCTGCCCCAGGTGCCCAGCACTCTGTGCCACCCCTTCTGCCTTGGCCATCACTTTCCACTTTCCATGACTGTTCTTACCTATCCTCGTTGTTCACTGGCGTCACTTGCTGCCATTCCCTCCTTTTGTTCATCTGAACTATCCGTATAAACCGAGGAGGATTAGGGTTTTTCCAGCCTTTGTTGGCGGCCGGGGTTTGAACTTGCAGCCCATTCAGGGTGACTGCAGTGACAGAGCCCAAACACGGAATGCTGCTGGGGATGACTTGACTCTGTGTTTGGATACAAACCATTAAGTGCTTTATTAGGCCTTTGGAGGTTACTAAACAAAAGCTACTGTCTCTGCCAAGCATTGTAGTGCAAGCTGTTCTGTGTGCCCAGTCATCCCTATGCTGGAAAAACCTTGGGAGTTCTGTGCAAACAAGGCAGAATTACTTTGTATCAGCAACCAAAATCAGTGGTTTGGAACCGTTGGTCTCAATGGCTTGAGACCTTGGAGGGTCTCATCCCCATGCTCCCGACTGGGGCCTGCTAAAGGGAAAGGCCCGTGCCCAGAGTGGCATTTATCTCCTGCTGCCCAGGTATCCCTGGATCTCCTGCTGGTCCTTGGGCTGTTCAACAACTCCTGCCTGTGCTGGGCCCCTTAGCACAGGAGCTGGATGGGACCATTGCCCTGGGAGCCAGAGCACCTCCAGGTTCCCAGGTACCTCTCTGCCCTCTGACCAGGAATCACTTGTCCAGGAATTGGACCCTCCCAGTGCATGGGGGAAGCTGAGAGGAGAAGCCGTTGCTGTCTCTCCTCATGGAATGGTTTGGGTTGGCAGGGAGTTTAAAGCTCATCCCACCCCCTGCCGTGGGCAGGGACACCTTCCACTATCCCAGGTTGCTCCAAGCCCTGGAGGTCCAACGAGGCCATTACAAGAGGTGCCTGTGCTGTGCTGCTGCCCAGACTGTGCCTTCTCAGGCTCCCTTGCTCCTCACATAGTCAGGGATCGGGTGAGTCCGGGCTGGACCTGGACCTTAACCTTGTCAGGGCTTGATAACAGAGCTGAGCCACTGTTAAGAGATTGGAAGTTAGTACCAATTACTTCCTCAGGTATTTACCTTGCTGAAGATAACCAGAGCTTATTACCTGAACTTGCTATTTTGATTCTGCTGCACAAAGAGGGTGCAAGTTGAGCAAGATAAAGCAGTATATTGCACTGATAATTTAAATTACAGCAGTGGATTTCTTTTTAACCCACTGTCTCCATAACATCCACTTAGATAGAACTGCATAGTAATGCAGCACAGGCAAGAAGTTTCTTTCCATTTTTTTTTTAAATCCTTCTCACTGCACTGCAATGGAGGTTGCTTGTTTACAAAACCATAACAACAACATGTATTTATCAGTTGACCTTGAACTTAATTTTTAATGAATAGTGAAAGTCAGCAGAATACTGGCTCTTGATAATCTGTAAAAGTCATCAAAGAAAAAAAAATAGGTTACGTAAGGAAGGCACATAAAATCAGGTAATAATCATTAAAGAATTGTGGTGTTACTGTTTACATGTGAAAGTGGAGATATTGGAAACATGGAAACATTATCAGAATTGTTTTCTTTATAATCTTGCTGCCCATTTCTTGCTTCCTTTTCACAATCTGGGTCTAACTGGTTACTGCACATGGTGGTTGCCTACGGCTTTGTTCTTGTGGTCGCTGCATTTTTAATTGTCAAGGACACCTACAGCACTGTCCAGGGCCCCCTGTGGTCTGTTCCTACAAGCACAGGTACTCAGAAGTGGAAGTTCCACTTGGAAAAACTCTGCTGTTCAGGGAAAGGGAATTTGTAAACTTCACTGTTGGCTAAGTCTGAGCAATTAACTCTGAATTTGCACTTGGCAACATTTCTTACAAGTTACTTATCAAATCAGGGAGCAAGGGACTTGGAACCAAACTTAATTAATTCATTTTGACTGCCAAGCTGATATGTAAAGCAAGCTTGTCAAAAAGCAAAAATATGTAAAAAAAAAGTCCAAGAAGGATCTGCAGCAGACACAGAGCCAAAAGGAGCAGTGTTTGTTGGGTGAGATGAGCAGTGGCTGTTTCACTGGGTGGTGGCAGTCCCAGGTCAGGCAGGATATTGCCCTGCAGTGAAGACACGGAGCAAACCTCTGATTTCCATGTGTGCATGCTGTGCACTCCCTCTTCTGGATAATCTCGTAGTGCTTGTGGTGCTGGAATTTCTTCCCTGCTCTGCTGAGCCTGAAAACTCATCAGGGCTGAAATTCCACACGCTGGTCCTGGACTGTGCTTGCCCAAAACAGGAGCAGGCAAGCACGGCAGCCACCAGAAGGTCTGTCACCTCCTGTGTGGTGACAAAGCCATGAGCCTGTGGGTCCTTATCATTTGTTTGGAGGCCTTTATCTTTTAAAGGTACTGGTAACACCAAGGGCACCTGACCACGTTTGGCAGGTGCTCTCAGAAGCAGCATTTTAGTGCTGACCACATCAAAAATGGAAAATCTGGATGGAAGTGTGGTCAGCCTCTTGCATTGTAATGAATGACACTGAAATAATGCTTTGAATTCGCTAGATGCCAGGCCAAACCTTGGATCACAATCTGGGCTCTGCAGCTCAGGCTCATCACTATGGATATATGATTTTCATTTAGGAAAGCAACTGTGCTCTCACAGTTAGGTCACCTAAAAGAAATGGGGCTCCCTTCCCAGCTCTGCCACAGGCTGACCCTGCCATGTCACCTAGTCTCTCTCTCTATAAAACAAGGCTGACCACATTTCTGGTATCCTGGGAAGAAAATGAAGCTACATAAAATCATAGAATCACAGACTGGTTTGGGTTGGAAGGACCTTAAAGCCCATCCAGTCCTACCCCTGCCATGGGCAGGGACACCTTCCACTATCCCAGGCTGCTCCAAACCCTGTCCAGCCTGGCCTTGGACATTTGCAGGGATGGGGCAACACACCTGAGGGAATTTGATATCTGGCATGATGAGCCTTAAACAGTCTTGTCAGACAGAGAAACAAACATTTCTAAATGAAATATTTTTCTCTATGACCTGAATTTGTCTGGAGCCGACTGTTCACTTAGGGGGAGAGGCTTCACAATGTCCCTTCTGGTGTCCTCTGTGCTGTCCCCCTTCCCTCCAGCCTCCACAACCAAGGAAAAGCCCCCACTCTCCATCCTTTCCCTGCTTTTCCACTTGGACCACACTCATCAGAGTTGTCTAATTAATTCCTTAGGGCTGGAGAATATACTAACCAATTTCTACCGCATCCAGTCATTTTGGATCCTTCCCCACACATCCCCAACACCTTTGGCCTCCTTCACTCTCAGACCTCCAGAAATTTTTAGTCTTAAGTGAAGAAAACAGAAGTTTGGGGTAATCTGTTGTTTGGTCCCTTCCTTCCCACCCCCCTTGTGTGGGTATGTATTAAAGCTTTTGTATCTTATATGCTCCCCAAATAGCAAACCCATTGATAACACTCTATTTTCCAAGTGTAATTAAACCTCAGAGTGCCATTGGGGCCATGGAATTTCATTGCTAAGCATTGTGCTGCTGACAGAAGGGAACGCTTCAATTTGAAGCCCATGAGATTTACAGGAATAAAGTAAAGCTTTGCTCTAGGTTTTCAAAAGCCCAAACTCTGCCTGTGCATCCATTATACATAACAGAATGATTATACTACCAAAAAAAAAAATTAGATATCCAATCTTTTGTATTTTGGCTGCAGGCAGTTCAGCTCTGTCTGGTTGAGTGCACGTTGTGTGTTCTTCCTTTGGATACACAAAGAGCTCGAGGTTAGCAATGAAAGGGGCAGGGGGCTGGAATCACATCAGACTGTTTTCTCACTGTGTTTAGACAATGCAAGAACAGGCTCTGCACACACAGGAATCTCTGTGGATCATCATTTGCTGTAGGCAAACTCAGTCCTCCATTGTTCTGATGCAAAATTAGAAATATTGGTTCATAATGTGTTGAAAGGTTTCCATGCATGCTGAAAAAAAAGATGGAATCATCTAACACGGGACTTGGGGTTTTATTGAGGTGTGTGTCCATCCTCTGCAGTTGGGTGCCAGGCCCAGCTAAATCCATGCAGGTTCTGAGGTGAAGAGCTCAGTACTTTGGTGAGGGTTATGCTGAGGAAATCAAGCTGTTACTGACCTGCTGCTGATTAATTTACCTGCAGTAAGTGTCATATACAAGCAGGTGAATTGCTCAATATTTTTAGAGGGATATGACCTTCTACAAGCAACAAGCCCACAAGACTGTAGAACCATGCAGCTCTTCCTACCCATTTCACTGCAACTGTAGTGGTTGAAATGCTTTGTGTCCTACAGATACAACCATAACCTTTGGCAGGAGTGACAGAGCCTGGGGTCTTCCAGGTTATCTGATGTGAAAAGAGAACTTGGTGATAAAGTCATGTGTTATGTATTTATGTATTATGAACTAGCAAGGCTGCAGCCAGGTATTTAAAAATCCTGTATTCCAAAGTGCTGGGGGATCATTTTCATGGTTTGTTTTTTCTTTCAGCTGGTCTTACTGATCCATAACTCACTTAAGCCCCTTGTTCAAGTCACACTGCAGACAGTGCTGTGCTTGTGTGAGGCTTCAGCTCCTCGTTCTCCATCCTTTTCTCCCCTCAGCCCCTTCCCTGTGTCACAGGCAGCCTTGCACACAATGGGTGTGTGACATGTTTCTGTACTGGATGTGCACTCTGGTATCCATGTCCCCAGCAAAGCTCATCTCCAGACTTCAAATTCCCACACTCACATGGGCCTGGAGGGTTTTCTGTCATTTATTTCACCCAGCTGCTCCTGCACAAGTATTTGTGGATGTCTTGCACCTACAGTAAGTGAAGGACAAGTGTTACATGTGCCAGTCATGACAGGACTTGAAATCTTTTCCAGCAGAGGGCTGGTTTTGTTCCAGATTTACCATCATCTCTTGCTTATGCTGTTGCCTTCTGTTAAAGGGTTTTGAAATATACTAGAGCACTTTTTAATTTTTTCTTCTGAGCTGGATTTACTGTATGCACAGGTAACAAAAGGGAAGGAGAAGAGCAGAAGTGAGAGAAAAAGGAGAAACGAAGGAGAAAACTAGGACCTGCTGCCAGTCCAGTGGGCATGTGTGCTGCACATTACACATGGTGTGGCCAGGGCTGCACAGACAATACACTGCACTCTTTTCTCCCTGCCTGCTTTGTTACCTGACTCATTTTAGGAAGTATTCTCAATTTTCTGATCAAGAATGTGATGTAGGAGAGAGACATTAAAATCTGTAGTGTATAGTATGTTTAGATATTAGAAAGAAATTGTTCCCTGTGAGGCACAGGTTGCCCAGAGAATCTGTGGCTGCCCCATCCCTGGAAGTGTCCAAGGCCAGGCTGGACAGGGCTTGGAGCCACCTGGGATAGTGAAAGGTGTCTCTGCCCATGGCAGTGAGGTGGAATGAGATGATCTTTAAGGTTCCTTCCAACCCAAGCCATTCTGGGATATTCAGCTCCTCTTAGGCTTCTAGGTTTTGCTTTGATAGATCCATAAGATCCCTTTTCTTCCTGGTACTTTTGTTCAGCTCCAGTCCCACACTCCCCTGTGTGCCCACTACAGCACCACTAACTCCAGTCATGCTGCTCTCCATGGTAACAATCTGCTTGAAGACCTCATACATTTAAACCCAGCGATGGAGCTTTTTTTCCTGCAGTACTCCCTCATTCATGTGACATGGTCTTGTGTGATGTCTCATGCTTTGACCAACAATGCACGTATGTTAACAAGAACTTGAATATATGCCCCATACATTTAATGGGGAGAACTTTTTCCCAGATGCAGCATGGAACACATCAACACCTGACAACGTGTGATAGAGGTTGGTTGTCATTTAATCATGTTAAAAAAAATTAAAAAGCAAACTGAACTCCATTGGGACAAGCAATGTCCCTTCACCTTTTCTTGAGTTGTGAATTACTTACACAAGTGTCCATAGACTTCACTTAAGGGGGCAGCAATTGCTTCCCCAAAGCTGCTGCCTGAGGGAAAGTATTTGCATATTACACCCCCTTGATTATGTGCTGGGGAAAAATATGTGCACAGTGCCTTCATGGCAGGAATGCTCCTGGGACTGCTGGGCCCTTCCTGGGAGGGGAGAGCCCAGGTGGGGCAGGTGACACCGCCAGAAAGTGCCACAGGCCGGACCGTGGGCAGCATGGCCACGGCCGGGGGGGGCACCCCCCTTCCATGGAACTTGTGGGTGGGGTGACCCCATCCAAACCTGGTCGGCCCCAGGGGAACCGATGGGACACTGTTGATATGGGGGGGAAAACAGGCAAAATAGGAAACGGTAATTATCCGGCTCATTAACTTTTTTTTGATGGGCATGTGGGATGTGAATCCTGGTTCCAGCGTCAATCCAGTTGGTGGGAGGTGAATCCTGGTTCCAGCATTGGTCCAGTTGGTGGGATGTGAATCCTGGTTCAATGAAAGGTGCAATGTCACAAAGGGCCACACCCAGCACCCTCTCAGTGTCACCAAGGCCACACCCAGCACCCCCTCAGTGTCACCAAGGCCACTCTCACCCATCCCCAGCAGCACCGACTGGGCCCAGCCCGGGGCAGCCCCGGGGCTCGTGGACTTGTAGCCCCTGCTGTCCCCAGAGCCCTGGGAGGTTTGGCCACGGTCCCACACGACCCCCCATGGCCACACTGCAGATCCCCAGGGAATGCAGCCTTCCCAAGTTTCCCTGTGCCCCCATCCTTTGCTCTTCCTCCTCACTGGGCCTTGAGAACTGAGTTTGCCTTTCTGCTGAAACAGCAGACTTTTAGCAAAGTTAGTGTGCAAGGGTTCCTGTCTAATTCCCCCCTTTTAGTGACCCGATGACAAATGAGGAGGTTTGTTCCCACCTCTCCAAAGGATTTATTGGCCTGGTGCTCATCAGAAGCCTTTGAACAGGATGGAAGGAGCAGCCCCAGTGAGAGTGTCCCGGGCTCAGCGAGCCCAGTGTCTCCCGAGGTGACCGTGCTCAGTGTGAACAGAATCTCAGAGTGCTCGGGGTGGGAAGGGACCTTAAAGCCCATCCAGTGCCCCCCCTGCCATGGGCAGGGACACCTTCCACTTGAGATATATGTTTTCTGCCCTGGGGAAATGAATCCCATTTTTGATGTCTTAGGGTATAATTTTCTTGAGATGAAGCAGAGACATACCTGGACATGTATTTTTGGTGGAATTGGTTTATCACTTTGGTTTAGGAGAGAACTAAAGCCATGGTTCATGCCTCTTTGTCTCTATGCTTGCAGTGTTCATTAGGTGCTTGCCACAGATTGTGCAATTAAAGCACAGAACATCTTTGGATACAAAGTCAATGACCTGGAGCACTACAGAGAATTGCTGTGCAGTTTCAAATGAATCTACAGGCTCTGAGGACCTTTTCTGTAGCACTAATTGTCCTGGTAGCACATGTTTGTGCTCTGAAACAGTGTCTGCCTCTGGTCTTGCAGCTCCAGAGCAACCTGTGATCATTCTGAGGTGCTGGATTGCACCTTGAGAGCTGTGGAATTGTACTGGTGTTAGTGTAAGTCATGCACGAAAACACTGGCAGAAGTAAGGCTGTAACTCTTAAAACTATGCCATGGCCAGACTGTTATTTTGCCCTGAGGATAATCTGAGAGAAAAGAAATGTTTATGCTGGCTTTGAAATGTTTCGGTCCAGTCCCAAACCACTGACCTGCTAAAACCAAAATGGAAATATGCCAACACCTCAGTGCAAAAGGGCCATTCCCCAGGCATGTGCTCATGCCAACCAGTTTGCCTGAATACTCACAAATAATAAATAGAGCCACATGTCTGGGTGAATCACAGAGCAATTAGGAGCCTTGAATGAAGGTTTGCAGATGGTGGCTTTGCAATTTATGGGCTGCACATTCCTGTTCCTACACTTTATAAAGACTAAATGACAGTATGAAGGCTGTCAGCATGTCCTGATTGCCCTAATATTCTTACTTTTAAGAGTTTTATTTTGAGTAAGTGTTTGAATACCAACAGAGAAGAATTTCATGCCTTCTTGCTGAATCGGCAAAGTCTTGACATCTGTTAATTTTCTCTTGAGTTATTTGTAGCTGGGGTTGTCTCCTCCCCAACACTTCACTCGTGGATCCTGTAAATCCAGCTAAGAGTCATGCAAGGCAAAAGAAGTCATGATTATAGGAATTACAGAAGCCTAGAACTTCAGGTTTTAGACTTACTTTGCCTGTATCACTTTGTTACCTTTTCCTCATGCTCAGTTCTTCTTTTGGTATTCCATTGAATACCAAAATCCAGTTCTTATTATAGTTCTGATATGGAAATAAGTCTTCCACCAAAGGGTTTGAAGCACAAAGAACCCCTTTGGGAGGCAAATCCCAGTGTGGCTCCAAGGCCCAGAGGGATGAAGATGTGGGCATTGCACTGGAGATCAACAGTCACCTCCTCAGCTGGGCTGGATTTGCATGTGCAAACTGTTTCGGAGCACTTGATTTTGCATATCCTCACATGGTTCTAACAAAACACAGAGCAGCTCATTTGTGAGTGTAGGAGCTTTGTTTGTGTCTCTCTGATCTCTTGGTACCTGCAAATCGAGGTTTAGTTCCAGATTTTATGTTTGCTTAGTTACTCACAGGGTTGTTCCCTAACCCAGCGTTTAACATACTTTCAGGGTGATCCAGCAACAGGCAAATATTTTACCTTAATCCACTAAACTACTAATTTTAAAATAGCAAAGCACCAGCTTCTGGGCTTTAGTCACTGCGATTTTCCATCTGTTGTCAACTGTAATTGCAGGGCATATAATTTGATTGGCAGGGGCAAAAAGGCTGCTCGTTCTGTTTCTTATGCAGCAGAAATGAAGAGCTAACTGTGTCTGACAGTGGTGATCACAGAGCTGTGGGGCAGCTCCCAGTCCCCCTGGCTGGCACAGAGCACTGGAGAGCTCTGGATGATGGAAGTACAGGAAATATTCACTTGTGTTAGTTGTGCACACAGCCAGGTCTGCCCTGTGCTCAGTCAGATACCCCAACACGTGTATCTTTGCCCTAATGAGGTGGTTTGAAATGCAAATTCATCTACGTTTAAACAAAACAGAGCTCCCAGCGAAGTCCGGGCAAGCTCATTTACCGAGGAAAACAGGTTGGGTTTAAGGACGGGAGGGCTTGTACCTAACTTTAGGTGTCTGCAAATGGTGTTTGTTCAAGGAGTAATTAGCGCTGCCAGCAGTGTACCATGGACTGGCACAACACCCCGTGCTGCTCCTGTGGAGGTGAGGTGCAGTATTTGTGACGGTATTACATCAGTCGTGCTGGAATAAGTCCCGTTGTGTTTGTCTAACCGAGCGGATCAGTCAGTGAGCAAAGGGAAGGGGCATTTCCCTTCCCACAGGTCGTGCTGCTCGCTGGGGCAGCTGGGTTTTCAAGTGTGATGCTCTGATGGACATAAACAGGCCTTGGGGGGAGGTGACTGTGGAACAGTTTCTACTCGTCTCCTTCACAGCTTTGCATATCTGAGAGACTGCTTACACACCAAAGTGTGTGGGTGTGACAGTCCTGATGGACTTACCACAGTTTGCCTTTAGGTTTCCACCAGTTGTGCTTGCACCGTTTGCTCTATTTACATCTGATCTTACAACCCCCACAGCAAGCAATCAATCAAACAAAAACTCCAAAATCTAGTTATGAATGGCATTCTCAGGCAAATGATTTTTCATCATAATGTCTTGAACACTTCTATATCACAATGATAAAATCAGCTGCACAACTTGTATTAAATACTCTGTTTAAATCAGTACTGAGACTTTTGATTTTGCTGAATGGACTTACTGGGACATTTGCTCATCTGAATGATGTCCTTTGGTGTCTTCCAGAAGAGACTGAAAAAAGGAAATTAAAACTTGTTTTTGTGTTACGTGAGAGAGTAAATTGCTCATTGAGACATAGAATAGGAGTTACAGTCTGCCTGTAACTACACCAGATTGTCCATCACATGAGAAGCTAGTTAGATGTTCAGGCTAAATTTCTGATTGGTTATTATAATATATTATAATTATTCCTAAGCAATTATCTTTTCTAAACTTAAAAGTTTCATTTCTACAAGTCTCTATTGTGTTAAAGTCAGCTGCAAGGTTAAAAATACAAAGATCCTCTGAGGTCTAGAAATTCTCTAACAATTAAGGCACCTTAATGAGCAAAAAAAACCCCCGAAGACTTACTAAGGAAAATACAAAGATTTACTAAGGAAAATACGGAGACTTACTAAGGCCTTAAAATACTGTAACAACTGAAGACACCTAGAAAAGCAAAAATACAAGGACCCTCTAAGGCCTAAAAGATACAGTGGTAACTAATAGCATCTTAGAATGCAGAATACACAAAGACCTTTAAGGCCTAAAAGATACAGTGGTAACTAAAGGCATTCCAAAAAGCAAGCTGAGCAAAGGTCTTCCAAAAAAGTAAGCTAAAGAGAGGCCTAAGCAAAGACTCACTGAAAAGCAGGCTCACCAGAGGCCTTCTCTCTGCATCAGGAGGAGCATGACTTAAACATGAGGAGCAGGCTGGTGTGAGGAGTAACTTGTCCTCCATGAGGATAGTCAGACCTTGGAGGTTGTGCAATCTTCCCCCTTGGACATTCTCAAGGATGGAGCCCTGAACAGTCTGGTCTGAGCTGACTTGGAACTGGAACCTGGACATCCTGACATCCCTTCCTACCTGAATGATCCTGTGGCAATTGGAAGGAACTCTGGAGGTCATCTGGTCAAACCAAGTTGAACTTAGCTAAGTTCTTAATGTCTCCAAGTGTGGAGGCTCCACAACCTCTCCAGGTGACTTGTGCCACTGTTTGACTACTCTCAAGTGTGACAAGATTCTGCAAGTGTTTGGGATTTGACACTTTCTCCAAAAAGTTTTGGTAATATAGGCCAAGGTGGGTCAGTATGGATAGGTAGAGCGGAGGACATCAATATAAATAATGTGGCACAAAATTTCAAGATACTGCACATTGTTAATTTGCCTTTGTTAATGAGATAAATTGCCTGTCTTTCACATGTTCAGATACATTGTCATAGCACACGTGTCCCTGTTCCTTTCCTGCTGTCCCCATGGTTGTGTGGAGCACAAACATGATGGATCCAGGGTGGATGTGCAGCTCAGGGAGCAGCCTGGAGGGAGTCGAGTCTGTTCTCATAGTGCACACACAGTGCTGGCTGTTGTGCTCTGTGCTGGAGCTGAGACACATTTACTGGGGATGGGGGAGCCTCAAACACTGCTACACCAGTCCAGGGCACTGGGGCTGAGTGCCAGGGCTGCCTGGCTGTGCTTCAAAAGAACCTTTACCTTGGAAGTGGTTTGGACATCTGGAATATTGCATTTCCCACTCCACACTGCACTGAACATTTCTTTTCTCCCGTAGAGCTGACACATAGTTTAACAAATCTTTATGTGGTCTCTAGGGAAAAACAGGTCAGTGGAAATGCAGGGATTGAGGATCATTTCCATAATCTTCATGAATCCTTTCTTTTGAAGAAACAATATTCCAAATGGCAGTAAATGTCCTTACAGCATTTTGGCACTAACAGCCACCTTGGGGCATGTTGAAATTCATTTCTGAGGATGAATAGATAGGAGTGGGGAATGTGGGGCAGTGGGTTAGAGTTCCATAGGGACAACAGATAGGAAAGCAAAACAATGGCTGTATGTGAGAGCCTGGGAGGACCTTGGGAGGAATTTTTCTATAAATACTGCCTTGTTTCTCTCAATCATCTCTGAGAAAATATTAAATCCAGCAGAGCTGGCATATAAAATCCTGACTGGTGAGAACTATAAATGATGATAAATATAGATGCTCTGAGGGCTGGAGCCCCTGTGCTGTGGAGACAGGCTGGGAGATTGGGATTGCTCAGCCTGCAGAAGGGAAGGCTCCACGAGACCTCAGAGCCCCTTCCAGTGCCCAAAGGGTGATTTTGATTCAGGTTGGACAGTTTGCACCTCTAAACAGAACCTGGAAGATGCCAGAGCCATGAAATAAGCCATGAAATAAGTGGGAATGAGTAGATGGGTCAGTGTGTCTGTGGATTGGTGGTGGTACATGAGGTCTGTGAATGTTGTTGCTTTAAGCTGGAAGGAAAGGGCAGGTTCCCAGAAAATGTGGGGATCCCTTGGTAACAGAGGCAGCCTGAGGAAGACTGGGGTTTGTATCTGTCTAGACTCTTGCCCTCTAAAGATAAATACCTAAATCTATGTAAATTGGTTGTTCAGACTGAATGGAAATTCAGGGGTTTTTTAGTAAGGAGCTGGAGACAGTGAATGTTCCTCTTATTACAGATCCTAATTAGCCCATTTGTATGTACCCCCAACTCCACAGTCACCTCCAAATGCTCGGGCTGCCTGCAGAAACCCTTGAACCAGGCGTGTTTGCCAACTAGATCTGAAAATACCTCCTCTTTTTATTTTTCTGAGTAATTTAACCAAAACCAACAGGTTTCTGCCCATTGCAGCCTGAAAGGCTTCTTTGATGCCTTCGTGCCCTATACTGGGTGGATTTCAAAGTGAAGAACAGATGGAGAAAGACCAGTTAAAACAAGGCCCCCTTTCTTTTGCCTATTGAATATTGGTGAGATCTAGGACTTGCCTTTGCAGGATTACCAAAGCAATAATCTAAATTAACTAAAAATGTGATTTTAACATGTATTAGTCAAACTGTATTAAGCCTTTGTGCAGTTAGTCATAACCAGAATTAACCTGGCCTTAATTTGATACATCTGACTTAATATCCAAAGTCAAATTCAAGTTACTTGACTTCTGAGATTTCATTAATCTGTTTTAAAAGTTCATTTCTTGAATGCCTCTGTTTGCCCAGGCTCTTGATAAATGCAGCAGCTTTAACAGGAATTACTCTTTGGCTGAATCACCAGCACGCTGAATCCCATGTTCAGTGCTCTTGCTGCACATCAATTGGCACCTCCTTTGGAAGAGGAAAAGGGAAGGATTTCTACAGGATTTCCTTTTGATAAGGAATTTCTACCAGCAGGTGCTCAACATGTTTTCCTTGTTGTGTTAAAGACCCCACTTTTCTAGGCAGTGAATAATTACGCTGTTCTTACTCTGAAGATATTTATATCTCTCATGCCGGTTTTGGCTGGAGTAGAGTTAATTGTCTTCCCAGTGGCTGGTTGGGGCTGTGTTTGGGACAACTCTGAGTTATTTCTCCTGAGCCTCTTGGCAACCTTTCCACATCCCTTGGTTTGTAGCTTCCCACCAACTGCAATGCTTTTGCAGTCGGCCTCCGAAAAACAGACTTATCACCACTGCCTTCAAGGTGCAGGCTGCTTCCAGGATGCATTCAAGGTACTGCTGATGAGTGAACTTCACCACTTCCACATTCCCAGAGAGTTTGGATAGTCATCAGAAAGTCTGGATGTTTATCTGAGCCGTATTTAAGCCATTCCAGCCCCCTCAGGTCTGCAAATTGAGGTTAGAGATCTTTTACGTGAGACTTCTGGTATTTCCTGCTTCTGACAAGGCCAGTGGCCCTTTGAGCTGATATTTGTCTCCTGTTTTTACTGCTCTTCCAGGGTTATCAGGTCACCAGTTCTTGGACTGTGGTTCAGGAAAAGACTTAAACATGTTCTTGGTTGTAAGTATAAAGCAAAGCAACAAAGACTAGAAAATGGGCTTTAAAGGGATGAGAGGGACAATGGGAAGATCTGTCAGAGCCATGAGGAGTTGTGACAGCAGAGATACATGTGGCTGCTCTGAGTACCATGAGCCTTTCATTAGCTTGTGGAAGAAGAGGGAAGCTGCTTGTAAAAGATAAGTTAAATGGAAAGATGAATGAAGAACATAAATTAACATGAGAAAGCGAATTTATGTTCAATTTACAGCTACATTAAGTTTACCAAGACAGGAGGAATACAAATCCTGTACACAAAAGGGTGGAAATGAGAAAAAAAATGCATCCACCCTTGTTGAAGATCAGGAAGGAGTAAATCCCAACTTACAGCACCAAATGCACAAGCTCTAAGATCAAATATTACCCTCTTTTTCCTCTCCAAGGTCTTGTCACTTCATGAGGCATTTAGGCTTGTGGGTACTGGAGCATGTTTTATGAGATTTTTAAAATCACGGGCCTGCAGCTTAGGCCAGGATTTCTGTAGGAATGACCCTGGGATCAAAGTGCTAAGGAGCCACAAGAACAAGCATGTCTAATCATCCCCCAAGGATTTGGGAAGTGCCTTGAGTAAGGACTCTGGCATCTGAATTCCTGGGGTGACCATCCTGCCTGAGGCTTTGGGGAAGAAAGGTGCACTTGTAGGGCAAAATATTAATCTCAGCCAAACTGAGAATAACAGGGGAAGACTTTTTCTTAGCAAATCTAATACAAATTTTAAAACCCAAGCTAACTACTGAAGAAGCCTCTGAAATTTCCCTTTGAATATCTTTCATGTAAAGACAACTTTAGCCTTCTGTGTGATAAATAACTTTTTACCAACTAGATATTACTTTAATCTTAGTCCTTGAAGTGAACAAGTTAACTTTCTCTGTGATTTGCCCATCTGTGACAGCCCTGGCTGTGTTTTTACTGCCCTAACAGCTTCTGGCAGACTGCATGTCTCTCACATTCACTACAAAGTAAACAGGAATTTTTTCCAAGGGTAACTGGCTGGGCTCCAGTGGAAGAATGCAAGTTATTCATAAGTTCTGGTAGGCTCATTTCTGCTTAATATGGTCTGTTTTTATTGTGGATTTTATGAGGAAAAAAAAAAAAAAAGTTGTGAAATTCTTCTAATCTCCTGGGATTATTTTCTTCAAACTTGTGGGAAATTGCCTTCCCCCGACCCCCAGCACATAATGACACTGCTGTTTGTCCTGATCATGTCCCTCTTTTTCCCACCTTCAGGCCCAGAAGGCTGCCAGAATGTTCCCAAGAGGCAGCTTGGACAGCCCATGCTGTGCTGGGGACACAAGTGATGTTGCAAACACAAATCCATCACGGGTCTGGTGAGGAGCTGCTGGAGTGTCCACCCTGCAGACTCCCCTTCCCAAGCACAGGCAGGGGCTCATTTCTGCCTGGCACTACCCTGGCAGGAAAGGGGGAAAAGGCTGAGGGCTCCAAGCAGATTCAGCATTAAGGAGGCAGAGCAGGGTGAGGTGAATCCTCAGTGCTGCAGCCAGGAGCCCATCCAGCAAAACTGGGCTTCCCCTGCTCTTGCCTGGTCTGGAGCTGCTGGGTTTTACCTTGTGGATTTTGTGTTCCAGTGAGCCACAGAACCCTGTAGCACTGGATTTTTAGGTGGAAGGCATCCTTTGGTGCTCTCCCAGGGACCTGTGGGAGGATGTGGGATTGATTCTGTCTACAGAGAGCTGGGGAGGAGAGCATGTAGACATGAAGGCAGGTGTTGTCACAAGAACAAAAGGATTTGGGTTGTCCAAGCATAAACTGGATTTTGGATGGAGGCTTCTAAGCAGCAATGAGGTTGTTAGAAGATATCTGAGGGGGAGTGAGATTTCTGAGGAGGAACTGGGTGCATTAAGAAAGGGATTAAATAATAATTATATAGAAATACTGGTTGTGGCAAAAGGAGACTGAATTTGATTAACAGGAAGGTCTATTTTGAGCCTAATTCCCCTGTTCCTGTGTGCCAAGGACAACCAGAGAACTGGACTGTAAGTGGGGACAAGCAGCACTTGATTGACCTTGGGAAATGGGTGGGTTGTTAGGCCAAGTGAAAGTGTTCTCAAAATCAGCTGGCTGGAACCAGAAACAGCACCACACTCAAAGTGGTTTGCATGTTAATAGTGTAGAATTCAGGACAATACTTCATTAAAACCAGTTATAAGTTGAGTATTTCACTGTAATATTGGTAATGTTTCTAGATTACCTTTTAGCTTGAAATTTCAAGCTGCTTTACCATCAAAAGTGACTTAAATATTGCAAAACTCAGAACATAAATTGTGTTTTATCTGGTTTTGTATGGGGAATGCAGAAAAAGGGTGATTTCTCCCAGGTCACTCCAGGAGAGCTGTGTAGGGGGGAGCCACAGAACCCTGTAGCATTGGATTTTTAGGTGGAAGGCATCCTGTGAAAACTGCATGCACGGAATGAAGGGCATCACACTTGGCCTGGGCTTGGTCAGGGCCTGCTGGGAAGCCTTGTGGGATATTTTGTGGTTAATGTGACAGCAGCTGAGCACAGAAGGGTTTTCTCCACCTCAGAGCTGAGCACACAGGTTAACTCAGTCCAGTTTGTTCCAATCCCCTCTCTTCCCAGTTTCTGTTTCTCCTTTGACTGTTCCGTGCCCGCCTTTTGTTTCCACTCTGGTCAAAGAGGAGGTTTTAATCTCACATGAAAGAGCAGATTGATGTGTGGTGCCAGGGATTTACCCAGCATTGCTGGAATACTCGGCTCTGGGCTTTGGCTGCCTGAACCTGTTTGGAAATTGGAGTATGAAACAGAAAGGGGAGACTATTGATCATAAAGCTTAACGTTATGTGGCTCTTCCCCATGTTCAAAGCACTGTTCAAAGCACAAAGACATCAGCTGAATAATCTCCTGCTCTTTCCAGGGAAGGGGAATGTCAACAGGGTTGGTCTCCTGCTCTGACATGAGGAAACTGCTCAAGGCCAGCAGTGGGAGAGGCTCCCCTTCTCTCCTCACTGCCTTCCTTCTGAAATCTTGTAATCAAATCCCTCTCTTCAGTGTGGGATGGAAGGGATGCTGTGGGGGAAGGCAAGGGGCCAGCAAACCAGAGCTCAGAGTGCATGTGTGACAGATTAAACACTTTAATACTTAGAAAATACTGCAAGTCTCCTTATGGTGCCTTTCCCAGTCAGGAGGTGAGTTGTAAAGAAATCCCTCTCCCAGGGAGGTGGTGGAGTCACCATTCCCTGGAAGCATTTGAAAAAAACAGTGGATGTGGCACTTGGTGATATGTTTAGTGGCCATGGTGGGGGTGAAAGGCTGCACTTGAGGATCTTGGGATCTTTTCCAACCTTAGTGGTTCTGTACTTCTCTGCAATGAAGCAGAGATGCACCTGCCCTTCACTGAGTGGCCACAGTATGAGCCACTATTGCTTTGCAAAGACAAAGAACCAATTTTATGGCACCAGTGCATTATTTTTAGATGTCACTGCGGCTGCTGTGTTGCACAAAACTGATAGGATTCCTCCAACCAGCAAACTTGGAGGAGTCTGTACTTATTTACTTCTTCTGAATGCCATTCAGTTCAACATCCATGTGTGAAAATTGGGAAAAGAATCAGCCTTGATTCTTGGTGCAGAATTTGTCCATGAGCAGGGTCCTGAGTCTGTCTTGGAAGTAGCACTGCACCATTTCTGCTCCTAAAGCACTGACTCCTCACTCCTGTGTCACAGAGAACATTCCTTTAGGCACCAGGATTTTTGTGCCAAGAACCTTTATCTGAAGGTAGTCACAGGTCAAGCAGATTTTTAATTTCTCTCCTTCACTTTACAAAGAACAGCAGATGGGGGGAACTATTCCTACCTGAAAGTTGTTCCCTTGATAACATTTTTGGAAACAAAAGTATTTTTGATGTAAGTCTGTGAGCCTGGGGAGATGTTGGTGTTGGTTCAGTGCTGTGTTTCCTCTGTGGTGTTCTCTGAAAGCTCTGTGCAGGTTTTTTTCAATTTTTCATGACTCATTTGTCTTTTCCTCTCTCATGGCTGTTCACACTGTTTCTCTCCTGCTGGAGATGAACGACCAGTCAAACACAGGCTGTATTTAAGCCTTCCTGCTGCTTGGATAGAGCCCATCTCATTTTCCTCTGAGAAACATTAAAAATTAATTTTAATTATCCAAAAATCACTGGATTGCCTCTCTTGAAAACCATCTTGCTCTCCCTCTTCCTCTGCTTCTGTTTCTCCCCCCATTACTTTCTTTTCAAAGCATAATAAATTCCTTTCCTTGTTCTGGGTGTTTTCATGCACTTGTAGAATTCACTAATGAATCCTTTGTGTAAGTATTATCCTGATCTTTCAAACAATAAATGGGAACAGAAAAAACCTGACAAAGCCAGAGTTCAGGTTTCTGTATTTCATGTAAAACAGTGAATAACATCTTTAAAGCACAGGATCTTCCTGCATCTGCTTTATTGTTCTTTAGGTGTTGTCTGTTAGCTCTTGGACACCACAGCTTTGCATTAAGCTGTTAGCAGAGGTGGGGCTGTGCAGAGGGAGGTGTGTTGTGACAAAACATGAAGTAATGGCTCATTTTTAACCATCCAACCACCTCAAAACCTCCATGGGGGTTGATGGTCTGTGCATTTGGGAGGAAATTTCCAGCTCTTGTGTCTTGTGCCCTTCCCCTCCCAGCCCAGGTAATGGTGAGTGTTTCCCACTTGCAATCCTTTCCTTACCACATGGACACTCTAACAGGGACCTGTTATCCAGTGGGACTCTGCTGTCAGACTTAACCATTTCCAGTCACAGCAAGAACTAAAGAAAGGTTTTGAAAAGGTGTTTTCTTCCAGAAACCTCAGAAGTGTAATGTACATTCAGTACATTGGCCATTCTCTCAAAATCAGTGCCTTGGCACTTGATCAGTTTTATAATAAAACAATAACCACAGAACCCACTTCCCCTCTAGGAAGTTATTTTAGTAAATGACTTATTTTCATCCCTAGAAAGCACGTTTTTCCTGCCTGAGGTATGGGAAATGGAGTCCTTTTCAGAGAATGACATCATCTGTGTGCCTGATGTTCTGGTGTAAAGGCAGCAGCTCCTTGTTTGAGGAAGGGAGACCTTCCAGTGCCTGAAGGAACCCAACAGGAATCATGGAGAGGGACTTTGGACAAGGGCCTGGAGTGATGGACAAGGAGGAATGCCTTTAAACCAGAAGAGACTAGGTTTAGATGGGATATTGGGAAGAAATTGTTCCCTGTGAGGGTGGGGAGGCCGTGGCACAGGGTGCCCAGAGAAGCTGTGGCTGCCCCTGGATCCCTGGAAGTGTCCAAGGCCAGGTTGGAGCAACCTGGGATAGTGGAAGGTGTCCCTGCCCATGGCAGGGGTGGCACTGGATGGGCTTTAAGGTCCTTTCCAACCCAAACCAGTCCATGATTCCATGAAGTACACCCAGGACACCCAGGGCTAATTTCTGTGCTCCTGTGGCTTCTCAGCCATCAGTGCCAAGGGCTGCCTGAACCCAGCTCAGCTCTGCCCCTGTGTGCAGCCCTCACACAAAGAGTTGTGGCACACAAACGCCAGGGATGGGAACAGAAGTAAAAGATGTCACAGCAGTGGATTGTGCAAAGCTGCTCTGTGTAGTGGTGGAATCCAGTCACTTTGGAGCTCCAACAATTACCCAAAGCAAATTACAAAAAATTTCATGTGGCCTTAAATCAAGTTAGAGTTTATAATGAAGCAAAATAAATGAACAACAGCAAGAACCCTCACTTGAGAGCAGCATAAACACACTTGTGGAGTTTCTCAGTTATTTCCTCCAAAGACAGACACAATACAAGATAGTGGTGTTTGTTTTCCAGCAGTTGTTGCCGAATGTTTCATTCCCTGCTTGCCTGGGTATGCCATGGAGGAGCAGTTCCCAGAGAGGGTTCAGTTCCTGTTTGGCCTCTCTTTCATTAATATTTGTGCGCACAAACACACTGACAGGATAGACAATGGCTCTCTGTGCCCTGCACTCACACTCACACACATCTGTGCCACCAGGGAATTGTTTCCTACAGGCAGGAAACAATCCCAAAACTCTGCAGTTATCTGGCAAGAAAGGAACAGTTATGTATTGGTCTGCTTCAAACCTCGTCCCTAGGTGGAGTCAGGAAGATATTTCTTACTTGTTTAATTGGACAAATTCATCACTGGGCATAGGGGTTGTGGGGGGAATGAACTTTGCTGTTTCCAGTATGTTCTGATAGGACTGAGGGCTGACTATTCCCATGTTCTGAGAGCCTGTTACCACCTGGGGAAGAACTGGGGTCACAGCAGCCACATTCCCACCTGGTTCCCTCCCAGTGTAACTTTCTGTGTGTCAGTATTCTATTTTCCATACAAAAGTTAAATTCCAAATGGTAACAACTGACTGTCATTCTGTATTTGGGACACTGAAGGCTGAAGGTTCACACATGATGGTCTGGTCAGCTTCTGTTAGTACTGATGGAGTTGTTTTCCCTCTGTAAACAGCACATGTTCCTTCAGAAACTTTGGGATGAGGTTGGTTTTACAGAGTCCTGGTGTCTCTGTTGAATTTCCACTAATCTGCCTGTGCTAAAGAGCTTTTGGAATGGGAACATACTGGCTTCTCTGAGAGTTGCCCATGCCACACACCTTCTGCTTAAAGGACAGATCCCAACTACTAGATGGGGAAAATAATGAAGATAAAACACTGGGTAAAAGTTCCTTGTAGGTCTTGGGAAAAATGAAAAATGGAACCCTTTCATTAGGTGTCCTCCTACAAGTGGAAAAGCCCCACAAGACGTGGAGCTTTTCCTGAATTCCTAGGAGCTGGATGGAGCTCAGTCCTCAATCCACTCTATCTCTGTTTGATTGTTGTTCAGGAAGATTTTAAAATCTACAGAACTTCTGTAGAAGTGTGGATTGGGGGAAAGAAGGGAATATATGGCCCCCAGTGTCTGTGCTGACAGGACAGTGGGCACTCAGATTTGTGAGCAAGGTGGTGCCTGGTGTAAGAGCAGGACACTGAGAAATGCAACAGAAAAGGAAATTCTGAGGGCTTGGGAAGAGCAGCGGGGTTAAATCCATGAGGGCAGTGGGAAGAGGTATTTCCTGAGGGGCAAACCCAGGAATTAGAAAGAGCCCTGCCATGGTACATTGGACTTGTCCAAGCCAGCAGTGCCTGAGGAGGGGTTTGTCCTGTCAGTTGCCAACATCTGGAGTCCTTGTCTTTACAGCACAGGGGGTGTGGTGAGCCATTGCAACAGGGATCCTTCCATGTAGCCTTCCCCTGTCAGGGCTTGCCGAGGGGCGAGTGTGCCCCTGCACTCCCCGGGGGATGGCTGAGGGAAACGGAGGACGAAGAAGGTGCTGGCGGCTCTCCATGGTTACATATAATACAAGTTTATTCACTCCAGAGGCAACAGGCCACCTGGAGGGTCCAAGCTTATGGGGGATAACCAGGGAAAGAGCCCTTCCCACCTCCGGCCCCTGGTTCTTATAGGGGCTCCAGCCAATGGGAAGGGAGAACAAGGGAAGGGACAAACCATCTGGGGTGAGGGGTGGGGCACATCATAACGGGATATACCATGTCACAGAACAATAATATACAGTGACAAATACATGCTAATTGCACATTGCAACACTTCCACTTTGGGGAAAGGTCCTGTGGATCTTGGACCTGTGAACAGGAGTTGCGGATTAATTTGGGGGGGATAAATAAAACTATGCGACTGAGTTGTGAGTCTGTCTTCTAAAAGACTAAGCTAAACTGTTCAAATATCAGGAGAGCTCTAACACAGAGTGAGCTTGAAAGGATGGAGAAGCACAAACTGGAGAGAGGAAATGTCTCTGTTTATCCCTCCCCCCCATTTTTGTGCTCGGTGTTTCTTGTCTCGAATTTTAATGACTTGGCGCAAATGGGAAGAAAAATATGTGAGGCATGTTGATGATCATGGAAAGCTATGCCCTCTCTGTGTGCAGCACTCCTGATGTAGATATGAATGAGAAATTTAGCTCTTTTTGGAATGCACAGGATTTAGTGAACTTTTGGGAACATTCCCAGTTCTTTCTCTTCCTTAATACTCGTAATGCTGTTTTGAATATAGAAGTGGAATGCTGCTTTGAGTATAGAAAAGCAGCTAATCTGTCTTTATTAGCTGCTGGTGATGAGCTCTTTGTTTCCAAAATAATTTGAATTTCATTGAGTTTCTCTTTGTTTAAGCAAGAACTATTTGCTACTTTACAATATTCCTCATGCGCAGCATTTTCACTGCACAGTTGCTTTACTGCTCTAAAGAGATACCAACCAAATTTTGACCTTAGCAGCTGGAGTGATGTAGGCAGGCTGGGAAAGGATATATCCCTAGGGATAGTTTTGGGAAATATCCTGCCTACAAGTGAGAAGAGAAGGCAGGGACACTTCTAAGGCAGTTTGCAGGAGCAAATGGAATAACATGAACTCTGAGCCTGGAGAGTTGCATGACTCCCTGCTCCCTGGGAAGGTCTGCCCTCATCCCACTTCTTGCCTTCCACATCAACAGCCATCCCAGTTTTCCCTGGCTGTTGAGGCAGGAGTGGGCTGAGAAGCAGGGAATTGGATGTACCAGGTTCTGTTCTAACAATGAACTGTAAATTGTGACTCTGGCAAGTCCTTTGGCTGCTTCTTTTGTTCAGTATCTTCATGATCCCTAAATGAAACAAGTTACATCATAGATAAAAGTTCTGGAAAGGGAGACAATGGAGACTATTTTAATGTAAAACTATCATCTGCAAACAGTGAAACTTAATAAATTAAATGAACAGTGCATCTTATTCCAACCCCATAAACAAGCCTGTCTTCTATTTAATGAAATGCATAATTGTCATTATTATTGTCATGATTATTTAATCAGCTTTGAAAGGTAATTAAAACACTTCTGCTGGTAAATAACACGTAAACTCATACACTAAAAATAGCTTTAGCTCTTCTGCTAGGACAAAAATACCATGTAATTCAAACTACAGGCAAAAATGTGGGGGAAGTTGAACCAATTCAATCCAGCTCAGCTGTTTCTAATTTAACCAATTCCCTTCTGAAATTCCTCAGATCTGTTAGTGTTCTCTATGAACAAAACCTGAAGAAAATGGGGAAAATACTAATGGTTTGGAGGTTTGCCTCCAATATACTTGAAATATTTCCAGGGATAAGAAGTTGACCCAGAACATTAGTCATTCTGGACTGTGTGCTTGGTGTCAGCTCTGCTGAGAGTCACAGGACACTCAGCTCCACACTGCAGCAAAGAATTAGGGGCTCCAAGTACAGTCACTGCCAGCCAGGGGCTCTTGCAGAATGTAGATTTTGGTAATGGCCTTAAGATGGAGCAGGGCAGGTTTAAATTAGTCATTAGGAAGAAATCCTTGGCCGTGAGGGTGGGGAGGCCCTGGCACAGGGTGCCCAGAGAAGCTGTGGCTGCCCCCGGATCCCTGGAAGTGTCCAAGGCCAGGTTGGAGCAACCTGGGATAGTGGGAGGTGTCCCTGCCCATGGCAGGGGTGGCACTGGATGGGCTTTAAAAGGTACCTTGGAACCCAAACTATTCTATGGCTGAACACAAGTGCTCTGTTTCTCCTGTGCCCGTCGGTGGCTCTGCCTGGCCTGGCAGTTTTGGGGCAGGAAGGTGCTTCTCTCCCTCTCCTCGTGTGCCCTGCGGGCATACACTAAAAATAGTAGCCCGTAGCCCTTCCCGTGTCCCCTCTCGCGGCCGCAGTGGGGGAGCTGGTTTGGAAGCACAGGTGGGAATGCTCCCAGCCCTTCCTCTCTGCGTTAATTGCAGTAATTGGACTAATCTGTTGTAAAGGCCTCCACCTCGTGGCTGTGCTGTGCCATGAGCCGCCTTTGCAGAGCCTGGAATTGAACAAGGTAAAAGTCGAACTGGACACTTGGCACGATTTTGTTACTTTCCTAAAGAGCCCCTTGGGAATCCTTAAAACATACAGGAATGTGAGAGGTGATGTTGAAGCCGTCGTTCCCTGGGCTCTTCTGTGGCTCAGCCATAGAGTCATAGAGTGTCCTGAGTTGGAAGGGACGCAGAGACATCACAGCATAAATCATAGAATAGTTTGAGTTGGAAGGGACCTTAAAGCTCATCCATTCCACCCCATGCCAGATTGCTCCAAGCCCTGTCCAACCTGGCCTTGGACACTTCCAGGGACAGGGCAGCCACAGCTTCTCTGGGCGAACCGTGCCAGGGCCTCCCCACCCTCATAGGGAAGGATTTTTTCTCAGTATCTTATGTAATCTTACTCTCTTTCAGTTTAAAGCCTCTTTGTGCTGTCACTACATCCAGTCCAACCCCTGGCCCTGCACAGACACCCCAACAATCCCAGCCTGTCCCTGTTGTCCCAACCCTCCTGGAGCTCTGGCAGCCTTGGGGCCGTGACCAAACCCTGGGGAGCCTGGGCAGTGCCCAACCACCCTCTGGGGGAAGAGCCTTTTCCTGAGATCCAACCTCATCCTGCCCTGGCACAGCTCCAGGGTCCTGTCCCTGTCACACAGAGCAGAGATCGGAGCTGCCCCTTGGAATGAAGCTGCAGACCATGGTGAGGTCTGACCCCAGTCTCCTCCAGCTTAACAAGCCAAGTGCCCTCAGCCACTCTTCTTATGGCCCCTCCAGACCCTTCACCACCTTTGTAGCCCTCCTTTGGGTGCCCTCTGATAGCTTTACACCCTGTATTCCATCCTAAGATTCATCAAAGTAACAAAATTCTAGTGCTCAGCACAGGGGAGCTGGGGTGTGCTGGAGCCTCACATGGTGCTGTGCATTGAGTGCAGATGTTCAGACTGGGCTAATTATTGCTATTAATTAAAAATGAACAGTGGGTCACTTCTTGATTTCATCCATCTAACCTTCCAGCAGGACACAGTATTTGTTTCAATATTATCTTTCTGCCAAATCCAGTGCAAATGTAAACAACTCAGATATTGAACTGATTTCCATTTTTGTACAGATAACTCATTTTTATTCCCAGAATTCTTCCTCAATTCTCTGGCAAAATTGCCCTGGCCTGAAGACAGTCACCCCCCATTCTTAACCCACTGTTCCCATTTCAGAGCTCACAGGAATATAAGTCCCAGCAGCTTAATAACAGAGCTGTGCCTTTGGGTTTCTGGCCTGAGACAGCAAATCTGATCTGTGCCTTTGCTGCCATGGCCTGGCACCAGATGAGCTGTCATTGAAAGCAGAGCTGTCGCTGTGCTGTGTGAGCAATAGCTGGTGCAGCAGCTTCTGCTTAATTCATAAAAATGAATCATTTCAAGAGCTCTTAGTCATTACAGCTGTGTCACTTCCTAGCTGGAATGCCAGGTAACAAGTGACTGAGCCCAAAAGGGAAACCAAAGGAAGTTGGATGGAGCCCTGAGCAACCTGGAATATTGGAAAGTGTTCCTGCCCATGGCAGGGGTGGAATGAGATGGACTCTAAGGTCCCTTCCAACCCAAACCATTCCATGATTCTGTGATTCCATGAAATAACTCTTTGTTAAGTGGGTAATTGTTTTACCTGAGAGCTCTGTGCATCCAAATTCCATTCAATATACAGAGAAAGCAGCTCTGAGCACTAAACCACAAGTTTTAGTGGTACCTGTGCACAGTTTTATCTTATGTCTTTCCCTGAAAGCAAAGTCTTATTGCCTGGCTCTTTGTGAAGATCCATCCCCTGCTCCTTGGGGTACTGACCCTGTGCTGGAAAAATCACACTATGAGCATTATAGAGGGTCAAGAGCAGGAAAGGCTGGTTGGATGCTGAATGTTGCAGGTCACTGTGTGTTCTCTCTGTTTAGTCTGGTTTTGAGAAGTGAATTTAGAAATACTTTACCAAGAATGAAAGATACAACAATGAAAACTCTGTAACTGCAAGAAACAGTAACTAAATGGCTGCAATAAGCATCCCAAAAAGGCTGCAGAGGTGCTCTGATCACAAGGACATTCTCAACCCCTTTGTTACTGCCACCAGTGTTACCAAGCAAGAATAACTTTTCTCTTGGCATTCAAGAAGTGTAACAGGAAAAATCTGCTGTGTTACATTCCTCTGAATGATTTTATTGTACACACAGAAGTTTATATTTGGAGTTATTAAAGTGTGAAGGTCTTAAAAATCTTTACAGCAGCTCAGGAAGGCTGGGCCTTAAGGCAGGAGGTGAGCAGTGAAATAGGAATTTGCCTTTTTAAGGGTATTCATGATGTATCTATGATAATTTTCTTACAGCATCTCAGACACTCCCTGTGTAGAGGCCAGTTGCTGCAGTTGCAGGAACAATTAGCTCTCCCAGCTTGGTTTATGTTAGTTACTCAGGATGTGAACTTAGAAAGATCCACTGGGGTTCTTCGGGGAGGGCTTGTCATCGAGTTAGATGGAGGAAAAGAAATGTGCAGCTCACGCTTTTGGAGCGGAGACAAAGCACAGGCGAAAGCCAAAGCATCACTGGATGCTCCAGTGAGAGCAGAATGGGCTCTCTTGTCTCACATGCCACTGTGGTTTGGCTCCAAACCAAGTTTGTCTCTCACAAGTCAGACTTTATAGAGAGTTCAGCCCGTAACAGGGCACTGCCAAAGCTCAGTGTAGACTGAGGTCTAAAGCAGTGACAGGAGCTGTGCTCTGGCCATGGCTGAGGGACTCAGTGGCCACAGGAGAGTGACCACTGCTCTCAGCTGGCTGCAGCCCCCCTGCTCTCCCTGCGCCCCACTGTGGCTGGGTGCTTCCCTATGGCTCTTAGAGGGGAAAGCCGAACAGCACCAAGGGCTGTGCAGACCAGCTGCAGCCAGAGCTGGGGGCATTTATGCAAACAATTAGGTCTTGTCAAGTCTCAGAAAATGAGCTTGAAATCTTGCCAGCATAAATTGATTTATAACTTCTGCTTTTAGTTAGCCAGGAATCATTCTATGAATGGAACTATCCTAAGGGTACCAGGACCGGAGTTTAGTTCTGCTCGGAGGCAGGAGCTGCCAAAGTGTGCAGGGAGCAGGACAGTGGAGGGAAGAGCTGCCTGGCAGCTTGGAGGAGTTTGGTTTCTGCATGGCACAGCCTCTTAAGGAGTGGGTGTGGGTACAACCCAAATGATGAGTTTGACAACTAATCGATTTTCATTCAGCCACACCTTTAGATGGCAAACCAGGTCCATTGGTTTAGTTTTCACTTAGGAAATATCATATTCAATTACCCAGAGAAGCTGTGGCTGCCCCTGGATCCCTGAAAGTGTCCAAGGCCATGTCCGGCAACCTGGGATAGTGGAAGGTATCCCTGCCCATGGCAGGGGGTGGAAAGAGAGGAGTTTGAGGTCCCTCCCAACCCAAACCATTCCATGATTCTATGATATCCTTCTTCCTTGAATCTTTAGTATCTCTGAGGGACTGACAGACTCACAGCCTAAGCACCCCTTGTCTCTAGAGTGGTTGATGATGCCTTTCTTCCTTTTCTGTCCTTGCCTGTTTAAACAGCTGGGTACAATGGAAAGAGCACTGGATTCTTCTACAGTTGTGCAGGGGGAGAAGATTCTCTACAGAGTGATGGACTACTGTGTGACTACTAACCAAATCCTCTGATCCTTAATGCCCTCGTGTGTGCTTTGCAGGACACTTGCACCTGGAATAGCATGGATCTGATGAGGATATTGTGTCTATGCCTTGTAGGACCCCAAAAGATGCTGAGGGGTGTTTGTTGCACATGAGGAGCCAAGAAGATGAAATGAGGGATGGCAGAAAAGATGCTGTGTACAGGGACACCTGTGGCTTCTCACCTCCAGCTTTTATAGGTGGAGGGATGTACATCACTCTGGCTTTTGTTAGAGCAGATATTTCTCCTGCTTCAGATATTTCTCCTGGTGCCTGAATCAGAGGGAATCTGAGCCACAATTCTATGTCAAGATGTGTTTGTACTGGCAGGTACTAGAGTATCTGACTGGTGACAAACACAGAGCCTTGTAGGACACACTGAATTTAAAATGTAGTCTGACTAAAGCAATTCCATTTTTATCAAAGTGAAAGAAAACGGCTCCTGTTACCAGGGGTGTGATTGCCAGGACTGCTCAGCTGGCTCAGGAGGCTGGGATTGAAGGTGGGGTAGCCTGGATGAATCCATGAGCTGAGCTGAGCGCTGACCCAGCTCCAGAGCCCCAGAGCCTCAGAGTCCTGCTCTGTGCCTGGTTCTGTGTGTGACCAAACAGCCTCCATCACGTGTGCTGACTCAGGAGCCTGGTCCCAAGGTGTGCCAGGGAAGAATTTCTTCACTGAAAGGGTGGGCAGGCATTGGAAGAGGCTGCCCAGGGCAGTGGTGGAGGCACCATCCCTGGAGGTGTTCACAAAAAGAGTAGACATGGCATTTCATGGCATGGTTTGGTTGGCATGGTGGGATTTGGTGGAAGGTTGGACTCAATGATCCTGGAAGTCTGTTCCAACCTTTGATATTTTGTAATCCTTCCCACCTTTGATGCAGAGCTGCTGGAACTGGTGCTCCTATTTGGGCACCATTTGGCTCTCTGCACTGGGCTTTGCAAAGTCCTTGCAGGAAAGAGTATGGATGGTCTTGTCTGGGGCAGTGAGTGCACTTGGAAACATCTGAGCTCCTCCTAAACAACAAGGAAATTACCCCAAAAGCACAACATTTCAGACCGGACCACGAGTCTGACAAAACCCCCTGAAATAGGGCTGTAATGGAAACTGCCATCTCTGCCTCTCATGTGTGTGTGCATTAACAACTGTGTTTTGTTTTATCATCCTGCCCTGTGAAAGGCTTTTTATTCTTACTATGAATAAAAGGTCAAGTCCATTCTTATTTAACTCATCTCTTTAATCCTAGAAAATGCTGTGCCTGACAGAAGGCTCCCATTTCCCAGTAGAAGGAGAAACAAACTACAATGAAAAAAATGGCATGAAAAACATTCCAAGTTTTAAGAACATCTCCATCATGCCAAGAAGAGTGTAACTATGAAGAATATAGTCCATTTTGGTAGTAAAACTAGCTCTCCACTACACAGAGGCCTTGGAAAGTTTTCCTTGGTAACTACTGGAGAGTGCAAACTTACAGGCTGGCAGGATTTTAAGAGATGTTTCAATCTTTACGGGTTTAAACGTAAAAACTGAAACTGTTTAAAATTAAAAAAAAAATCACCCCCAAATGATGAACTCATAAATTAGGTGGACTTGGTTTCGTCAAATGCTGGGAAAACACACTTCACATGCCTGAAGATATTTAGTGCTGTCTGGCTGAAGGAATTTAAGGCAGGATATTTAATAATGTGAGAACTATTTAAATTAGCTGAGTCTGCACACACACAAAAGTACACTGTTGATATTGGAGCTGTGAGCTGACTCTTGTAACACTTCCCTGGGGATGGGGGGGGGCAGTTTTCATCAGCCTGTACAGACAGGTGCCTGGAATCTGGACTTAGGTTTGTTTTTAAACAAAACACAGAGTTGACAGGCTTGAAAGGAGAAAAATGTGTAACTTTGGAGAGCTAGCCATTCATTTTCTTCTTTGTAATGTGAGTGGCACAAACACCCAACTAATTCCCATCCCTTCAAGTGTCCAAGGCCAGGTTGGACGAGGCTTGGAGCCACCTGGGACAGTGGGAAGTGTCCCTGCCCATGGCAGGGGTGGGTCTGGATGGGCTTTGAGGTCCCTTCCCACCCAAACCACTCTGGGATTCTCTGGATTGTTCCTTCAGGGAGTAGTTTTATTTCATGATTTATGATTGGGGATGTCTAGTTCTCTTCTAGGCCAGCTTTGTTAGGACACACCAGAGGGCAGCTCTATGGCCTTTCTCTCCTGGGTGTTGCTCTGATGCTGTACCCCAATAACTCCTCCTGAGAAATTAAAAATAGAGGAGTTCATTCCAAGGCTTGGGGGGCAGTAATTAAGCTCATGGGCTTGAATCTGTCAACTGCATTCCAAGGGATAGCTCCTGGTATGAGAGGAATTGGATGCTTTTTGATGTTATCTGTGATTTGGGAGTCTATCATTGACTCCAAACCAAGCTTTAGGCTGTAGACTAAGTGGCAAAGCAGCTGCTCTTTGTTACAGGATTATGATACTTGAAGTAATTTCCTCTTCTTTCAGAACTTATTCTGGGTGTCAGCCAGGAAATATTGCTACTTGCCTGGCAGGTAAGAAATGCAGAGCTATATTGCTGGACTAATTCTGTTAGGGCTGCATCAAACATCTCATCTAAGATCCTTCTGCAGTGTGTAGGACTGGCTTTCAATATTAAAATAATTGAGAATAGTTCTGCATACTGAAAGTTGCTGTTTGCATGATATAGACTATAATGTGATGGAAGTTTTGTAGATTTTTCTGACTTCCAATAGTCCATTTTAAGTAATTGAGGAGTATTAATGAGACAACATAAAGGTATTAAATGCTAGAATTTCTCTGGTCAAATTCATTAAACAAATGTATCATTGGGCCAGTTTTGAAAAAATATACTCTAAGTCAATACATTTTTTCCCCAAAATGTAAAGATTACACTTGCTTTTTGAATTCTCCTATCACTAGAATCTCTCTGTGCAACTAAATTTACTTTCTAGAAAATATTCTCTGTAGAAGAGACTTGTGTAAATGTTGGGTACAAAACACCTGGACATAGGGATGGAGCTGTGTGTGTCTGTGGCATTCTGCTGGTATTTTAAGGTTATTTTCGACCTTCAGTGTGAGAAAGCAATTTCATGTGTAACTTTATTAAAAACAAGGGGAACAATCTCTACTTTTTGTAATCCCTTTTCACAATGTCTTGGGGTGACTTTATGATTATCCCATATTCGTCTCCTCTACGCCAGGAGAAAAAAAAAAGTGAATCTTGTGCTTTTAAAAACTGAGCCCCAAGAGCCGAGAGAAAAAACTAGCTAGAGAAATCTTTTCAATACAATTNTCTTTCCTCGAACCTGGTGGGAGAGGGTGATTGCGGCCTGTTTTTATCAGAGAATGTTTACCCTTCTGAATACATTTGTTCCAAACCGGGACACACATTTCGTGGTGGTGTACCAGCAGAGGGAGATCGTGTTGTTTTCATAACACAGCCCGGCTTGATTGTAAACGCTATTGATAAACCTGACTTGGCCAGTAGAATATGTTGGAATTTTTGGGAATGTAATCCTTGTCAAGGACAAAATGTTATGATACCTTTTTATTTTTTGCAAAAATTCCTCTATCCAACAGGCAATTACTCCAGTGGCCAAAGCAGTAACTGTGTTGTAACTTTAATCTATTTTCTTGGAATTACAGAATCTTTTAGGCTGGAAAAGCCCTCTGGGATCACTCAGTCCAACCACTGACCCAGCACTGCCAAGGCCACCACTAACCCTTGTCCCCAAGTGCCACATCCACACTTTTCTGGACACCTCCAGGGACTGTGGCTCCACCACCTCCCTGAGTAACCTGTTCCAATGCCTGACCACCCTTTTGATGAAGAAATTTTTCCTGATATCCAATCTAAACCTCCCCTGACACATCTTGAGGCCACTTGCTCTGATCCTTGTTTTGTTACATCTATACATTTAGTTCCCTATAAATATAATTTGATGTGAAATTCGTCAGTGCACACATACATGAGGATTCCTTGGAGAAATCACGTGGGAGATCTCCATGGACTGGAAAAGGATCTTAAAGAGCTTAGGCTGGATGTGGACACCTGTGGAGTTACTGACTGCCTCAGGCACTGTGTTTAATATACAGCCACAATAAGGTGTGCATGATGCCATGACATAGCTGGGAATTGTGGATAATTACCATGAATTTACTGTGTGCAGGTTTTAAAAATTTGAGTATAGGATTTATTGATCTTCATGGAGTTGACCTTGAAAAATGACCTTTATTGTGTGATTCTTCTTTTGCTTTCAGTGTGTGATATTGTTTTCCTGAGGAAATACATTAGATATTTAATACCTGGAAATCTCCATCCATCAGTTTATCTACTCCATTTTTTCCAAGTTAGCAGGGAATCAGTAGAGCAGGTCCTAACTTGGTCCTGGGCCAGCTCCATAATGGTATTAATGAAGGCAGCCAAGTCTGCTTCTGAGCCAGAAACAAAGCTTTTGACCCCTGACTTCTCTGTCGAGATCACAGGATGGCCTGTTTTATAAAACAAATGTTTTATAACCAAAAGCAAAGTATTTCATCTTTCAGATGAGAGATGATTCAGTGCTGCAGTGGGGTGAAATGGTCTCTTGGCTCAGGCACTGGTTTATTAAACAAACTACTCCAGTTGCTACAGCTACTTATGCCTGTGGCTCACTCTTTTTTCTATTGTGTTGAACTGTGGATCAAACTGACATATTTAAGCAAATTTCTGTGGTGCAGAGATAGAAGAGTCAAAATGCCAAAAGATTGTCTGCAGAACTTCTAGATCCCTCACAAGGTAGAACACAGAGCATCTTAAAATGTTTAAAATTTTTACAACCTTTACATTAAAAGCTCTCTGTCATCAGAAATGTTTGTGGAGCACAAGGAATTTCCAGCATTCACCTGTCTGCTCTGATTCTGCTGTAAAGCATTAATTGGCAAAGCCATGAAAAATTAGACTGAGTTTATAAAGGAACCAGGAACCATAAAGCACAGGATGGTCAGAATTCAGCCAGACACTGTAGGTGTGAACAGTTCAAAACAGATTTGTGTTCCCAGCTTCTCTCTATACCTGGAGGTAGGAGCAGGGAGTATAGCCCATAGATGGGTTTCAGATTCAAGCCTTTTGGGGAAGTGGAGATCAGAAACTTGCAGTTCTTCAGAATCTGGATTATCTAATAAAAACATCCATTGCTACAGAGGTGATCTCACTGGAATGCCAGTGTTCGTTTCCTTAACAAAAGCAGGTTGTTTCTAGTCATGTGGATTCTGGACAGAAATCACAATATAAAAGCCCTCCGAAGAGTCAGAAGCCAACCCCATTTTTATATTAAATCATAGTCGTATTGTTGGCAAAGGTAATGCACCTCACAGGAAGATGTGAATCTACCATGACTAAAAGGCTTTGGGATTATTTGGGATAAAGGCTCTCTGGTTCTGTCTGCAAGACAAGAAATGCCATTGTTGCAGAGAGGAGAGACAAGTACTAAACCCATACTGTCCAAGTGTGAGAGCAGCTGCACAGCTGAAAGCCAGAAGTCATGGGCTGGAAAAGGGTCAGGGTTTGTTTGATCCCTTCAGGGTCTGAACCCTCATCATACAATTTCATTCACGTTACAAAATCTCCCTCCAAAAGTCTCTTTTCTGGTCTCTATAGAAGAATGTGAAGATTATACCCCCTCTAACCACAGCTGAATCTGTCAGCCCTTTCTCTTTTCTGCACCTCGTTTATCTTCCCTTGCAGATCTGTTAGCAGCAGTTCCAGTGAGCTGTCTTACCTGCTTCCAGGCTCCTCTGCATTCCTGCTAATTCCTGTTGTAGCATTCCTGTCCTGGGATGCCACTTTAACCCTGTCCTTCCCCAAAGCAGCATAGCTTCTGCCTGCACACAGGAAATGGAGACAAAAGAGGTTATTTTCCATTTAAGAGCAGTGAAGTTGCACTTCTCATAGGCAGGACCAGAGTGTCTGTATACATAAAACACAAAGACAGGACTAGAGGCTGGCTAAGAAAACTGTCAGTGAACTGGGGAGATCTCACTCTGCAACACACACACCTCTCACAGACAAAACCAACAGCAGTCACTCCCTCCTTTCCCACAATTAATCAAGTTCTAACAAAGAGAAGAAGAAAAGGAGAGATGGGACTTTTAGGAAGAGTGGGAATAAAAGTTAAAAATGTGTATGGAGTTCAAGAAGAAACAAAATACTGTCAAATGTGTGTGACAAGCAGTGCAGAGTATCTGGAATACGTGCAGAACTTGCTGGCCAGGAGAGAGGTGTCGTGAGAAAGAGCTCTGGTAGTAGCAGCCTGCTGTGAGTGGTCCCTGGGATCCCAGGAAGAGCATCTGTTTTGGTATCAGCAGTTGCTCTGTAATTAGAGAGCGGCATCAGCTTTAAAAACAATCATTTTGATATTCTTCTTCAGATGGAAACAGTTTTTGAAGTGGATGCTTGTTTACTCTGAATGAGAATGAAACATGCAGCTCTTTCCTCATTAGCAGCCATGGGGTAGTAACAACTTTTAGCTGAAAATTACAAAAATGAGCAGATTCAGCCCAAAGGGTGAAAAAGTGCTTTATTTCCTTCCCAGTCTTCTAAACTAGTATACAAATTTATTCTTTTTATTTGAGACAAGCTATGAAAAGAGGAGTTGTATGACTTAACTCTTTACTCCACCTCATGTAATCACTTGCAGCTATCAAGGATAAATATATAGGGATAAATTCATGGATTATTTGGGTTGGAAGGGGCCTCTGAAGGTCATCTGGCCCATACTTTGCTGACACCTGAGTGTGCTGGGAAGGAGTTAGACAATCAAGCCCACACCTCTTGGATCCTCCCACGCCACCAAATGGCATAAACAGAATGTTAAATTCCAGCCCCAAAATAGGCATGAAAAGAAAATCAAGGTGAAGTTAGAAACTCTCAGGATTAGGAAGTGAAAAGACGACTGAAATATCTGTGCCTGTGAAAGAGCCTGGAACTCGAGAGGGTGGTCCCTGCGGTGGCAGAGTGAGGGCTGCTTCCCCCTGGCATCCCCCAGCCCATCCTGGAGCCCGTCCCGATGGTGCCCACGTGTTCCTGCTGCACTGGGACAGTGCCACGGGCCTGACCTCGGAGTCCTCGTGCTCAAGTTTTCGTTCTGGCATCATGTCAACATGTTACTGTAGGGCGTGTCTCAAGGAACACAGAGATTTTTTTTTCCAATAAATGATTCTTTGGTAAACTATGAAAATAATTTCCTTGGAGAAGAAGAAAAAAACATAATTCCTCTTGCTACAGGGCTTTCTTCCTGCAAATTTCAAAGGCCTGCTGTGAATAATAGTGTCAGTGCTTCCAACCTTCAAGGCTATTTTATAGTGGAAAGTGTGAGGCAACCAAAATAAATACCAGTTTCCACTGTTACAAAATAAAGGTTTTGCTTTCTGTTGTACCTTAAAAGCCATGTTTTTTAGAGCAGTGGGTATCCCAGGGGGTTATTTTTTCATACAGGTTTGTTCTTGCTTGTCTACATTGAAATGAGGAATAATTTAAGACAGAAAGAACTTTCTTTATGAGGCAAAACATAACAGGAATTAATCATCCTAAAGGACTGAAGGCAATCCCTAAATCCAAACGCTGCCAGTCTCTATGGCTTTCAAAATACATATTCCTATTTTATGGCATGAATGCATCTTTCCTTACAAGATTTGTGAGTATTTTTGACAAACCTGGTTCTACTTTCCTGCTAGTGGAGTTACAGATGAGGCAAGTTTTCCATGGTTTGGGGTTTTATTGCGAATGCTTTGCACAGCTCTGGTTATGTGCTTCCTTCTCATGACATCAGTGTTGAAGGGGAGAAAGAATGTAAACATCTGTTTTTTATAATTCAATTTCAGACTCATAACTTGATTAGGATAAGCAATGTTTCTACATGGTTTATTTTCCAGTCACAATAACGTGCAGTTTTAGCACCAGTTTGAAGATTAGTAAATAAGGATGGAAACTAATGAGGTAAATCCTGCTTCACAGTCTACCCTCGTGAGCTGCACTGAATGCTGTGCAAAGGCTGGGATTTCCCTCCCATGTTTAAAATGATGTCCCATTGCTCCCTGCAGTGTAGGAGGGAGCCCAGGGAAGGAATGCTTGTGATAGCACTGAGGTGGGCTGGAGCAATGGGAATTTGGCTCCTGGCTCTCCCCAGTCCCTTCCATGTGGTGCTGGGGCAGCCACCCAGGGCTGGGTTTTCCTGTTGGGATGTCACTGCATCCTTAAACAACTAAAGAGATCTGAAATATAGAACCTTTAAAATCTCCCATTACCTGAGCACAGTTAAAAACACCACTTTGGCCAGTTCCTTTTCTTCATTGTCCAAGTTTTTTCTTGGGACTGCTAGTGCCTGGAGCCATGGCTCTGATCACATTTTGGGGTCTTTACTAACCCATTACACTATTATTAAACTATTAAATGTAGGAATACGCTTATATGTGCTGAAGAGGGCTTCAGTAGTAGTTGTGGAATTGCAGCTGAAGCCAAGGTAGGTGAAGGGCAGCAGCACATGTTGGAGCAATTTCAGTCTCATATCACATGTTTCCAGTAATGAAAAACTTAATTAGAGTCCCAGACTGGTTTGGGTGGGAAGTGACCCCAAATATCATCTTATTCCCCCCCTGCCACAGGCAGGGACACCTTCCACTATCCCAGGTTGCTCCAACCTGGCCTTGGACACTTCCAGGGATCCAGGGGCAGCCACAGCTTCTCTGGGCACCCTGTGCCAGGGCCTCCCCACCCTCCCAGCCAAGAATCTCTTCCCAATATCCCATCTGACCCCGCCCTCTTGGGATGATGTAGTGGTTTGACCCTGGCTAAATGCCAAAGACTCACACACACAGCCACACTCTCCCACTCCCTTCCCTGCTAACAGACACAGGAGAGGAAAGACTGAAAAGGTTTCACAAGTTTATGATAAGGACCATAAAAAAACTCCTCATTAGTTATTTTACAGGCAAAACAGGCTCCAACTTAAAATACTAAGGATTTATTACTCTTTTCAAAATCAGAGCTTAAGAGTGAGAAGGCTGATAGATCTTAGAGCCACCTTTTCTCCCCCACCCCTCCCTGTTTCAGGGATCTCTCTTCTTGCCCCAGCGGCCTGGGGAAAAAACAGGAGTGGGGGGGTTAAAGTCAGTTGTTGTTTCTGCTGCTGTTCAGGGAGGGAGAGTCCTACCCCTGCTTCCCGTGGGGTCTCCTCCACAAAAGACAGTCTATCACGAAACTGCTTTTGTGGTTCCATCCCACAGGCAGCAGCTCCTCCAGTGCTGTTGCCACGTAGGTCACCTTTCCACAGGTCACAGTCCTTCAGGTATAGCTGCTCCAACGTAGGTTCTCCACGAAGTCACAGCCTCCTTCCATCATCCACCCGCTCCAGCATGGGGTCCTCCAGTCCTCCACGGGCTGCAGATGAATCTGCTCCCTGTGGTCTCCCATGGGCTGCGGGGGAGACAACCCACTTCACCATGGTCTGCACCATGGATTGCAGGGGCCCCATTCCGGTGCTTAAGGCATCTCCTCTCCCCCTCTTCCACTGACCTTGGTGTTAATCACAACTTCTCACTCTGCTCTTCTCTAAGCGCCCATGTTTGTCTGCCCGCACTTTTTTTTTCTCCTTCTTAAATATGTTATCACAGAGGCATTTCCATAACTCCTCGTTGGCCTGGCCTTGGCCAGCAGCGGGTCCAGCCTGGAGCTGACTGACATTGGCTCTGCTGGGAATGGAGAAACTTCCAGCAGTTTCTCAGAGAAGCCTCCCCATAGGCCCCCCTGCTAACAAGAAAAAAACCTGGCCACTAAAAACTACCACAGATGAGCTGGAGCCGCACCTGCGGCAGGTATGGGCACAGACCCGGGGCTCTGAGGGACAGGTCCGACCTCACACCCTTGGAGCCTGTTCCCGCCGGGGAGACGGCCAAGTGTGAGAGGCGGGAACGGCCTTGAGGTGAGGGAGGGGACCCTGAGGTGAGGGATGGGGACCCGGATGTGAGGGAGAGGCACCGAAGTGAGGTCGGGAAACTGGGGTGAGGGAGGGACCCTGAGGTAAGGGCGGGAAACTGAGGTGAGAGAGGGACCCTAAGGTGAGGAAGAGACCCTGAAGTGAGGGCAGGGACCGCAGCAGGCCACGGGAGGCGGAACCGGGGCCGGACCAGGGCGAGTCGGGCGCCACCTCTGTCCGCAGCCGAGGCTCCCCACGCGGCAGCCCCATCGTCATCTTGATCCCCATCCCCGGCCGGCAGGAGCCCCCGCGGCAGGGCAGGGGCTCAGCCCTGTCCCTCGGGGCGGTGCTGCCCCAGCCCTACCCGGTAGGGAAGGCGGAGCGGGGCCGCAGCCGCCCGCAGACAAAAGCGGCGGCGCTTCCTGCGCTCCGCCCGAGGGGAGCGGGCGGTGGGCGCCGGGCTTCGCGCTCCCCGGTGTGTCCCCGCGCTCCCCCGTCTTTCCCCGGTCTGTCCCCACGCTTCCCCGTCTCCTCCCCGGTCTCTCCGCGGTCTGTCCCTGCGCTCCCCGGCTCGGCTGTCCCAAGTGCCTTCCCCGGTGCCATGGCTGTGTGTGGGAGCAGCGGGGCGCGGGCAGCGAGTGTGGGCGCGGTGCTGCTGCTGCTGCTCGCCCTGAGCCCCCGCGCCGTGTCCGAACCCGAGGCGGTGCCCGAGGGAGCCTCCACTCTGGCCTTCGTCTTCGATGTGACCGGCTCCATGTACGACGACCTGGTGCAAGTGATCGAGGGCGCATCCAAGATCCTGGAGACGTCGCTGAAGAGACCCAAGCGGCCGCTGTACAACTTCGCGCTGGTGCCTTTCCACGACCCAGGTAGGGAATTCCCCCGGGGGGTCCGGGCGGGATCCGGGCCGAGGCGAGCAGGATGGGCAGGAGCCGGGAAGGGCAGCAGGGAGCTCCCGCTCAGGGCTGCCTTTTATAAAAGTTTGTATTTCTTGCGGTTCCAGGGACTGGAGCCTAAGTATTCCTGTCCCGTCCTAGCCGTTCTTGCCGCACGGTCTCTCCGTCGCGGGAATGTGCCAGGGGCCAGTAGCGCTTTGTGACCCTCCATCTCCCTGTCTCCCTGCAGGGCTTCACAAAGCCTTCAGGATCAATTGGAGTGGGCTCTAAGTGTGCTGTGCGCACCAAAAAGCAGCTTAGGGGAACAAATACTTGTCTTAATAGTTCGGATACGAGCTGATGTGGCTTCGGTGACCTTCACGTGTAGTAGTAACGGTGCTAAGTTTTTTCAATGCCCTTCTATGGGAATGTACTTGGGAACATACACAATGCAGTTAACTTTTCCTCCTGTCTTGTTGTCCTGTGTTTGCATTCAGTAACTTGCAGTGAAATGATCCAGAAGCTTTACACGGTGTGGATTGTGGGTTTTGGGGTTTCTTTTTTGGATTCTTAATTCCTTTCCCTCATTTTACCTTTTTTTTCCCTTCTGTCATACATCGTGTGTTCTTCTCTTTCAGCATCTGTTTTCTATTCCCTTCCTATCCCTTTTCTCTGGCTTTCTTCCTCATCCCTTGTCAAATATCTTCTGTTGGCTTGAAGAGGAAATAGGAACAGGATGCCCCAGGCTGGTGATGTGTGCTGTACTGTGCAGTAAAAACTCCCTTTAAAAAAAAAGAATCAAGAAGTGTGAAAAAAACCTTGAAAATTACCTTTCTGGCTCCAGTTTCCATGGAATATCTCAGAATACGATATTCCAAAAGTCAATTCTTAAGAGTTCCATTTTTGAAGGGATGTAATCAAATGAAAAAAGACAGTCCTTCTGTTTCCCCCCCGTCACAGGCACTTCTGTTTACGAGGTATGTGCCTGCTGTTGGTATAAATCACTTAAACCAAATGCTTGGGAACTTAAAGAAAAACTTGTCTTTGTGAATTTTGCTACTTTGCTGTCTCTAACCTTGTACAGGTTTTCTTTTTTTTTCCTTATAAAGAATCTATCATTGTGGTATCAGAGCATCCTATCACAAAGTCTGTTTATGTACCTTACCTTTTCCACCTTTGTGTCACTGTCTTTTTTCCACCCTCTTTACCTTTTTGTTATTTGCTGGAAAGAGTTTGTATGAGACTTAAAAAGCATCATGCCACAGAAGTAAACAAGAAGGGAAAGATTTTGTTCAATTGTAGAGCCTAGAACTCTTTTACATCCTTCTGGAAAATCAAACACATAGATCTCCTTGGAGCTCTTTCTCCTTGGATCAGATAGGAGATCAACGGGATGGGTTGAGAGTGTCTTGGTTTGATTTTCTCTCTATAATAGCTCTTATCCATCTTCCCTTCAGTGACCAGGAAGGAATTCACTTTAAGAGCTGACAGATCTCTTTTTCAGAGGGAATGGGTAACAGTTCCAACCTCAAGAGCAAGAAGATGAGCTTGTGTAGTGCCCTTTCAGTTTGCAGGTTTGTGTGAATGGTCCTTTGCTCTTGTGCATCCTCAATGGAAAGAAGTCCCAGCCTTTCTGTCATGGGTTGTCCCAATGCTCAGCTTTCATCACAGGCCACTTTCAAATAATTTGTTTCAATAGCTCCTTGTGTCTTTCTCATCCCACATTTTTTCATCCAGTTTTTCTTCTGCACACTTTCTCCTTTTCAGTTTGTTTTTCCCAGTCCTCCTCACTTTCTCGCTCCCACTGTCTCTCCAGGATCTTTGGTTGTGTTCCAGACTGATTCTTTAACCATGCTTGGCTGTACCACCTCTCCTTGCTCTGTAGAAACCTCACTAGCCACAAATCTACTGCCACCTTCCTCTGCTTGAGTCACATTTTCCCACTCACTCACTCACTCCTAGCTTCCTTGCCTCCTCCCCCATCCCCTCCCTTTCCACAGGAGATCGCTTTCCTTGGCAAGTGTTGATTTCATTTAGTGGAGGAACTGAAACTTAAACCTGCAGAGAGCTGACCTGTAGAGCAAAGAGCTGCTGGCAAATGTGCCTTGGTGTATCCAGTTACACCGCTGTGGGTGGAAGTCCAGCTTCCCTGAGGGGGCCTTGCTCTGTAGAGTGATGGATAACTTGTGAGGTCAGAAAGCTGCTGGAAAGGGGAGGATGTACCATTTTCAACTTCTTTGTGTCCTGGTTTCTGAAAACTTTCTCTAGGCCTTTCTTAGAGCTTGGAGGACATCCCACGGAGCGTAGCAGTGCAGACTGCTGGTCATGTGTACCTGACTTCTGAACACGACCAAGCCTAGGCACTTGAAAAGAAAATGCAAGAAATGCCATTGTGGCCACTTCAGCAACTTTTGTTGTATCTACAGAGAAGTCACTTTACTCAAAAATCTAATGAAAAATATTGCTTGGCTTGTACTTCACAGCACCCAGTTAATTTACATAGTGGTGTTTCTTCTGAAGGGTGCTCAACTGAACTGATGAGCACGAAGCTATTTTTTTCCCAGATTGTCAGGTTATTTACTCACATTTCCTTCCAACTGAGATGCAAGTTGCTCCTCTTGGTATAAAGGTGTCCTGATGCAGATATACTGTTGATAGGTAATTGCAATTAAGTTTGGTGTAGATTTGATTTTTGACTCCTTTGTTCTCCTGATCTATGTAGCACAGTGTACTTGACATCCCACAGGTACAGCTGGATTATAAATAATTTGGTAACAGTGTTGTCCAGCAGAATATAAAAGGATTTTTGAATAATTCAAAGTGCTGCATGTTAGTGCTGTACTGAGGGGCTGGAGCATGTCCGGGGAAGGGAAGGGAGCTGGGAAGGGGCTGAGGGAGCTGGGGGGGCTCAGCCTGGAGAAAAGGAGGCTCAGGGGGCACCTGGAATTCTCTGCAATCCCTGCCAGGAGGGGGGAGCCGGGGGGGGTCGGGCTCTGCTCCCAGGGAACAAGGGGCAGGAGGAGAGGGAACGGCCTCAGGCTGGGCCAGGGGAGGGGCAGGTTGGACACCAGCAGGAATTTCTTCACCAAACAGGTGATCAGGCCTTGGCAGGGGCTGCCCAAGGCAGTGGTGCAGTCCCCATCCCCGGAAGTGTGTGGATATGGCACTTGGGGACATGCTTAGTGGGACATGGTGGCGGTGCTGGGTTGACAGTTGACTTGATGATCTTAAAGGTCTTTTCCAACTTAATCATTCCCTGATTGTGATATGCCAACACATGATTGTCTCTGATGGTACATTTATATGTAGTGTTATGCCAATTGCAATGGTATTTTGGTACAACAGGCATAAAAGTGTATTTTTTAGTATCAAACCTGAGGTTGTTGTAATAGAACTACGGCCTACAGAAAAAATTTGTCACAGGTTTCCCATTCTGATACCATGTACCATCTGTGGGATGCAGAGATCTCCATTTTGGAAAAACCTTTTTGTTTTGGATTCCACTTTGTGAGTAAGCATGTGCTTTAACTGATTACAGGGAATTTTTTTCTTGTGGTTTTTAAATGCCTAAACATGATCACGGAAGTTTTGTAGATAGTGAAAAGGGCTGTTAACAAAGAAATCTCTTGCCAGACTTGTGTTCAGTGGAAAACCTGTGGGGGAAAAAAGGTGTCCCACATTGTCTGATTGGCACAGGAAAATTCTGTATTGGAACTTAAGCTTAAGATCAGCAAATGCTTTTGTAATTGCATGTTGTGGGTCTTGATCTCCTCCTAACTCCCATTGTATCATGTGGAAATGGGATTGGACTTGGAATGTCTTTATTTAATGTCTGTGGCCAGCTTTGCTATTTTTTCTTTATGCTATTAAGGAATTTTGGAATGGAAAACAAACCTAAGAGGACAAATTCATCCCTAGTATTTTTCTGTAAAGCTAACGGAATGATACCAGTCATAACTCACTCTGTGTGATTTAATCAAGCATTCCTTTAGTGTGAATGGCTATTCTATAGACCAAACTCCAGTAATTAATCACAACAAAAAGGAGGGGAATATGTAACCTCTGGATTTCCTAGTGCAGAGGATGACGTTTGCCTGTTCATACTCTCCATGTCTACAAAGCTCTGACTGAGCATCTGCTGACACCCTACAAATCAGATGGACGTTGTTGTGTGAGAAAGGGGAAACCATTAATACTGCTTAGTTCAAATGGGAAACTAGTGTGGAACTTCAGCACATAGTAAATGTGGAGGAGAACTAGAAATACTTTATTTTTCCCTTGATCCCACTTTTTCTTTTGGAGAGTAAAGCTCTGTCCTACCATGGAGTGAAGGCACATAATTATTTTTAAGTTTATGACATGGGGTCTCTTTTGATTAACAGACTGGCCGTGCAGTGTCCATAACATGGGCAGGCTGCTGAGCCACATATTAGCTTGGGTCAGGTTCAGGAGGTCATCTGAAACATCTGGGAACTTTGAGTTTTGCAGGTTTGATAGGTTTTTTTTAGAAGTCATAATGAAGAAATGATGTCTTTTCCAGAGAAGGAACATGAGAAATGAAAATGAGGCTATTAATGGAATTAAAGTTTTTCATACTTCCTGGCAGAAAAAGTATTGTGGTTCTGCAGATGGATAATAAAGGAGGGGGGAAGCCACCCCTGTGTCCGTGCTGTACCTACAGCTGGACAGCAGCACAGATGGTGTCACTGCTTCTTCCTCTTCCATCCAACTCTCCCGACAGCCCTTCTCCCACGTGCTGCCCTGCACTTTCACATTCTTCTGGCACTTGAGGTCTTTGGCCTTGGCCTTTACTCTCAGATTTATGGATGTCTAAACTTCTCAGGCAAAGGCTGAATGGATATAAATCACTTGGAGAAGTGAAATGGTCCTTTTGGTATAGCCTGAAGAAGGTCATTGTCTTCAGCATTCCCTCTGCTTCCTTTGGGTGAGGGAAGAGCTGCTTCAAGATACTAGTTTTACTGAAGAACAGGAACATGGCTGTGGAGAAACTGGGTGGGAGTAGCTTTCAAAGCAGGGAGGACAAATTTAAGGGAAATGTGGTATTTCGTACTGGTGTCTGCATTTGCCCACACTACAAAAGTGGTGCTTGTACCACAAATGGGAACAGCAAGAGGGAGGTTTAATATCAGAGAAGCTGTGGCTGCCCCTGGATCCCTGGAAGTGTCCAAGGCCAGGTTGGAGCAACCTGGGGTAGTGGGAGGTGTCCCTGCCCATGGCAGGGGATGGAATGAGATATGTGGGGTCCCTTCCAACCCAAACCATTCTGGGATTGTAATGAAAAGGGAGACAGCAGACAGATAGAGAGGAATGCACCCTGTATTCCTGCCCACATTCCGTGGGTCTCCTTACCTTCCTCAGTAGGTAAAACTGCTGCTGATTTTTTGAGAGACCTTAAAACACTTGTTTCATAGCAAATAGTGACAACAGTCATGAGTATGCATCCGAGTTCTGAGTTTTGCTTTGGCATTTTAGGAGACACAGTGTAAATCTACAACTGTCCAGTGCTGTCTGGTATGTCTGAAGACAAATGATAAGCAGAACTGGGCATAATAAGTGTGAATTCTGCCCTTCTGTGCTGAAGAACTGCTGAAGTGTTGCTATTACTGTTTCAGCAGTGACAATTTCAGCAGGAACTACTTGGTTTCTCTAAAGCTCAAATGCTGCTCCGTGTTGTGACTCCTCCCAGGTTTTATTGTTGCTGTCATCAGGTGAATGACAGACACCAGTACTGTGTAGATGAACAACTCTGAGTTGATAAGCGTAAAGTCTAAAGCTCCTACAGGTATTTTCCAGCTCTGAGGCTTTTGTGATAACTGTACTGATTGTGTGGAAATGAGTGTTTGAAACCTTATTGGATATGTTGTGATAGCTATAAAATGAATTCCATGTGATTGCATGGAGGTTTTCTTGCTCCTCTGGAAGGATTTATCTGGAGTGCCTCTAAAAGTAGCTGTTTATATAGATTACAGAAGACAGTAAGTATTGACAGTGCCAGAAGCTTCAAAATTTGTGAGACAGCCAAAATGTTGTGATGTGATCCAAAAGCCTGCTAGAGCATCACTTACAACTTATTTTTCTGCCTGTCCAACCCTCGAGGTATCCACAATGGTAAATTCCCCCCCCCCCCCGATTCTTTAATCTTTTTGGCAAGGGGAAGGGTTTTTATCCCTGTTTTTGTTTGAAGATACGGTGGAGATTCTTTTCCTTAGGAAAAGAGTGATAATGCCTCAAATACATAATTCTCTTCTGCTTTGCATTACAAATTATTTTTCATGTTACATTTGTCCCGGGGACTTAAAAAATGACTCTTATCTAATATAACAACACCAGATAATTGGGAGCAGTGGGGAGAAGGTAGATATCTAACAGTATGTGAGCTGAATTCATAGTCCCCTCCCTTGGAATTATTTAGATGGGAAAAGACCTTTAAGATCTGCCAGTCCAACTGTGAACCAACACTGCCAAGCCCACCACTAAACCATGTCCCCAGTGCCATCTTAGTGTGCTTTGGATGGGGAGGCAGGGTAAGAACAAAACAATCTCGAAAGTATTGGAATCTTAGGAGTGAAAAGCTACATTATGACTTAAGAGAAAAAGAGGCATCCACAGAAGGATCTTCTCCCAGTTGCTTAACCACTTTTTAAATGAAGAAACTTCCCCCATTTCTTTCCCTCTTCTTTCCCCCACTCTGAGTTTATTTCCCAAGAGTTACAGCAGCTTGTGTTTCCCACAGTCACATGAAGAGACCCAGTTAATCCTGTTCATGGCAGGAATTGTTTCATTGAAGGCCATGCTGGCTACAGGTCTTCATGGCAGCTCTGCAGTGTGGAAAGAAAAGAGCAATTTCTGTTGCTGTTGCATGTCCTGAATTGGTTTAAATGCACACAAATCCAATTCTAATGATGGATAAAAAGCAGATATTTGATGCAGATCCCCAACTGTTTTTAAGCCATGAATAAACTGTCCCTCCCTGAGACAGATATATTCTGTCCCTTTTTCATCTGGAGAAAACAGTCATTTTCTGAGAAAGCACGGTAAGGCGTGAGTATTGTATACATCCTTATCTCTCTTTAACTGGGGCAATAGTGTTCATTGTAAGGTGAATTATCAGAGAAATATAGGGAGGGAAGTTGCAAAGGAGGATAATCAGAGAGTATTTGCCTCTTGAAATGCCAACCTTGCTCTTTTAAAGTGCCAGTGGTGGAGGAAAACTATGAAAAACATCTCTGTGGTGGGGAATTGGAATCATAGAATTGTAAAGGTTGGAAGAGACCTCCAAGATCATTGAATCCAATCATTGCTCCAACACTGCCATGTTCACCACTAAACTGTGTCCCCAAGTGCCACATCTACAAGTATTTTGAACACTTGCATTGCTAGTGACTCCACCACTGCTCTGAGCAGCCCCTTCCGAGGCCTGACCCCCCCTTTCCAGGGAGAAATTCCTGCTGGTGTCCAACCTGCCCCTCCCCTGGCCCAGCCTGAGGCCGTTCCCTCTCCTCCTGCCCCTTGTTCCCTGGGAGCAGAGCCCGACCCCCCCCGGCTCCCCCCTCCTGGCAGGGATTGCAGAGAATTCCAGGTGCCCCCTGAGCCTCCTTTTCTCCAGGCTGAGCCCCCCCAGCTCCCTCAGCTGGTCCTGGGGCTCCAGCCCCTTCCCAGCTCCCTTCCCTTCCCTGGACATGCATTAATGCCTTTATTGAAGAGAGTGAAGTTGAGTTCTCAGGGGAGAACAAAGAACCACCCAAGACCTGTATGCTGGTGAAAGTGAGACTCTGTGATCCTCCATCCAGGCTCTCTGTGCTGCTGTGCCCCCAGCAGCACTGACGTGGTTGGGCTCGGGCACGAGGACGTGCTCAGGTACCTTTGGAAAGCTCGATGCCGTGACCCAGAGCTGGGCTGTGTGACTGCAGGGGGTGAACAGCCCCTGTCCTGCACATGGGGACATGAGTGATGGCCCCTCCTCTGCTGCTACCAGTTGTGCTTGGCCTTTCCTTCAGGAATGGGGAACAAAAGGAATTTATATTGGGTCAGTGCTTTGTTCAGTGTCTGAGACATTCTGCATCCTGCTGTTCCAGCTCATTAGGAACTTCAGAGCCATTCCCATGGTGCTGTGAAAACAGGCTCCCCAGGGTTTGGTCACGGCCCCAAGGCTGCCAGAGCTCCAGGAGGGTTGGGACAGGGTGGGATTGTTGGGGTGTCCAGGGCAGGGTCAGGAGTTGGACTGAATGATCCCTGTGGGTCCCTTCCAGCTCAGGATATTCCATGATTCTATGACTTGAGGTCTTTGTCATCTTTTTCTGGCTTGTGCTTTACCCTTTGTGTGTCTGTTGGAGGCTGCTTGGAATTTGTACTAGAGTGGATTCAATTCAGTCAGTGGAGGATCTGGATAAGCTGAATTAAAGAGTATGGAAAAGGAGCAACTATTTCATTTAGTTGATGGATTTTGAAGCATGACAGGAGGAACCCTTTAGGCAGAGAAAGCCTCAGATGCCAACTGGTATATATTTTCTAATCAATGACTTGATTTTTGGCATATGCTGTGGGCTTTGGTTTTGAAGGAGACGCATGCATCAGAGCAAATACTGAGAACATATGTTTTCCAGTTTGCAAATGGCAAAACAGTTTCTCTGTTGAAAGAGGAGTGATGCTCTTACTTGATCGGCTCGCTATGCCTTGATAATCAGTTTTGTGAGAAGAAATAGGATGGATTTAATGAAATGTGCTCTGGGCTGGCTGCTTTGTATGCTTTCTGTACTCCAGCCAAAAGAATGTGTTCTACCCCTGTTCCGTTATTGCATATAATGTGTGCTTTATAACTGTTGCCAGTGTTTAGGATTTCCTGTTTGAGGTGTGTTGCTCTCCCACTGGATTTATGAGATCCTTCAGTGGTGCCTGTAGTGAATTCATGCCGTGCAGTTGTTGTTGGGTGAGCTCTGGGTCCAATATTTGTATTTTGCAAAGGGATGGTTTGCAATGTTACGTTTTTAAGTGGGATCAGAGTGGTCTACGTCAGGCATATCCCCTTGTGGTCTATGGTTAAACTTCTCTTGTTGCCTTTTGAAGAACATATGCAACCTATTCTTTGGTAACTGTAGATGTGAGCTGAGCTGTTCCTGGTTTTGCCAGACGAGAAGCACAATGACTTCATGTTCCTGAAGCACTTGAATGGGATCCTGTTATGTCCAGATACATGAAACCATGGCACTGAGGGCAGGATTAATCCCATTTCACTTCAGACACTTAACTGAAGACCTCAGCTGAGAGACTGGTGACCCAAAGGCTCTTTCTGTAAATCAAAAAAAGAAACTGGCACCTTAGCAAGCAATTGATCACCTGTGAATTTTGAAATACTTTGTGGACATCTTATTTGCTTTCACTGGCTGCAGAGGAGCAAAGGTTAGTTCAGTTGAAGCCCTGAATTTAGAAGATGTGAAGTTAATTAAGAGGTTTTCTTGCATTTTCCTGCACTGGGGCTGGCTGTCCAGATAGTAGTCCCTGAGGTTTGCTTCATGGATAGGTTTTCATCCCAGCGGAGGATACCAGGTGCTCACAGTGGGAATGGGTTATTCCCACCTGGTGGTGTCCTCCCTGGCTCTGATGGGCAGCTGAAGAACATCCCCTGGAAGGGCAGCCCCAGCACACTCTGGGGGCTCCTGTGAGCCTTCTTTGCTGGGGGGGGGTGATGTGGTGATGTCGCTCCTCAGAACATCCTACACCTCATCTTTCCACAGATTACTTGCAGGGTTTGAACCTTGGGTGTTTGGGAGAGACCTTTCGTGGCAGCTAAAGGAGCAGCACTGGCAGCTCCCAGGCTGCTCATCCCATGGGACAAGGCCCAAAGCGGGGCTGGGATGCACTTTGTTGCTGTGTATTGCAAATGTAAACAAGCTGTGTGTGTTTATGCAGATATGTTAACTTATTGTTCTGTATCCCCTGTGCTCTTCCATCTGAATTCTCATTGGCATCCTTGGTACTCCTCTCCACTGTGTGCACTTTGCCCACTCTGCTCAAGTTGTAGCCCTTTTCCTAAAACATTCTTAGCCCCAGATTTCAGCCTGCAGAGCATTACTGGTAAAATATCTGCATATTTGCAAAGGACACATTCCCAGAGAGTGAGCCAGCACACTGCAGACATCGCACGCAACCCGGGAGAACTGGAAGTGTTCAATTTATTGTCACTGATCTGGCCCTATGAGCAGTCTCATCCCTTCTCTGCAATAGCAGCTTCCTTACCATGTGCTCTTGGGAATGCAGCAGTTGGTGTGTGATAGAGGTACAATGAATGAATGTGGTACAGCTTTAAAAGCCAGTTTCGTGTAGCCTGCTACACAGTAGAGCCAAATTCCCAATATCAACTTTAGATTACAACCAGCAGAACTTGTTCTGCAATGAGATGTAACCAGAGCAAAACGGGACCCCAGTTCTGAGCCTGGAGAAACCCTGCTGATGTGGGGGGAGTGGGGTGGGTTTGCAGCATGAAACGGGAATGAAGGAATGTCTCGTGTTGCTGTAGTCCCTGCTAAAGATCTGGGCTGTTTGCTCGGGATTGCAGCTCTGAGCTGTGACTATAGGTTACTGCTGGATTCCTGCCAGCCTGTTTAAATTGGATTCCTAGCCTGAGGGGCTGGGGGGCAGCAGGAAGCCATTGTAATTTTCATGCCTTGGACACCAGTGTATTTTCATGAGCTGAAGTGTCTCTGGGGATGCTGAATATCACTGAAACATTTCCTGAGTTCTCTTAAGCTCTACAATGGTATGTTCGAGTCTGTTTTCCAAAGGATGGAGGTTTTTGTTTAGTTAGTGAGGTCTTAGTTAGTTCACTGGACTAGTATGCTTTCGCACTTGGAATTTATTGAGAAACAGAAGAAGAGGAGGAAAGTTGTGCAGGAAAAACAAAGTGCTCTGCCTTAGAACATCTAGGAATGCTGTGGTTTCTTTTATGTTCCCTTACTAATTTGTATTCTTTTTACTAAAATCACCCTAAGATTGTGACTTCACAGCTGCTGTGTCAGAGCCAGGTTTTTAGGCTGTGAGTGGGTGAAATGGTTGGGCAAGCACATGGTTTTAGATAAAAGAGCAATAGCTGGAGCACTCAGGCAGAGAGACTGTGCTGCCAGTTTTTGGGCAGATCACTTTGTGTTGTGGAACTTCTTTCCCATTTTCTGTTACTTACACCAACACAATAGTGGTGTGGTTTTAATTAGAGATCTTAGGGATGTCTGTGCTAAAACCCAGCATATGGCACAGGCCAAGGCCCAGCACTGCCCTGGTACTCTGCAGAAGCAAGACATGGTATGCAGTGCTTGGGGTACCATTTTCACTGCTCTCTTACACCATTTGGAGAACATAATGTGCTTAGGCAGTAGTGCTTGTGCAAGGTTGCTGCCTCCTGATTTAACAACATAGTACTTAAAAACCTACATCTCAGTGTTCTAGGGCATTTCAGATGTCTGTGTGGTTGATTTTGGTTTTTTCTTTGGTGTTTTGGGTTTCCGTTTGTTTTGTTTTGGTCCTGTCTTTCCTTTTTTAAATTTTACATAAGATGAATCAAGGCACAGGGAATTCATGTGACTTACGCCTGAGTCACAGTTCTCTGTGTTAACCACAAAACCACAAATCACTTTTTTTTGCCTCTGAAATGTTTATTCCTTCTTCTCCTTTCTTTCCTGATCTGTTGACTCCCACATCTTTTTATCTTCTTTGTTTGCATTCAGCCCATCCCTTCCTCAGAATTTCCACTGACCCTTTTCCCTCCAAGATTCAGTGTCCCTTCTCAGCACTCAGTATCTTGAGATACTCCCTGTATCTCAAGACTTCTGGGCAGCCTGGAGTGTCTTTTGCATATACAGACTGGACCCTGGTGATGAAGTTTGGGTTGGAAGGGACCTTATAGACCGTTTTGTTCCAACCACCTTCCACTGTCCCAGGTTGCTCAAATTCCCCCTTGTCCTGTCCCTCCATCCCTTGTCCCCAGTCCCTCTCCAGCTCTCCTGGAGCCCCTTTAGGCTCTGGAAGGGGCTCCAAGCTCTCCCTGGATCCTTTCTTCTCCAGGTGACATTCCCAGCTCTCCCAGCCTGGCTCCAGAGCAGAGGGGCTCCAGCCCTTGGAATAGTTTCATGGCCTCCTCTGGACTTGCTCCAGCAGCTCCATGTCCTTCTTGTGCTGGGACTCCAGACCTGGATGCAGTACTCCAGATGGGGTCTCATGAGGGCAGAGTAGGGGAGTAGAATCCCTTCTCAAGCTGCTGGGTGATGTTTGCTTTAGTCTGAGTGAGGGTGGTAGTGAGGACACATCTCATTCCCACTTCACATACTGGCCATGCAGGTGAGGATGTTTGTAGAGTTTGGTCTGGTCAGAATTGGACAAACTGAGCCTGATACTTTGTTCTCTGAAATTCTGCTGAATTTGTTGACATACATTTTCTTAAAGTTGCAGCTGCAGTGGACAAGATATTACTTCTCTGCACTGCAAGCTACTTCCCTCTTCTTTAAGGTTGTGGCCTTTGATCCCCAGCCATGAATGCTGCTTTGCAAATCCAGGTTCATTCCCATATGGCCCAGATTAGCAGAGGCTGCTGAAACTGTGAGCTCATAGACTTGGTCAGGGTGTGCATGAACCCCTTGGCTGCCGAGTGGAGGAAGTGACAGCTTGGGTTGGGATGGGCTGGAGGGCAAGGCTGGCACTGGGTTCAGCTGGCACAGCTGCAGAAGGAAGGGAATGAGCGTCCCTGGTGCTGATGAACTGGGAGGACTGACTTACATGGGATCTGTGTGTGAATCTGGACAGTCTCTGGGAATGCTGACAGTGGGAGAAAAAATGTAGCTGCTTTGTGTGTCAAGCTTTGTTCTAAATATTCCTGCGGCTGTGGCTTATGGCTAGGGTGTGAAAAGTGGGGATCATGTCATTGCTGCTGAAAGTCAGCCCTTTCCCCACCCTTGACAGTTGAATTGAATGTCACTGTGGTATCTAAAGTGAGCCATGGGATAGGGAGATGAAAATAATGTGTGTTGGCTAAATGGCATTTTAAAGAATTTGGCAGTTTTACCACATTGAGCAAGTCTTGATGTCTTGGTGGTTTGGCATAGTCACCTATACTGACATGTGCCCGTGGCTGGGAATATTTTAGGTGAAGGGTCAGAAATAGTGCCCAGTCTTTGAGGGATATGGCAGGTTGTAGAGATGGAGCTCTTGCTTAGCAAGTGGTAAGAGAGTCTGAATTCCTTTGTGGAAAGGATGGGAGGGAAGCAACTGAAGAGATGCTGATGCATTCCTGCTTCATAGGGATGAGTCTTGGGTCATCTCAAACCATATAAAACAGGCAAATAAGGAAAGCCCTGAATAAGTGAAACATGTTTTGAATTGAATCTTTCATTTCCATAACTCTTGTTTAGAGGCAGATTTGAAGCACATTAAGTAAACCTTTCAAACTGTAGAGAATTTTGGCTCTGGATATTTATGAGATTACTCAAGCCCATCTCACCTTTTGTGTTGTGGCTACATAACATTAAACAGTTTCTTGGTTACTTGCAATAAAATGTCCCATTGTGTAGATATAAAAGCCTTTTTGATACTCTGTCTCATTGAGCAGGTTTTGATCTTGGTTAACATAGAGTAAATCCAGAGTAATTCCATTACAGTCAGTGATGTTAGCTTGGATTTACACCAGCATGACTGAGCTCAGAGTCTGGCTTTGGTTGTCTGCCTTCTTAATTTGCTAAATATTCCATCTTTCCCAAATACCCTTTCTCATCTTGTCTTCAGGCTTTGCTGGCTCCTCCCACTTTCCCAAATTCCAAGAGTAACAACATAGGTGAAGTTTACTTGGTAAAAGGTTGTTTAAGCAGGGTCTGGTTTTTATTAGCTCAGCTGGCTTTCATTTTTTCAGGCCTGTTTGAAGTCTCCCTGTGCTCGGGCTGGGATCTGGATCCATTGTGCTTCTCCTCCTTGCCTCAATTTTGTCATTACAAGTGCCCTGGTTTAAATTACAGGGTGCTCCCCGACGTTAGTGTTCAGTAAGAATTCTGTGCCTCAGTGATATTTCAAAGCACTTTTTAACTCCAAAGATCAGAAAAAGAAAATTAATTGTGCCTCAGGGCATTACTGCTCGTCAGCAACATAACATGTTTGGAAGGGCTTAGTAAATGTGAGATGGGACTTTGGAGAATGAGATGAATTTAAATTTTTCCTGGTGTTGTTGATATTTTCTTTGTGGAAGTGTACTCTGAACTTTCTTACAGAGTATTTTAATTTACCATGTGTGTGAGGCATCTGGAATTTCATCTAGGTTATTCTGTTTGTTAAATTGTTTATTTTTTGAAGTTTGGACGGTTTTAGCTGTGTTTATATAGTTTAGCTGGGGCACTGGAGTCTCGGGCCTCATAATCATGTCAGAAATGAATCCATAACATTTGTATTAATGTCTTTACATGTGGACTTCTGTTGTTACAGTATCTCTACATTCTTAAAATGGTAAGTAATCCTGCCCAGGATACCCAGCTCTTGCTCTAGGGATAAAGAAGGGATGGGAGATGGGAAACCCCACCTCCTTCACAGCTTGGAGACCTCAGGCATAAAGTCTGTAGTTGAGCAAAATACTTAAGAATGTTTTTATATATATTCTGTGGATTTTGATACCATTTTCACATATGTTTAAGGAGAGAGGCCTGAAGATCTGCCTCTGGCAGCAAGGAGGATCTTTGGCAGAACTAGTGATTTAAACCTGAGTGGTCCTGTCTTAATCATTTTGTACTGCAGACACCTGAACAAGAGCTTCAGGAAAGGCTGGATCACTGTTCCTGTCTGTACCTGAGTGTCACCTGAATTCCATGGGATGACAACTGTTACCATGACCATTGCAGTGGGCAGTACACAGATCCTGCACAACAGACTTGTTTAAAGAGTTAGTGATGCCCTCACAGTTTTGGTTTCATGGCATTAGTGTTCAAGAACTTTCCCTTGACTCTTTAGTGCAGAGATTTTGTGTTGGCTTGTGAATGTCTCTAAGAACAGCCTATTTTGTTGTGGTGGTGTGTGTAAGTGGGGGTGGAAGGGGCAGTTGAAGGCTCAGTGTCGAGTGACTGGGTGGTTGGACTCCTAAATCCTGCTGCCTGTGGAGGACACGAGGCATGAGGTTGGCACTGGAGGGTGGGCCAGGGACAACGGGCAACAGGACAAGGACAGGATGCAGTCCCTAAGGGAAGCTTGAGCCAGGCTGGGAGAGCTGGGATTGCTCAGCTAGGAGAAGAGAAGGCTCAGAGGAAACCTTCCAGTGCCTAAAGGGGCTCCAAGAGACTGTGGACAAGGGTCTGGAGTGTTACACTGCCAGAGGGCAAGGTTAGATGGGATACTGGGAAGAGAATTTTTTCCCTGTGAGGGTGGGGAGGCCCTGGCACAGGGTGCCCAGAGAAGCTGTGGCTGCCCCCGGATCCCTGGAAGTGTCCAAGGCCAGGTTGGAGCAACCTGGGATAGTGGGAGGTGTCCCTGCCCGTGGGCAGGGGGTTGGAATGAGATGAGTTTTAAGGTCCCTTCCAACCCAAACCTTTCCATGATTCCATGATGTTCACTGGTGCATCCTCAGTTACTATGTTGGCTGCAGCAGCTCAGGAATTAACACTCACTTTTCACTCGTATTTACTCTTGAGGGGAGTGGCTGCCACTTAAAATCTCCCAGTGTGAGCTGTCAGAGTGTTTGAAAGCACCTGCATGTTCAGAGTGTGAGTTTTCTCAGGGTCTGCATTGGGTCTGGAAGAAAATATGCTTTGGATGGGCCTACACAAACAGTACAGATCAGGTGGTAGCATTGATTTTTGGAGCTTGATTGCTTTGTGCTCACAGATCCAAATTCCCCAGAGAAGAAATCTTTGTGCTCTGTGTTGTAAAAACAGGCTGAACAGTTCAGTGAAAACAATCATCATGGTAAATGCTTCTATTTTTAAACTGTATTAAGAGTCGAAGAGTGACTTTGGTAATTATTTAACATTGATTATTTAATTTCCATGTGAGAGTTCCATGTTTTTCCAGTAGTCAGCTGAGTACTTTCCAGTCTGCTTGGACTAGGCCAGACAGAAGGTGAAACTGGGAAATACAGAGGTCAAGACAAACGAGTTAGTCTAAATTAATTTCTAAATTAATGTAATTAATTTAGACATTAATTAGTGTCCAAACCTACATAGTGGCATTATTTCATACAAGTTGTACAAGGTGAACAAACAGAAAACAAGGTTTTGCATTATGTATTCCTGTGTAACTGATTTAAGTTGTCCTCATGCGAAAGGAAAAGACTATTTTGTTTAGGGTAAAAAAGTTAATGTTCTCATCCTCTTTCCCTCCTCCCTCCCTCCCTCCTCACATCTGCTGTTTGAATTTGGAGCATGCTTGTGTTTTTACACTAGTAAAACTCAGTGGAATTTTATAACCCACAGATAATATTTAATGTTTCCCTCTCTTCCACAGCTTCCTAAAAACTACTGAACACTCAAATCTGCATCCAGCACAGAAATATTCTCATGACTTGTTTCCTTTTTCTTCTTCCAAAGCCATGAACCAAGTTTGCTGCAGCCATGAAGCTGCCGTTGTGCTCAGGTCCGTCTGGGATGTGCGGTGTCCCGGGGCAGGGAGGGAGGGGCCGGGACTGCGGGGCTGTGCAGGCACTGCGGGGAAAGCTGGGCGGATTAGCAGCTTTTGTGTATCTGGCTGCAATGAGCTGCCGGCAGCTACTGCTTGTGTAGAGGCCTTGGCAGAAGGCAGCGGTTTGGAAGGGAGCTGCCAGTGCAAAGGGAACAGATCCACCTGTGGGACTCGGCTGTGCCATCTGGGCATGGCTGTGGGCCGAGTGCCAGGCCAGACCCTGTAACACGTGTGTGTCTGTGCTGGTTTTGTGAGCTGGGCTTTGTTGCCTTCAAATTCTCCTCTTGTAAAACACTTGCAGAGGCTTCATCGTGAGTTTGCCCTGAGCCAGAGCTGCAGGAGTGAAGGCATTGCCCGGCAGTGCTGCTAGTGGTCAGCAAAGGCTCACAGGAGGGAAGGAGGAACAGCCACAGCTGAGAGCCTGTTTGTTTTTTGCTGTGGAGTCCAAAGCACTCATAGTCTATTCATTTAATCCATGCACTCCATTAAATCCTTCCAACAACATCATTAAATCATACACTCAGGATCCCAGAATGGTTTGGGTTGGAAAGGACCTTAAAGCCCATCCAGTGCCACCCCTGCCATGGGCAGGGACACCTTCCACTATCCCAGGTTGCTCCAACCTGGCCTTGGACACTTCCAGGGATGGGGCAGCCACAGCTTCTCTGGGCGAGTCCTTCAGCTTAGTAGGGCAGCATCATCTATTTCAAAAACTTCTCACACCCTGGAGAGTTTAGGTAGAGTCCAAAGGAGCATCAAGAAAGTCCCTGATGAACTTCTAGGATGCTGAGTCCTGTGTGGAGCCAGGTCACACTGAGACAGTGACACGCTCTGTGTGCTTGGCTGAGCTGCTGGTAATGAAACCCCAGAGCTGCTGTTTCACAGCTGCCAAAGCAACCCGAAATGGGGGCTTTCCAAATGGGTGGACGACTCTCTTCCAGCTCTGGGTCTCCTCTAGTTGTTTCTCAGTTCATATTTAGAACTGGATGGTTATGTAGGACAGAAGGAAACAGCCTCAAGTTGTGCCAGAGGAGGTCTAGGTTGGATTTTAGGAAAATTTCTTTCCTCAGAGGATTGTCAAACATTGGAACAGGCTGTCCAGGGAAGTGTCATCATTCCTGGAGAAATTTAAAAGACGTATGGATGTGGCACTTGGGGACATGGTATAGTGGTGGGTTTGCACTGCTGGGGGAATGGTTGAACTCAATGATCTTGGATGTTGTTTCCAACCTCAATGATTCCATGACTATGTTATAAAGTATTTGGCTGTCTGTCTGAGATCTCAGTTTTACACAGCAATTGACCATGGGCAGAACTGATGCTTAGACATGAAGTGGGGGTTGTTTATGTACCATGGAGCTTTCATAAGTCAGTGAATGTGCAGATTCTCTTTCTAAAGTGAGAAGTAAACATGTCTGTCCTGCAGCTCGGTCAGAGACTTCTGTGCAACAGGATTCATTTAATAAATACTCATTCTCAGAGATCAATTGTGTGACTACTGTGAGGCCAAGTTCTGGTTTTGGATTCTTCTGCCAGATGAAAAGCATGAAGTGCAGTGCTGAGAGGGGAGAGAAGAACCTCTTCTTCCCCTGTGGTTGTGAGTGTCTGCCGGCAGCCAAGCCGGGGGGCTGCAGGCTGTGTCTGTGAGGAGAGCGGGCTGTGTGGCTGCTGCCCCTTGGCACAGCCTGCCTCAGAGCCCCCGTGTGCTGCTGGCCCAGGGGCACAGCTGGCTGGAGCCAGAGGCTCAGCATTCCCACTGCGTTGGCCCCTGGAAAGGAAGGAGACCCATCAGAGCCTTGTCAGCACCGAGCTATTCCAGGAGCTGTGGAGACACTCCTCAGCCTGGCGCGTGACTCCCTGCCCTTACCCAGCGGGTGGGGAGCATTCGAGTTTCTCAGCCTTGGTTCCCAAGAGTTCTGCAAGAAGTTTATCCCTGACTTGAATGATTTCTGCTGCTTAAAAATGTTTTTCTTGGTGTCTTTTAGAAAATGACACAATTACAAATGATACAGGCAGAAGTGAAGGGATGGGAGAGAGCTGCTTCCAGCTGACGCACCAGTGACCAAAGTAAATAGTGCTCTAATGAGGCTTTTGAGAGGCTTATCTGGCCATGAAAAACTTGCTATATCTTTCTTTTCAAATTGGCATTAAAATCCAAACCACATATTTTTAAAAATAGAACTGCAATGTTTCAGAATCCTCTTCTGCCCGGGTTGGCTCTGTCAGATGAACTATTTTGCAGCTTTCATTTTCTGCAGCTTTCTCCCAGAGCCATCTTGTACAATAGAGTCTTGCAACGGCCCAGGTGGGAAGGGACCAAGGAAATCATCTGGTCCCACTGCTCAAACAGAGCCTCACCAGGAGTGAGAAATGTGTCTATTAGGTAAAAATAGAAAATGAACTCTTTACAGTCTTCACTGTTAAAATTATTTAAAATATTAGTTAAGATTTTTAAAAGGACCAGAAAGTTCACCTGGTACACCAGTAGCTGCCGTTCTTTGGACATCTTTAAATAGGTGCTTTAACTTCAACTAATCGATGCCTCTTTATTCACAGTGGTATTTGAAGCATCACTGGACTCTCAATGGCATTGTTAGAGCCCTGGGGATAATATTCCCAACTGGATATTGTCAGAGTGAATAATTGGTGTATACAGACAGTGTTATCTACTGTAACATTCCATGTTCTGTCAGCTGCACATGGATTAGCTGTGTGGAGACTTAGTTAGAATGATGCATGGAGATTTGAGTTTACAGTTGTAATGCCTGAAAGCATACAGTTTGGGTTTCTAATGGTTTTACACTGATAATCCTGTAGCAATTCATTTTATAGTGGAATACTTGGAGTGGAGCTGGGTCCTGTTCTAACTGAAATCCATAAAAACTCTCTCATTGACTTGGAAAGAAAGCAGATGCATGTTTAGTAGTAAAAAGCAAATAAAAAAAGAGTGCTTTAGGTACAGAGTAACCTCATGAATATCTGAGTTTTTTACTGAACATGACACTTCCTTCTCCCAGCAGCTGGCCTCAGATCACTTGATTTTTGTTATGTTTGGAAATCTCCGTTCTCAAAGGATGGCAGCTGGATATATCCTAAAGCCCTTTGTAGTATCAAAATGATGATGTCCATGCACATCACACACACACACACTGGGCCATCTCCTGGAATGTTGGTTTTATTCTCCTAGAATTTTCTAAAAGAAATGTTCTTTCCTCCTTTGTGTTCTGTTCAGAGCCCAATGGCTTGGTATGAAAACTGAGGAGGATCTATTTAGTAGTGTTTGAACTATGCAAGTGTAGGTAGGTCTGTGCTTAGTGTCTCACTATCTTTTCTCTTTGTTTAGGGCTAATTGACTGCGTGGTTTGCTGATAATTTGACGAGAAATTAACTTTTCAAGGATTGTGTCTGACATCTGAAGGAATTTTAGCTCAGTCTTTGCTTTTATGTGCTTCTCATATCCTCTGTGGAGGAAAAACCCCTGAAACTTACTACACTGTGTGTGAGTTTTGTATGCAACAGTTTGGTTTGTCCCAGGTCTTGTCAAAGGAGCCTCCACAGGCCTGTTTAAACATGACACCCCATATTGCATCTTGTGTTTTAGATGGAGGGCCATGGAGATGAACAGAGGGATGGAGCTGCTCTGCTGGGAGGAAAGGCTGGGAGAGTTGGGATTGTTCAGCCTGGAGAGGAGGAGCTTCGGGGGGACCTCACTGTGGCCTTCCAGGACCTGAAGGAGCTCCAAGAAACATGGAGAGAGACTGTTTACAAGAGCCTGGAGTGACAAGACAAGGGGGAATGGCTTCACACTACCAGAGGACAAGGATAGTTGGGATATTGGGAAGAAATTGTTCCCCTGTGAGGGTGGGGAGGCCCTGGCACAGGGTGCCCAGAGAAGCTGTGGCTGCCCCCGGATCCCTGGAAGTGTCCAAGGCCAGGTTGGAGCAACCTGGGATAGTGGGAGGGGTCCCTGCCCGTGCAGGGGGGAGAATGGAATGGTCTTTAACGTCCCTTCCCACCCAAGCCTATGATTCTATGACAATTTAAAAAAAAATTACCTTTTATCATGTGAAGGCATAGCCACAACATAAGCCTGTTAAAGAACAGCATAGGATTAATATGGGGACATACTCTGGGAAGTCCTGATTTCCATGGTCTCTTGGCAGTGGTAAGCACTGATGGATTAGTGCAGTGGTCTCCATAAAGCTTGTTAGGAGAATGGCTCCTTCAAGAAAACACTGACTGCTGGTTTATTCATAACTGGGTGGTAATTACCCTGTTAAGTACCATTCCTGCCTTGGGATTTCACTGTGTGCTACATAATGTGCATGTAGAGTGTTTCTCCTCATCCCAGACTGAGCAGTGCCGGTCTGTCCTGCTCTCAGGATGCTCAGGTTGCTCTTGGTGACTTTATTTGCTTACAGGGTCTGTTTCTGTGTAGCTGTGGGTGCTGAGTGCTTTAGTAATTCCATATCCTTCAGGAAAGCAATGTGGCTGCACTTTCAGCAGGAAAGAGCCAGTTGCTGATGTCTCATGATCAAAAAGCTGACGTGGCTTCAGTAAGGTAGCCCTCTCCAAGGATCTTCCAAGTCTCTTTGAAGGCAGTAATCTGGGAATATAATCTTCCAGGCAGCAGAAGTTTTTAATTAGCCTTTGTAATTGGATTTATCTACTTTGGAAAAATAAAAGAAGCTGTGATTTTTTTTTTTTTGCCGGTCAGTCTCTGGATCCCTCTTATGGAGAGATACATTTGGTGCCACGGTGTGAGGCAGAGTTCCATGAAGGCAGAGAAGGATGTGTACTGTGGGTGAGGCTGTGGTAACCTGCAGTGCCAGGAGGCTCCCGACAGTGGAGCTCGGATAGTCCCTGCTGCAGTGTGGGCAGCAGCTCAAAATCCATCTGTGCTGCATGTCACAGGGAATAAGATCATTTTGCCATGCAATACTAAGTATAAATTGTGAATTAAAATGGAGCTTTAAATCTTACTTGATTTGACTTCACTGTGTTAAGGTCATTAGTCATGAAGCAGCAACTGTGAGGTGGGTGGTTGTGTTCATTCCTGCCCCATTCCTCAGTGCAAGTTCCTTATCCAGCACTGTTACAAGTGCAGAACGGGCATTGCCAAAATACACAGATCCAGAGATGAGACAGAAATAGACCTGGACTGAACTGGAGTTCAGTCTGGAGGAAGAATTTAAAGAGCATGATGAACTGAATTTTGTTTGGTTCAGCTTGTTGTTAACAAGGGGAAATAAACACAAACAGAAAGTGAGCTGATGGCCTTCTCAGATGTTCAGTGGGAGCTGGGAGCACGGGCCAGCTCCCAGGCTGTACAGGGAGGGAGTTGTGGCTCCAGCCCTTATCAGCTGTTTGTCTTTACCAGAGGCTGAGGGAAGCCAAGGAGTCAAAGCTCTCTTTCCCCCTGGTGTCTGCTGGTGCCTTTCCTCCTCAGATGAGCCAAGCAGCCCTAGGAAGGTCTGCACTGGTAGCAGTGCTGGACACACAAGCCCACCCCCCAAAGCTCTGCACACACAGAGATGCAGGATAGCACGGACAGCACTTGTGTGCTGGGATGAAGCTCAGGCTCGAGGCCTGGATGGCAGGGACCACCCAGTTGTAAGAGCTGGCTCAGCCCTTTGGCCTCTCCCAGGGCCTGTTGGCTGAGTTGCCAGCTGTGCTGCGTGTGTGTGATTTGGGCACCCATCCATGGGGGGATGGCCAGAGGCAGCCTGGCCCCCAGGGCTGCTGGCCCTGGTGGAACAGACCTCCGGGGCTGTTCAAAGGACCCACGGGAGGGAGCAGCAAGGTGGGGCTCCTCCATATTTCAGGGTTCGGTTGGTTTGCTTGTCCCCAGACAGGAAAAATCCTTGCTTTGTGTCCATCTTCTTGGGACATTTAACAGCCGCTGTCATTCCTTTCAATTTTAACCTAATGGAGTCAAGTTTTCTGGTCTCTTTGCCCATAGTCTGCAGAAGTAGATAAAATCTTCTGGCCTGCCAGTGAAGCTAGAGGGGATGTTCAGGTGGATTATTTCCTCAGAACAATAGTCACCCTGTAGTTCTATTCAATTCAAACTTCCTTTTTCTTGTGTGCAGCCTAAGGGAATAGATTTTTGTGTCAGTGGTTCCATGGTGAGGCACCAAGGGCCTTGAGAAGCTCTAAGGCTGTTCTGTGTATCACCCATTTAAGAAAGAATTTGTGGCAAACTTGGACTTATTTTGCCCATCTCTGAGTAGAGGAGGTTACTCTGCACATCCTGTGGTTTGTGACTGTAGTTCTCAGAAGGTGGAGTTAACTGTGTGCTGGTTGTTACTGTGCTGGGCAAATCTGCCCCTGATTTTTATCGTTTGTTACTGCATGTGGTTAATAACTCTTACAAGACTGCACTTGAGGCCTATAAGCTAAACTTAGTGCTTGTTGGAGTAGACAAAAGATGACAATATTAGATTTTATCCACTGTGGATCCAGCAAGCTTTTCCAAGAAATGAAACATATATCATGCTGGGGTTTTTTACCATTGTTATTCTTAAAAAAAAAAAAGCCCTGGGCTCATAACTATTACAACAATGGGAAATAACAGTACAAACGTGGCACTTATTAAGGCACATTGTGAGCAAAACTTGTGTTAGAGCTTTGTTGGCTGGGTTTCATCCAGGCTTTGAAGAGTTGATGCAGGAGGGACATCACCATCTGTGATGTTTTCAGCAGTGCTGCTCTGCTGCTGGGTCAGGCTCTTGAACAGGGCTCTGCAGTTCCCACAGAGGAGCTGTCTGGTTTATTTGGGAGTAGCCAGCTCAGGAAAACTGTGTGAAAGACTGTGCAGTCTGACTCCTTCCCATCTGTGTTACAGTCATAAGTCATGAGGCTGAAAAGCCACTTAAAAAATCAAAAAGTGCATTAAGGGGACATGGGAGTCTGCTGGGCTGGGTTGGCTTATTTCTCTCTGGTTAAGACTGTGGTAGAAGTTGGTCACTGCAGTTCTTGGGCTCTTAAAAAGTTTAATTATACCCAGGTTAGAGTCTGAAAGCTGGAAGGAACCGAGTCATTTAGACAGCAACTTTAAATAGCTTATTCTAGTGCTAAGCATCTTGGCTTACCCTAGCACTCCCTGAATCCATTGGGAGCGTCTTTCCAATGGGATGTGTGTTGGCTGTGGCAGCATCTCCAACACTGCCTGTGCTTCTGGAAAAACTCGGCAAAGTGTTCGTCCACACAGGGAGTGGAGAGTGTCCTTCACTTCAGAGCACGAAGCACAAGGCATTAGTTTGGTCTTTGCTTTTTCTAGATGGAAAATATAAGCTACAAAAGTATTGTTGAGCACTGAGTCAGCTGCTTGGGTTCAGAAGTCTGTGGTAGAAATTTGCAGTTATTTTAGTTGCATTAATACATAATGGTCAAAAAACCTCTTTGATTCTGTGTATGTACATTTCTCAGCTGTGTGAGGATTCGAGATGGCAATTAAAGGTGTTTTCCTTTTGTTTAGTTGTTCCTGTGTGATGCTCCTCCCTTAAGGGGAAGGAGAGTCCTGTGAAACCCTTCCAGTGCAGCTCCTGAGGGATGTGTAGGGGGGTGAGGTCCTGGCCTGTAGGAGCCAATTTGTGTTAGGAGATGACAGGTTTCTGCTTCCATTGCCCCCAGGACAGACAGGGGCTGCCTGGGAGGAGCTCTGGCATTATTCTGATTTTCTCAAGCCTTGGAGGTTGCTGCTTCTAAAGGCCTTCAGAAGAATTAGAAGCAGAGCTTTATAAGGAATTGGATACAATTCTCTTCTTTCTCTGGGAAGAGCATTAAAAGGAGCTAAAGCTCAGTGCTCAGCACATTAGTAAATGACTTAAGGAATAATTGTACACCAGTTTCTTTTGGCAGTGATCATGGTTAAGGCATTTTAGTTGTCCTAGCTGATTATTCCCAATCCTTTACCATCTCTTTACTTGTGCTGAAAATAATTTTTTATATTTGATATATAAATAAACAGACAGGCAAGGGTATGTGTGTATATGAATATATATGTCTGTGTGTGTGTGTACGTATGAAACCCATATTAGTCTTTCAAGTCCCAAAACTGTCAGAATTGCTGTACTCCAGTGCTAAATTTGTCAGTCCACTTCAGAAATAAAAGAGGATACCCAGGTATTCCATGTGCTATAAGGTGGGGAAAACCTTTTATTCAGTGAGCTGTATGCTGTGTAATGAAGAAGTAACTAAATACACATCGTGCTGTTATTAAAATATCAGTGGTTTGCTGCTGTTCTGTGGTTGCGTTTTGGGTTTTCCTTTTTCATTTGTGGTGTCATAGTTCTGAAGTTGCTATTTCTTTGGAAGTATCCGAAGGTGTGGAGACTTTTGGGAGGGATATCTTGTTTTATTTATTTATTTATTAACCCTGGATATGGTTTTCCATTGGAGAACCATCCTTGCTGTGAATTAGAAGAAGGAATTCTGTGGGTGAGAGTGCTCCCCAGCATTTAACACCTCTGCCAAAATTCCTTCAGCTACCAAGTATCAATTAGAGCTTTTTTCTCCTTCTGGAACAAACAAATCCAGTGTTCCGAGTCGATGAGAGGTAGGCAAATGGCTTCCATATTCCTTTGCTAGATCTCCTGAAGCATCGAGCTGTCCAAAGCAGACATTTGGTGCAGATGTGTTCCGTGGTCAGGACTAGGGGAGTGCCGAATTTGCAATCAGTCAGTGGTAATTATGTGTGATTGTGTGTCATGGGGAAATGTGTGGTTTTCCCAACGTGCTCACTGCTGAGCTTGTACATAAACATGTGGCCATTTCAGGGGTGGCAGAAAGCCATCGAAAAACAGCAGGGCCTTTAGGAATGACCAGTTTCTCAGGTTACCACAGGCTCTTCTCCTTATTTACAAGGGAGATGGGTTTTACCAGATATGCCCCAGAAAGGAAGTATCAAAATCCTTAATCTCTGTCAAATGGGCTGTTACTCCATTTTATGTTGTCAAAATTGTTTAATTGCTGAGGTACAAGCTCAGATACCACAGTGACTACACTGAGATCTGTGATTTCAGTTTAGGAAGTGCAGGCTTTGTTCAGAATGTGCAGCCAGTCCTTTAAAACATTTCCTTTCCCCTGTTTTCAGTTTGTGTGTGTGTGCAGCAGTAAGTCTTGGATCCCCAAGTCATTGTGAAAGAACTGACATTTACACTGTGGTGTAAAGAGGGTTGAGCTGCTGCCTCACAAAGACTTGATGCCTTCCTGGGACTGGGGCAGGTTTTTCACCTTCACAGTCCCCTCTGGAGGACCAGGAAAGCTTTGGAGTAGTGGGCAATGGGGCCCAAATATTCTTGTATCAGTGGCTAGAAAGGGATTCATATTTCATATTTTATAGGTTGGACTAGATGATCTCTAAGGTCATTTCCAGCCTTGATAATTATATGATCCTGTGATTTCAGCATCAGAAGTGTTCAGGGTCAGGTTGGACAGGACTCAGAGCAACCTTGGATAGTGGAAGGTGTCCCTGCCCATGACAGGGGGTGGGGCTGGATGAGTTTTCAGGTCCTTTTGAACCCAAACCACTCTGTGATTCTCAATTCTATTAGAGTATTCCATGTGTCAATCTTTGCCTAATGAAATTAAAATGTTACTTTCTTCTGCTTGTGCTTGCAGGATGTAGTTTCTGAGTGAATATTCTATGTTTGGAATGTTAGGTTTGTAACTATGCTTGATTTGAGTAATGTCTGACTTGTGTGCTTGACTTCTCTGTGTGGTTACTGAGACTTTGGGCCATCTTGGATGTGGAACAGTGATCTTGGAGGTCTTTTCCGTGGTTCTGTTGGGCAGGATTGGTGTGAGCTGCACTGAGCCTCAGAGCTATCCCTGCACTTGTTCTGCAGAGATGTGTCCAAATTCCAACTCCAACTTGGTTTGGACTTTACAGGTTTTGTGGTTCTTACTGTATTGATTCTATATTTTTAGAATTTAAGATTCTATAAAACTTGCTGAGGTGTTTTGTAAGAGAGCTTGCCATTCTTTCCAGGCATACTTTTTGGAAATAATTCCCAGATGGCAAGTAAGACTCAAGGGTTGTGGTAATGCCAGGGGAGGGTTTGGGTTGGATCTCAGGGAAAGGCTCTTCCCCCAGAGGGTGGTTGGGCACTGCCCAGGCTCCCCAGGGTTTGGTCACGGCCCCAAGGCTGCCAGAGCTCCAGGAGGGTTGGGACAACAGGGACAGGCTGGGATTGTTGGGGTGTCTGTGCAGGGCCAGGGGTTAGATTTGATGATCCTTGTGGGTCCCTTCCAGCTCAGGATATGATTCTATGATAAGTAAACTGGAAGCACTTCTCTGCATTCTGAACATGTTGAAGGCCTGTCTTTACCTCAGTGGTGAAATGGCCTTGCTTGGGCTGCACTGTGAGGTCATAGGAGGAGGATGAAGAAAAATGAGGCTGGTGAAGGCAAGTACAGCTTTTTTGGCAGGTGGGTCCCACATGCTGGTGGCGCAACAGCATGTGAAGAACAGTAGCTGCCGGGTTTTTGGGGACAAGCTGGTGTGGGGGTTCAGGTGGTGAGGAGGAGTCCCATGGCCATTCAGACATGAGGTCAGCTGGGGAAATCTGCCCCTGCTCCTGCGTGTTCTGGGGTCTGTCCTGGCCTCAGATAATTGTGCCCTATGCTCACTGCCATGCCCTGTCTCTAACTTCTGCCCCAGGTGCCATTTCCCAGCTGAGCTCTTTGCTGAGCTCTCAGCAGAGGGCAGCTGGAGCCGTGCTGTGATCCTGCAGGGAGCTGGCCAGGGCTCTGGCTTGGCATCCGTGCTGCCTGAGGGGGAACAGGGCCGAGTTCTCATCCCAGCCGACCTCATGGGCTGTTTTAGCTTAGCTCAACTAGTGTTGCTTTTCAGATCTTTGTTTCATAGGGGGAAAAAGCCTTTCCAAAGGATTTACTGCTCTAGATTGAAAAACCTAATCCCTCAACTGCCAGGAATAATGGAGCCAGTGGGTTACTGTAAGGATAAACCCCATTCAGTGATGTGCTTTACAACAGTGGCTGTCAGGGGACAGGTTTGGAGCAAACCAATTTGGATGTAGCTTTATTACAGGTGTTTGCCTTAAAGGATACCCAAAGGACACTGGTGCCAGGTGGAGTGGGAGGAGCAGTAGTGTGGCAGGATGAGGTGTGGGAAGGAATGGTGAGTCCTTGTAATGGCCCTTTTGGTGATACTGTAGTATTTTAGTACATGACATTCACAGAGAAATGACTCATAGACATATAGAAACACCCCTAAAGACAGTTTAATATTCTAGAAAAGGTTTTGTGTGATCTCTTGGGTGACTTTCCAACAAGTGAAACCCTGAGCAAAAGGCACTCGTAAATAGAGCCCCCCCAGCAAACACGGTGTGATTTGAGTAGAACTTAGTGATGGCTGTTGTTAAAACTCCAGTGAAATAAAACTTTGGGCTGTTTAAAGCAGAAAAATGTGTAGATTATATGGCAGATAAATGCATATTAACTTTTATAGAGCTTGGAAAGCAGTGTGAGGTCTGCTGAGGCAGCACTTCCCTGTAAGCTCCAGCTGTATTAAATTGGCTCCGCTGCAGTTTCATGCTTTGCTTTTACCCCGACAGCAGAATTGTGCCCCGTTTTGTTTGCTGGGGCTCAGCTGATTTCTTTGAGTGCTTTGGGGCACTCAGCTGGCACAAACCTATTCACTTTTATGTGTTTGTGTGTGTTCATTTCCTTCTTTCTTTCTGGCACAGCAGCCTGGCCCTGCTGAGCTGGATGAGTGCCACTGCCCAGCCCAGGGAGAGAGTGAGGGGCACCAGTGCCAAGGCAGATCCAGGGGAACGGGCAGGAAACCATGGGGTTGGAGTCACGTTTGATGGGAAGGAGGGGCAGAGGGAAATGCTCACATACCTGCTGTTGTTACTTACACACCCCAGGCCACTGCAGTTTGAGGTCCTGCTTTTTCTCAATAGGCAAAGACATGGAAAATGCCAGGAATAAAGTTGTTTCTGCTTTGGATCTTTCTGGTAGCTCCTGCTGGTTGTGCTGGGATTGGGCTCACACTGGGGTTTTCCAGCCACAGGTATATAGTTGTTTTCAGGGAAGAGATGTGGCACCTCTTTATTTTTCTTTAGTTTCTTTTCTTGCTTTTTTTTTTTCCCCAACATGGGTAAAATTACAAAGCCAGGTTGAAGAGCCTCTTTTTGGAAAAATACATTATTTCTTGGTCCAGCCACATTTTTTTGGTGATTTTTGTTTCATTCTGATTGCTAAGAGCAATCAAATGTTTGTTCAAAATCAAAGGTGAAAGAAAGAAAGTTTTATGTGCCTATAAACGCTTAGGACTCGTACAAGTTGGTCATACTGGAATGATACTAAAGTTACTAGATTTGGAATCATAGTTTCAGTGCTGGAAATGTCGTTCCCAGCTATTCCTTTCTGTTAATGCTTTAGTTTCATTTTTTTACTACCAGATGCCTTTTGATAACTTTGTGTTTGCCTCATATTTTCTATTTCTTTTTTCATCCTAGAAATTGGTCCGGTGACAATAACCACAGATCCTAAGAAATTTCAGTTTGAACTCAGGGAACTTTATGTTCAGGTGAGTAACTCCTTTGTTCTCTCTGTGGTTCTAGCAAAGACTGTTTCCTTGTGCTCATCTTTCTTCTTGTGCTGCTATTGCTGCTACAAGAATTCATGAGGATGGAGGTCACTTACCCCTGTCATTGTACACTGGCAGTGGTGTAATCCTTGTAAGAATAGATTGCTTGAGGATTAAAAGTTGGCAGGAAGCATGAAATTCAGAGAAAACAATAACTATTATGCTTTCCTCCTACATGGGGAAATTTAAACTTCAAAAGTCCTTCCAGTTTCATGTTTTGTATTCTCAATAGTTATGGGCAACAACTGCAGCTGTTTCTAAAAGGTGGATTTAGATGAAGCTTTTGGGAATTTCAAACACTATATTTCCAAGCAAGACGTTTAAAAGTTGCTGTCTAAGGAATTTTACATTTCTTTCTTTAATGCTGATTGATTGTGTATTGCATAATTGCTTCCAAGATGTGCTCAAATTAAGGCTGTCACTGACTTGCATTCATCCATGGTACTGGTGAAGGGCCAAGATAGAAATTAAGAAAGGGATTAGGACAGGGCTCATCTTGCAGCAGGGAAAATGTGAACATTTCCTACCCACTTGTTATCAGTATTTTTACTGGAATGACAGGTAAAAGATACAACAATGAATATTGTGGAAGTAAGGAAATTTGAAAGTAGGTTCATTTGGGGAAAGGGCATAGACCAGATATTCTCATTACTGAACAAAGCTAAAATTAAGGTGAAGGTTAATTGTTTTAAGGAGTCTTATGTATAAAACATATTAGATAAGAACATGTTCTCCAGGAAGACTGCACAGCTTGTCCTCCCTGGACATCAGGATAAGCCCAACTCCTGTTTGCCCTTCCTCTGGTCACAGAATAATTGGTGGGTCTGCATGTGACATTAGAAATAGGTAAAAATGGGGCTATGTACATTTTACTGCAGGAACTGGGAACTGTTGCTTTTACAGTCAGAGAGATAAATGACGTGTCCTTGATCTCAGAACTTGATCGTGGGTTACCTGTGATTCTTCTGCACAGCATGACAAGGACTTGGACTTGGGCAGCAGTGGCTCTTCAGTGTCTCTTTAAGAGTTAAGCAGAGTTTTTGTGTATTCCAGCATTAATTTTCACAATGGATACTCATTTGCAGAAGGCCTGTACTGAAATCTTGTATAGAAATCTTTTGAGCTCTGTTCACACAGGTGGAGTGTTATGTGATCCTGGTTACAGATGCCAATGCTCTTGTGTCAACAGCTGTGCAAGGGCCTTATTTGAGCATTTCTCAGTGTAACAATGACAACTTATTGAACAAAATAATATCCTGTAAGGTTGCTGTAATGCTTCTCAAATCAGATACTGGAATTACCCCTTTGTAAGTGTTTCCAGTGCCATTTCAGTAAATGGTTATAGGTAGACAATGTGGCCAGAAGCTATGTGAGTAGTACAGCCGACAACCTCCATTTGTGTGCCTGGCCAAACTGAAGGGAAAATGAGGCTTGCTCAGCTTTGCTCACCTCTGACTTTCCAGAGAGCTTCACAAGGTAATTGCAACCAGATTTAATTTTAATTTGGAGAGAGAGGCGGGAAATAGCGAATGGAAATTTTTTCTTTTTTTTTTTTCCTTTTTAATTGAAGCAATACACTGGGTTAAATGTTAGGAAGGAATTCCTGGCTGGGAGGGTGGGGAGGCCGTGGCACAGGGTGCCCAGAGAAGCTGTGGCTGCCCCTGGATCCCTGGAAGTGTCCAAGGCCAGGTTGGAGCCACCTGGGATAGTGGGAGGTGTCCCTGCCCATGGCAGGGGGTGGGACAAGATGGGCTTTAACCTTCCAACCCAACCCTCCCATGATGATGATGTTCTGTAGTTCTACCCAGCTGCCTTTTGAGAATGCTCTTTCTCAGTACCCTGTAGTGCTTTCCTGTCACATGTAGAAAATAGATGCTGCCATATAGGACATCACATGAGACAATAATCCAGTAGATTTAAGTGGGAATAGAGATTTTCTTGTTCCAAGTAGGTGTCTGTAGAAATTAGCTATTATTTTGACTTTGCCTACAAATTAAAGCTTTACATGGAATAGTCCTTTGCTGAATATGTTACTCACTTTGCAAAAGCAAGAGAGAAATAACTTGGATATACTGATGTGTCCCATAGGAGTGCATAAAAATTGCCAAGATAAAGTTCTGACATGTGTCAGAAATGTTTGTGGAGAATTCTCTCTTGAATTTCGAGCTGTCTGGAGTCTACCACTTGCTTTTCCCATAGAAGTAAGGCCACATGTAGGAAGGACTGACATAAAAGAATGGTGGCAAAGTGCCTATTCTTTAACATAGAGGAGAAATTTATTGATATTCTTGTTTGAAATGGGATTAAAAACACTGATGGATTAAAATTGTTACCAACACGAACCTTTCATGGAGGACAACCAAAGTTCTCTAGTATAGGGGACTGACAGGCAGACAGGCAGTTCTGCTTTATGTGTCTGTGTGAATGTTTAACCTCAAAACATAATTTTCGATGGCATCTCAAGAGTTAAAATTCAGTACAACAATTGTGTTATTTGTCTTCTTCCTTCCCAGCATGTGGAGATTCATATATTCATGTATGTGAAAGTGTGTTGATGTTAAAAATAAATCAATTTTGTATTTAATGTTGAACATGCAGAGATCTGTTGCAGTGACAGAGGCAGCTTTTACAGTTCATATCAGCTCTTTGGAAAAGCTCTGTCTTCAGTATGCCAAGTTAATTTTTATGTGACATAAAGTGAGCTTTTATTTAAACAGTATTTTTCCCAAATTCTTAATTTAGGAAAAGAAAGTGATCCTTTCCTATAAAGTTAGTCATACTTGGAAGCCTTTAGGTTGAACACAAGCTCTGCAAACCCTGCAGCTGGGCAGCTGCTGCAGTGAAGGTCTCTGGGAACATGTCTGCTGTGCCCCTGTGCTCAGCTCCTGCCCCACTGGGAATTCCAGCTCGGGTTCCTGCTGTGCTGGTGTGCACAGGTGTTCCTGGAGCTGGGAGCATTTCCCAACTGTGCCCATGACCTGCCATGTGCTGCTGGAGCAGGAAACTGCCCGCCAGGAAGGGAGTGTGGGAGTGGGAACCAGAGCTGCCAACACATGGGCAGGAGTGAGCTGACACCAGCCAGTATGAGGGGAACCACAGCTCTGCCTGTGACTTCCTTTGCCCTTTGGCACCCTTGCAGCTGCTGCTTGGGAGTCTGTGACATCACTCTGCAGGAGCCACACAATCCTTACGGTAAAAACAGGGAATAAATGAGTAGAACCTGAGAAAGTGTGTCTTGAATGCCCACCAAAAAAGTTATTTACTTGGTATGTTCTTTTTTCTTCAAAAACATGCTTTGTTTTTCTTCTCCTTGTGAACAGGGTGGTGGAGACTGTCCAGAGATGAGCGTCGGGGCCATAAAGATTGCTCTGGAAATTTCCCTGCCTGGTTCCTTCATCTACGTATTTACTGATGCCCGATCCAAGGATTACAGACTTGCCCATGAAGTGCTTCAGCTCATCCAGCAGAAACAGTCACAGGTACACAGGGATTTGCATTCTTAGCTGGTTTGTGTTATTTAATGCCCTGTTTCTCAATTACAAAGGGTAAAATTCTTCTTTGTGAGATTCGGTGAAATATTTTTACAGAAGGGACCATAACATTGTATTCTAGGGACCATTTTTTTGGTAGAGAGTTAACTGATCTGGGTAAAACCAAACTTGAAGGAGTATTGTTTCTGCTGCAGGTGGTGTTTGTGCTGACTGGGGACTGTGATGACAGGGATCACATTGGTTACAAGGTCTATGAAGAAATCGCCTCAACGAGTTCTGGTCAAGTTTTTCACTTGGACAAAAAACAAGTTAATGAGGTAACTTTGCTTGAGTTCTGCAATATATGGAGAAAACAAGGCAGGGGTTGTACTCTTAATCTATAAATGACCTGATCAGGGGTTAGGGAGCAGAAAGGGAAATTCTCAATGTCCTGGTCTTGGTATATGGACTCTGTTCCACCTTTCCCTTCCTTCCTTTTCCATCTGCTGTGTCAGGATGCATACCTGTGACTTTTCCTGATGTTAGGGAAGTGTGAAGTGCCATATGTAACCAAAACCTTCCCAGCTTCCCTCTGCCTGTGCCAGAAGGCTTCCAGGAGGAGAGCCTTTAAAATGAGGAGCAGTTCTGGGCTCTGAGTAGCCCAGTGACTTTTCTGCTCAAGATGAGAGTAACTTTAATTGAAGTTATTGTTGCAATTCTTTTGCCATCTCTGCATCTGGTAACTGTGATTCCTGACTCACAGCCGTGAAGGACTGTTTTCTTTGAAAACTCCAGTGAGTCTTAGGCAGAAATGAAATTTCAAAAGTACATGAGAAAACAATTTGGAGAGACATGAAACCACGTGGTAGTTATCTGGAGAGCTGGAATTGTTTATAAGTGTTGTAAACATTCCCCTTTGAATTCCCAGTGTAGGCAATAACTAGGTGAGGTTTTTAAATAAAAATTTACTCTGGTTTGTTCCTCTATCTTTCTTTCTTAGAATTTGGACAATGACAGATGTTGGAGATAAATTGCAGTTTTCTACTGTTGTTGCCTAGAAAAACTGGCTTATTCTTATTGGGAGTGATAGAAGCATTTGGCAGTGATGTGAAGGTGATCAAAAGGAGGAACTTCTCAGAGGATTTATCCTCCAAAAATTAGATGGGTTAAAAGTCAGAGGGAAAAGAAATTAGCTGCTGGGAATGTGCAGTTCCTCACCTGAATTTGGCTATTATTTATGTATGAAGAATAAAACTTCTCTCTGTGACACTCCATGAAATCCCTTTATACAGAAGGGATTGTGGTGGGACTGGATGGTCTGTAAGGTCCCTCCCAAACCAACACATTCCATGATCCCATGATCCTGCCAGTGGGAAATGCTCTTTGCTGGAATTGAAATTTTAGGATAAAGCTTTTGTTTGATTATTCTGGGTTTGTGAGCAGAAAAAGCCCCTTGTAAGTGCTAGTCAGCACCGTGTTCTGGAGTGGAGCTGCTACAAGCTGTTTTCCTTCTGCTTTTGGAACTTCTTGGCACTTCCCTGCTCCTAAGAACACCAGCTCCTGCCTGAATGGGCAGTCTGTCTTGGAATTTTGGGAAAGGTTTTAAAAGCAGAGGTTTTCAGTAGCCTTCCAGCTTTATCCCAGCATTTCCTTTGAGCAAATAATCATAGAATTGTAGAGTCATCAAATGGTTTGAGTTGGAAAGGACCTTAAAGCCCATCTAGTGCCACCCCTGCCACGGGCAGGGACACCTCCCACTATCCCAGGTTGCTCCAACCTGGCCTTGGACACTTCCAGGGATCCAGGGGCAGCCACAGCTTCTCTGGGCACCCTGTGCCAGGGCCTGCCCTCTGTGGGCTGCAGCACAGGAGCCACAGGGTGGTATCAGTAGGTGGCGATTTTTGCAGGATTTTTTTGAGGGGGAGGAAAAAAAACAGAGAGAGATGCAGTTGTATTAAGCAGTGTAAGAGATTGCCTGAGGTGAAAAAAACACACTAAATCACACTCAGAAGTTTTCCACAACAACTGCTGAACAATTTGCATTAAAACCAAGCCCAAAGGCCTCTGAAATAATTTCAGTGATCATTGACCTTCCATAAAATTGTGTCTGGGCTAAGGGATTCTGAAATTATCCCAAATAAAATCTTCACTGCAGATTTCAGGTGTGGATCCAAAATGCAGATTTTGGGTGGGTAGATGCAGATGGACAGGAGATCTCTGTGATGGTACAGCCTTCAGACAGGATTCAGCTGAAATAAAACCTGCCCTCCTTGTTCTCTGAGGAGCTGCTGATGTGTACAGAATGCAGTTTATAAATTTATAAATGCTGAAGCACACTGTGGATCTGGACAAAGCTGATGGTTGTGGGTTAAGGACCAGCCCCAGTCACTGAACACACCCTGCCAAGCCAATGCCTTGCTTTGCTTGTTACAGCATTTTTTGATTATTTCCCCCCCCCCCAAAACCCAAACAAAGCTATTTTTAGTGTGTAAAGTTTCAAACCATTAGTCTCTTGCCCTTTGAGGACTACGTGGAGAATGGAGCAACATTCTAAGCTACAAGGAAACACAACAAAACAAATCTTGATACACATCCAATGCTAATGTTCCAAGAAGACTAAGAGAACTAAGTGCCTTTTTTATTTCTGAAAAACATGTTCTGATTTCAAATACTACAATTAACTTGGGCAAAATTATTGTTGATTGGGTTCAGCCCAGTGAAGCATGAAATACAGAGGTATCTCCCATTATCTGATGAATGTAGCTCATCTAAGAGTCTGTGAGGAAGGTCAGATTTTGACAAATTTGCCATGGTTTCTATGCACTCAATTAATAAGAGTATTTCTAAAGTCCAAAGCTCAAATTTCGATTTTATTGCCTAAAATTCTAGATTTCTTCCATACAGAAGAATTCTCATTTGATCCCACTGTCTTTGAAAGGTTCTTATGCTTTTTTCATCAAAGAGTTGAAGTCTTGGTCTTGAAAGTGTGAGATTTCCTTGGCTGCTTTTGCAGGCTCAGGCTTAATTTGCAATTATTACCCCAAATTAAAATGCACTGAGAACACTCATCAGACATGGGTTCAATTCTCCTGTTAAGAGCAGATTCTGTATTTTCATAGTCATGTCCAGTTTCCAGAACGTACTAATTTTGCCTTGGAGTTCTCTTACCCCACGCTTCCTTATCGCCCTCGTATTCCTGGGAAGGGTTCTGCTCCCCAGGGTTTGCACTGGTGCCAGAATGGCTGTTGAGATGAACTGGGATGATCAGCAGAGTGTGAATTTGGTACAGTGTAAAAATAGGGGAGATTTATTAGTCTCTGGGCATTCAGGTTGTGTGCCCAGGTCATTTGAATGTTTGTGAGTCAGTGCTGTGTCTGATGGGCTGGATGGAGCTGGGAGTTCTCAAGGACTGGCCTACTGAGTGGTCTGTCCATTTCTTTTAGTATTGAAACAATTGATTTTTCTTACTTTGTTTTTCTTATTGTGAGAGGGAAAAATTACCCTGAGACTGCTTAAAAAAATACAGTTTTCTTCCTGATTTTTAAACTGAGTAGAAATCCTGTGGAGGAGACTGGAGACATTGACTGTGATGGAAGAAGAAGGTGGTGTTGAGTGCCTTGAAAGGTGGATGAGACTAGATGGGGAAAAACGAGTTTGGAATTTGAGTGAGAAGCCTGTGAATAAGAGTTGGTTCTGAAGTTACACATTGTACAGGGAGTGCCAGACAAGGAAGGAATACACAAACAGTTATAGCTGGCCTTTTCCTGTTCCTGTGGAACTTGGAGTGTGTGGAAACATAAGCTGTGCTCATGTCCATGTCCATTTCAGTCACATTTTTTGTACGTGTACATTTATCATTTATGTTTTATTTGCATAGTAAAATTTTCATATGCACTGTCTCAGTCATGTGTTTTGGTGTGCATTTAAAAACACTATTAGAATATTCTTCCTCTTTGGGTATAAGGAGGAACCTACATTTACTTAAGCAATGAAACAGTTAACTTGAAATCCTGTTGCTTTGACTGCTTGAGAAATATTCCTGAGTCCCAGAATAAACAAATGGGAATAGAGACCATGCTCCATAGATTTTCCAGGTTTCAGTATGCATTCCAAGGAGTCACCTGACAGCAGGGCAGGTTGCATGAGCAAATTCTCTGGAAAAAATGTTATAAATTATTGCCGTATTTGCCCTCCCTCTTCTAATAGTCGTCAAAAGACTATTAGACTTTTTGGCAAAAGAACAAAAGCTGCTGTTGTTTTGGGGGCTTTCTGTAAGGATCCCAAAGGGAAAAAACCCACTTCCAAAGCAGTGTTACAGCAGTATTGCAAACCTCTTTGGAATGATTGTTGGGAAATGGATCTCCCAGAACTGCCTATTGAACTTTGGAGAAAGATTGAGCTATAAAAGCCAGTTGCTGCCAGACTTCAGACAGCTGGGGCATTCTGTTGCCTCCCATACTCAGTTTTGATATTGAAAAACTCTCAAAAACTAAAGTTCATACGGGTTCATTAAATTTTACAATACATTTTAAAACTTACCTGTGGAGTTGAGATCCTGGAATTAAATGGAAACTTTTCCTTGTACAAAAGAGCATCGCACTCATCTCAATATATGTGAGTAGAACAGTGGAGTTTCTTTTGGAAGCAGTTTTGGACCCAGATGTATAATTTCTAAAGGCAAAATTTAAGTGAGTTGGATCTTTCTGAAGCCTTGGGGTTCCCGTTCCAGGCTGTAAAGCAGAGTTTGTCTCACTGGTGTCACCAGCTGTTGCACAAACCCTGTTTCTCTCTTGGGCCACGTCACTTCAGGGGTTTGGAGCATTACAGTTAATTTGATCGGGCTTTTTTTTGGGATGTTCCTTGAAAAGATGCCCAAGCCCCTGTCTGTTCCCTCCTGTTCTGGAGCACTCAGCAGGTCTCGGGTGGGGTGTTAGTGGGAGTGGAGGGGTAATAATGTCTGAAAAGCTGTCCCCATATTTCACATGTGATGCCCTTTACTCATGTAAACTTCTTTCACGTTTGCACAAAGGTTGCTGGGCACTCACAGAATAGCATGTAAGAACTAGTCCACTTTTCTTTAAACAGGCTGGAATCTCATTTCTATCACAAGGATCTGTGGTGTAACCCATATTTTTAAGGGAAAAAAATAGGCAAATGAAAAAGGGAACAAAGCTTTCTTGGGCTAGTTGTTGAATGAGGTCCTTGAGCTGAAGGCTTGCTCTGGAGCACTGCACTGCTGGTGGATGCTTAGGTCGTTCTTTGTTTCCAAGTCTTGAACTGACACAACCAAAAGCTCCTGTAGAGGATGTTCTCAGTGCACTCCTGGTCAGCTCTAACCTCAAATCAGTATTTCTGTGAGTCAGACAAACCCCGTATTGCCTCAATGGCATTAGAAATGGCTCTGCAGCTCTGGGGGGTTACCCCTGCTCATTGCCCACCTCCCCCTCAGCCACTCCCTCACTCCCTGCTCTGGGCAGGGGGAGAAAACCGGAGGAGTGGGGTGAGGAAGCTTCTGGGTCTGGAGGAGGACAGGGCAATCACCAGTCACTGTTGAGGGCAAAGCAAACTTGACTTAAGGTAAACAGGCATTTAATTACTCATTCAGGCAGTGGGAAGCAAAGACAAGTAGGAACACCTTTCCTTCCCCTTCCCAACTCAACTTCCCTCTGATTCCTCCTCCCTCCCCCAGTGTCCCCAAGGATGGAGTTGTGGTCAGTGCACAGGGGTTTTTCTCTGCTGCTCTTCCTCTCCTTCTCTGTGGTCTCTCCCAGGGGTTGTGGGCCTGTCCCTGGTGTGGGAGCCTCCGTGTGCTGCAGGACATGCCTTCCAAGGCCTTGTTCCACTCTGTGCTGTGTCTACCTGTAATTTGTATGAGGTGTTGGAGGGCAGAGACAACTGAAAAAGTCCATAGGTGACAATTACTCAGTACTTGTGAATGAGGGAGATTTCCTTCTTGCTTCATGCAACTAATAGTTGATGACAAGAAATATCCATAGATTTGTATCCCTAATTCCTTTTTAAAGTGTACCTGTGGATGTTTTGTAGGGATGTGTCCAGGTCTGCTTGTGAACTCCTTTAAACATGACACTTTGGTAGTATCTTCTATTAAAATTGCATTTCCGTTAAGCATGAATATTTTTAAAAATAAATTAACATGGAATCTCTACAGGATAGTATTTCAGCAGAAAGTATTTCAACAGCACCATTATAACAACTGTGACTTTTTCTTTTAGGTGTTAAAATGGGTTGAAGAAGCAGTTCAAGCCTCCAAGGTGCATCTCTTGTCTACAGACCATTTGTCCATGGCAGTAAATTCTTGGCAGATCCCTTTTGATCCCAGTCTGAAGGAGGTTACAGTGTCCTTGAGTGGTCCTTCACCAGCAGTTGAAATTCAGGATCCTTTGGGTGAAGTAGTTTATACCTTCTTTTGTTATAGCAAAAAAGGGGAATGAGGAAGCACTTCTGACATTTTCATTTTTCCTGGGAGAAAACTGGAAAACTTCACTATTCTGTATTGCATCACACCTCCATCTTCTTTCTTACAATTTGTCCTTGTATTCCAAATTTCTGGACACTTCTGTGTTTCATCTGTTTTTGTGTTCACTGAACCATCACTTAGGGGTTATACAGGATGGTTTGTTTGGTGTGGGGGATGGCAAACCAAGGCCTGGATTCTTGGAACTACGAGAGCATTCAGGATCAAACCCTGTCTGCTGTGGCCACCTGCAGCTGAGCAGTGACAGCTTTGGAGCTCACTTGTAATTGAAGCTATTTTACAAATCTGTTGTTCATTGTTGTGTTGATCCCTTAGGGACCTGGAACAGCACTGCAGAAATAAATTCAGATCATACTTTGTGTTCTCTGAATGACTTTTGCCTAAGGATATAGCTGGAGTTTCAGTATGTTGGAAGTATTTTATGCCCAGGATGTGTTCCCTGCAGTGTGATCTGGTCTGTGACTCCACTGAGTCATTCTTTGTTTACAGGGAAGAGATTTGCTCAGTGTCTGTCTTCAGGCCATGACAACACCCAGTCCTGGGTGCAGGTGTCAGGCTCAACTGAAGCTCTGTTTTCCTTTCTTATGGATCAGCTCCACACACCTAAATCCACAGTTTCATTCCAGTTACTCATGTCTAGTAAGGCCTTAAAAACGGACACTGGGACGTCCCATTCTCCACTCCACCTGTCCCTTGAGTGCTGTGACAGAGCCAGATGGGTTTTAGGATAAGCTGCTGGTACTTCAGAATCAGCCCCGAGGGAGCAAAATGCCTCTGTATAGAACCAGTGCCTGATACAACCCCTCTTACAGAAATGAGCATTTATGGTGCTCTGGCAGTCACAGGGCAGTGAGCCTGTTGTAGATGTCAGTGACTGCTAACTACTGAGGAAGTACAAAATACATTGGTACAGAACAACCATGTATTTGCGCTGTTTTCTTTAGGCAATACTGTCCTTACTCAATGCTGTATTTACCCCGTTTTTTTCAGGCAAGCGACTCAGTAAAGGGTCAGGACTGAATGAATTGCTAAATATCCACAACTCTGCAAAGGTAGTAAATGTCAAAGATCCAGAGCCTGGAATGTGGACAATTAAGGTAAAGTTGTACAGGAACTCTTGTATTTTTGTCCTATAGCTTATAAAGACTTAGTACATTATTCATCATATTCTATTCTGTGATTGTAAATACTATATAGTCATTTTTGAAGGTGAAGTACCTTTATAGCAAGTGCTGACTGGCTCCTGCTGTGCACTGTCCCTGCCCTAAGCACAGAGGGAGGTTGAAAAGAATCAGTAATTCCCAGGCAGCGCTGTGGGAAGCTGTTGATCCTGCTGCACAACTGGAGCTACAAAAGCATGTCGAGCTCAGCAGCTCCGTTTGAATGTCTACCTAGGACTGGGGGCTTACAAAACACTGGGAGAGGGACTTTTCATACAAGCAGATAGTGATGGGACAATGGGGAATGGTTTTAAACTGCCAGAGGGCAGGGTTAGATGGGATATTAGGAAGGAATTCTTCCCTGTGAGGGTGGGGAGGCCCTGGCACAGGGTGCCCAGAGAAGCTGTGGCTGCCCCTGGATCCCTGGAAGTGTCCAAGGCCAGGTTGGAGCAACCTGGGATAGTGGGAGGTGTATTTCTTCAATATATAGTAGAATATTTTAATTTATGAGCAAGCCAGGTCTTACATTTCTTTATAGATACCTGCACTGTGGGCAATTTTTTGTGTTGTTTGCAAGACAAGGAAACATCTGTGACAAATATGTGTTTGCTCTTTTGCTCGTGCTCATCTAGTCTGGGAGGGGAAACACTAATGAACAACATCACTGATCCATGTTCAACTACAAATAATGCAAAGAAACTTGACAAAGATACTAATTGGAAGGCAATCCTTTGGGATGAAAGGAATTTTTGGGTGTTAGGATAAGCATGCCAACTCCTAGGCATGACAGTGATAGATGTGTTTATTTTTATTAGAAAATAGTAAAACTTTATAAGGTTATTCTGGCCTTAAAATTCACAAATATCCAAAGGTCTGAGTAATTCATAAAGAGAGTATATTTTTCTATGGATTGTTTACTTGGCTTTAGTCACTGGTTTATTTACACAAAGATCTTAAGGCTTTGACTGAAGCTTTGTGAAGAGTTTATTCACACCATAAATTCCTTATACAGATGCATCAAGCTATGAAAAGAAAACTTTATCACAGAGTTTGTCTAATGAAATTTTAACTGGCAGTTAACGCTCCACACCAGGAGTTGTTTGGCACAATTAAGTGTTTCTTTGTATTGTTAACAGCTGGTTTATATAAAAAGCCTTTAGTGGTGCTGTTTCTGGGGTGAAAGGCCAACCAAGTAGAAGGAAATAGGTTGTTTGAATCAGATAGGGTTCAATTAGTGTTGTAGTGTCTGATGCCTGTGCCAGGGCTGGTAGTTGTGAGAAACAAGTGTTCAGTTGGCTATTCCTGTGCAGCAGTGCCAGGGGGTCACTGAACTGCAGCAGTTCTGGACGTGGCAATGGACCAGCTGCTGCTCTCTGGGAAAAGCTCAGTGAGAGCTTCCACACACCTGAAGGGTGAGGAGGAAAACCTGGGGGTTCCTGTGCACCTTTGGCAGGTAGCATTTTTCTCTTTTTTCTCAGCACAGAATCATAGAAAATCACTGACAGTTCCTCTGGTTTATCTTTTTTAAGATGAAAGACTCCCACCAAAGCTCTACCCTGCAGGAACCCAAAGCTGGGACTGCTCAAGGGTAGGTGTAAGGGGGGTGTTGGTGATTTGGTTTTTGCTGATTTAACCAGAATGACAAGGTGGGGAGTACAGGGAGAGAACAGAGGTGAGAGGTACCTGTGCATTCCTGGCTGAGCAAGAAACCTTTAATACACTGATTTTACTGCTGAGTTCTGCATCATTTATCTGGTGGGCTTTGTAATGGTCACATCCTGACTCACAGACCATCTCCCATTACAGCCACTGGCATGTGACAGGTAGCTGTTGATCTTGTGTGTTTCTAATTTATTCCCAAGACAAAACTGCCTCTTTTTGCTGACACCACAGTTGTAGGGCCCAGTATCTAAAAGCAAAGCTTCATTAAAGGTGTTTTTCCTTACAACTTTAAACACAAGCCTCTTTTCTGTTTTGTTTTTAAGGAATGCCGGGGTCTGTCCACTGAACTCAGTGGATGGCTCAGAAACAGTGCAATTCCTGAAATGCTAATTCCTGGTGTTTCTCCTGTGGTTTTGCAGACCTTGAGCAGTGGGAGGCACTCTGTCAGGATCACAGGGCTCAGCACCATTGACTTCAGAGCTGGGTTCTCCAGGCAGCCAACATTAGACTTCAAAAAAACATCCAGCAGACCAGTGCAAGGTTGGTTTCCAGCTTACTCCACACTTTGGGGACCTTCCTGGCCCCCCAATCAAGTATAAAATGTGATCACTCTGGAGATGCTGGTGGTTGGTTCCTGGAGCCTTGGATCTGTGAGAGCAGCCAGAGTTCCTGTTTTATCAGACTGTGTTGTGGTTTTGTATTAACTTGGGTTTTTAAAGTCACATAAATCCGGGTATTTTCAGCTCTGAAATGCCTCGAAATTGCAGGGCTGTTTCTGTTACTTTTGGAGCTTCAGAAGAGCCTTTTGGCCCTGAGGCAGGGTGAGGAGTTACTGTAGAAGCTGCTGTTTGAGAAAAACCTGTTGGAAACCAGGAATTGAACCCCCAGCCCAGCTGTGTCTAGGACAGTTAATAACCAGAGCACAGCTCAGCAGTTTAGCTTTTCCCTCCTCAGTGAGTGAGGGCTGGAGCTGAGTGCTGCATTCATGGAGTAGTGAGCCATTCCCATGGAATTTCATCTTTCATGTTTTAATTATTTATTTGCTTTAGCACTTAAAATAGCCTGTTTCTGCTTTTCTAGGGATTCCTACCTTTGTGCTGCTAAATACCACAGGGATCCTGCTTCCAGCTAGAGTAGACAGACTGGAACTTCTGAGTATTACAGGGGAACTCCTGAAGACCTTGCCTGTGAAATACTATCCTGACAGAAAGCCCTATGGACTATGGAATATTTCTGACTTCATTCCACCAGATGAAGCTTTTTTTGTTAAAATAACAGGCTATGACAGGAATGATTATCTTTTTCAGAGAGTTTCAAGTGTCTCATTTTCTAGCATTACTCCTGGTAAGAGATTTTAACTCGAACTGATGTACATTTGTTGTGTCTGAGTCAGTTAAAATTGATGCCTTGTATGTTTTTATAACTTATACAAGTACTTTCTGTGCTGTTTCCTCACAACTTCTGTCTCTAGATCATAGTGGATGTTAATGTTGTTACCTGCTAAGTATAAATCTAACAGGAATTGAATTTTCTTTTAATAAAGGGAAAGACAGTATAGATGTAGGTAGCTGTTAATATCCTTTTTGGGGAATATTTTCTTTCTTCAGATGCTCCAAAAGTTACAATGCCCATCAAGACTCCAGGATATTATTTACAGCCAGGCTCTGTTCCTTGCCATGTGGAAAGTCTTATACCTTTTACTCAGCATTTTAGTAAAAATGGAGTAAAACTAGGAGTGGATCAGTTCTTCAAGTAAGTACTGACCTTTTATCCTCAGTACTGGTTTATTTCCTGTTTAAAGCTTGTGATTTCTATTCATCATTTACTGCTTATATCCTACTGCTTCCAGTCTGTTATTTTTGGTGATACTCATTAAGGAGGATGTATTTTATGGAGATAATGATTTTATATGTATATAAACACATGATCTATAGAGGAGGGTGTACACTCTGTACATGTAGTGGCATTATATGGTTCTGGCCAAAATCTCCTCAAATGTCTGCTCTTACATTATGATAAACTGGGTCTAGAAGTCTAGGAAGCGTATGCTTTTAACTTACACTTTTAAAAGTTATGCAAAATAGATTGGTAACTAGTTTTGCTTCTGAAACAAAGAAGCCTTCCAGTGATGACTGTGCAACATACATTAATTTGTTTTATTTCTAATGCCTTCCTTGGGTGCCCTAGAGGTCTGTCCTATGAAATTTCCTACCCTGGGAAATTTTCGTCTTTGGAAAATCGTTCAAAGTAGGAAAATTCCTCCTGAATATACCAGAAAGGTCATCAGATTTCTGTGGAGAAAAGGGACTGTGTGCTCTTTCTCTGTAGAGAGAATTAATAATAATAAGCGCCTCCTGAAGTTAATTAAAATACTTATCAAGTCCACTCTGTAATTCTGGTTGTTGGAAGCCCCAGGGGGGTGTGTACTGGGAAACTGTGTCAGCAAAGTCTTGGAAACCCTGAAGCACCTCAGGAGACTGAAGGCTTTCCAGAGTAGGTCTGTGACTACCCAGATAAATCCATCCTGGCAGTGGGAAACGCTGCAGTTTTGACGAGGTTCTGTCTTTAAGGAGGTGCCATTTACATGTAGTGGATCCTGGCACACGCTTGAGCAGCTGGGCAATGTTTGCCATGCCTTAGTTATCAAACCACACACTCCTTGTTTTCCACATATCCAGCACCTCTGATTGGGCTGCATTTTTCATTCTCCTGGTACTGACCACATGAATAAACAGATCATCCAAGTTAATTGAACAAAATAGATCTCAAGCCAAATATTGCTGATCTCAGTGATGCAGGATCTAATTCAGCCTGGCTTGTGTGCATTTTACTAGTGAAGTCCTCTGTAGGGTTTGTCCAGCTTACCAGTTTAATGCAGGTTCAAGCTGTGCTATTGCACAAAATAACTGTGTTTTGGTCACAAGGTGTCATCTTTACCCAGAATTATAAAACATCCATTTCATAAACCAAACTGTTTACAAGTTGAATATTATATCTCTATTATGACACTTGTCCATGTGAAAATACCAGCTGCAGTAATAATTCCTAATTTTAAATGAGTAACACGTTTAGGAAAAAGACATTTCTGTAAAATTGCCGCAGCTTAGTTTTTCTAGGTTTTTGCATCCTGTGGTGGTGTAATAAGAAAATTTGGATTTTGCTTAATATCCTGGTGCATTTGTAGGACTCCAAGAGCAGTAGTTGAGCACCTCATTCCAGTGGAAATCACTGGCAACTGAGCACTAAAATGTCTTTACAATCTCTTCTGTATTATCAGTGGCAGAGCCCACCAACTCTGCAAAGGTCAGAATCAACAAAAATAACCATTGAAATTCTGACAAGAAAGGCAATTCATTTAGCTAATTAAAATAATAATCATAATAACTAAAAAAATCAGTCATAGTCAACTGATGTTTGTGGTTGTTAGTCAAGCCTAGTAAAACATGCAGCAAATATCCTTCCAAATTCAGTGCTAAAAAGTGAAAGTGTAGGTTTTAGTTTATCCCTGTGAGCCACAGCCTGCTGGGAGTGACTTCCCAGCTGGAAACAGGCTCTGCTGAGGTTGGGTAGTGTGGGTACCATGGTGCTTCTGCAGGGATGGACAACCAGGCTGTCCCTCGGCCTTTGGAATTTGCAAGGTGGCTAAGGGAGCACCTTTGTATTCCCCAAGTGCCCAAATAAAGAGCTCAATCAGCAGTTACATCTGTAGTAAAGTGCCTGGGGTAGATACGGCTGGGTGCTGACAGGTGCTCAGTTAGCCCAGAGCACGTGGTGCAGTCACTGCTGGGGGATCCCTGGGGTGTGTGTTACCAGTGCTTTGGATTCCTGTAGCACACACCAGTGTTACCAGTGCTTTGGATTCCTGTAGCACACACCAGTGTTACCAGTGCTTTGGATTCCTGTAGCACACACCAGTGTTACCAGTGCTTTGGATTCCTGTAGCACACACCAGTGTTACCAGTGCTTTGGATTCCTGTAGCACACACCAGTGTTACCAGTGCTTTGGATTCCTGTAGCACACACCAGTGTTACCAGTGCTTTGGATTCCTGTAGCACACACCAGTGTTACCAGTGCTTTGGATTCCTGTAGCACACACCACCACAGCTCAGGCTTTGGCCAGGCTGTTCCACCTTTGCCTTGGTGCTTCTGTTCTCAAGGCTTGTGGTGTGTAGCACAAGGCAGGAAGGAGGAATGGATTGCCTAACCTCACTTTTAACATACTTTCTGTGAGAAAAAGGAGTTACTCACTCGTTATTTGGAGGAAACACCACCTTATTCTCCATTGTTGGCCCTCCCTGCCACATGCCCTTGTGTTGCACTGGATGTCACAGACTTGATGGATGATTTGTTGGGTTATCTGGAGTAAGTGTGAAGTAAGAGGGAACAAGGAGGAAGCCATTCGAGGTCACCATACACTGTTTTATTTGTGGTGTAGTTGTGTTGTGTGTCTCATGGTGCTACAGATTGAACTTCCAAGTCTCTTGTTCCTTCTGTATCCTTCGAGGGCTGATAAATCAATCTATTCAGACAAACAAAGGGGTCACTAATGGAGTGTTTTCCTGTAATGGGGCAAAGACTTGCCAGAGCTCTCATGGATATTTTGGTGCTTATCAGTGTTGTTCATGTCCCATAGCCATGGCCATGGGGAGCACTGGGACACTGCAGAGCCACTGCTTTGCTCATTTATGTCATTGTCTGTACCAGGAGTTTATAAAATGTGAGTTTGAATCGTGAGAAGCTGTGAGGCTGTTTGTTTTGAAGTCTGTGTAACCACCAGTGAATGTAGTTACACTTTCATTCTTACCTTCACATCGTGTGTGATAACAATGTGGTATTAATGCCCAACAGCTTTGTCCTTGCTGAGATTTGTATTCCTGTTCCATGGGAGTTTGGGAAGCTCAGGGGGGAGGAAGAACCCTCATTACCCTGCTAGTGAGAGGCACAGGTTTGGTACCAGGTACCTGCTCTGCTGAGAAATTGCCTTCTCAGGTAGTAAATGTAACAGAGTGTGAGCAGCAGATACAGAGGTTTGGGTACTGGGTGACAACTGCTGACATGTTAAAGGCATTTTGGCTTTGATGTGCAAGGGAGACACTCTGCAAATTCTTACACTTCTTGATACTTTTAAAAAGCCTGACAATCTATATATGACTTCTGTAAATAAATCCATAAAGCCAGACCCAGTTTGATTCATCGGAGGGGCTCTACTCACTGTGGAATTGTCCCATGTCTGTGGTGAGGAGCCCAGGTTGCTGAACCCCTTGGTTCCCAGAGGATTTAGCGAGCATCCCCTTCTCTCCCTGCAGGGAATCGTCCAGCATGAGCTGGGACATCGCGCAGGTGTCGCTGTCCGACGAAGGCTTCTACGAGTGCACGGCCAGCAGCAGCGCGGGCACTGCGCGGGCACAGACCTTCCTGGACGTGGCAGGTGGGCACTCACACAGCACTGCCACTGCCCCGTGCCGGGGTCTGTAATGTCTGTGGCTCACGACTGGGCTGGTGGTTATTCAGCAAACCTCTTCCAGGTATCAGCATTGGGGTGCTTGTGGTTGGTTCCCACTGCCAGCTGCACTTGCAGGGTAGATATGACCCGTAGAAGCAGAAACTCAGATTTCAGCTGTTCTCATCTTTACTTCAAGCTGTAGTAGTTATATGTTTGCTTGATTGTAAGTGTGTGTCCTGATGGACAAGGAGTTACAAAAGTTGTGTTCAAATTTCTGCTTTTTTAAAATTTCAGTAAGTTGTTGGAAATCTCATCTATTACATTGCATTTTTAGAAAGTAATTAACAAGGATGAAGGAAGTAAAATTAAATGAGACCTTATTGATGTGGCACTTCATGATAAGATTTAGTGAGCATGGTGATATTAGGTCAAAGGTTGGAGTCCCAGAATGGTTTGGTTTGGAAGGGGCCTTATCCAGTCCCACCTCTGCCATGGGCAGGGACACCTTCCACTGTCCCAGGTTGCTCCAACCTGGCATTGGACACTCCCAGGGATGGGGCAGCCACAGCTTCTCTGGGCAACCTGTGCCAGGGCCTCCCCACCCCCAGAGGGAAGAGTTCCTTCCTTATATCTAATCTAAATCTCCCCTCTTTCACTTTAAAGTAATTCAGGCTGGAAGGGCCTTTGGAAGTCACCTAGTCCAATCCACAGCTCCAAGCACAGTTAACTTCCAAGCTTGATTGTGTTTTTCAGGAACTTATCCAATCAGTCTTTGAACATCCCCGGGGCTGGAGATTTCACAAGTTCCACAGGCAGCTTTCAGTCCTTAACTCCCCAACATGGAACATATTTTACATGTCTAGTCAGAATTTCCCCTGCTCCATGTTCTGACCACAGACTCTCATCCTTTCTGTTCTCTCCTGTGCCCTGGGAAGACACTAATTGTGTGTTGTTGAAAGCATGGTTAAATAACCCTTCACCTTCCCTTTTCCAGGCAAAGATGTTCCTCTCACTGCAGTGAGAGCAAATCCAAGGAAACCAGTGGGGTATCATTGACTCTCTGCAAGTCAGAGTATGTAGTGAAACAGCAAGGGGTAAATTTGAGGAGAGGAACATCCTTTTAGTCACACAAAGTAGTGAGTAGAACAGAGCAGCAGCAGCAGTGCTTACCCAAGTCCTTGCTCTAGAGCACTGGTTTGTATTTTGCCTACAAAAGTCCTTCAAGGAGAGAGGGATATTCCCAGGTGCTTGTTTCAAACCATGGTTTGGAGGGCAAGAAATTGTGGGCATAAAGATGCTTGGTCTGCAAGTTGCAACCATCCTCATCAAAGAGAAACCTGAGAGAGAATCCTAACTATTTTCTTGTGATGTTGGTAGCACTGGAAAGTCAAGAGTAATAAGGGGAAAAATCCTGTATCCCCTCATTTACAGAGCACTGAGGACTGCCTGGAACTGACTCACTGTGTAAACATGAGCAATTTGTTCTGTTTGCAGCCCTGCAAAGGATTAATGTGAGGGAGATGCTTTGAAATCCTTGTGTACAAATATTTGTGAGAAAATTACTTGAAATTTCTTCCTTAGGCAAAGTAAACAATCTTTCCAAGTGTTCTTGGTTTACCCAGCTGACAGACAGTATATCACAGAGAATCCATTCTGGCAAGGGCTGTGTGAAAAGGATTGGGACTGTGCCAATGTTTGCTCATTTTGGGGAAAGCAAACACTTGAGTTTGACTTTGTTTTACTGCTATTAAAGCTTTAAAATGTCAAATGGCTCGTTAGTGCAGCACTTTAACTGCAGGGCCAGTGAAGAAGTGCTGGGGGAAGAGGCTGCTGTATCCAAAAGCTGTGTCCTCCCACCAGACTGACATCAAAAGATGGGGATTTCAGGCCTGTACTGGCCTCGTCTCTCTCTTTCCTGAGTTTAAGTAACTTCTTTGGTGATATGCCATGGGAAGCATTAGAGTTATTTCTCCCAAACTCCATTCAGGAGGCAAGTGTAGCTTTTCCTGCCTCTCCCCTGTGTGGGCTAAAATACAGTTGTGGTACTGAGGGTGGTTGCTGGGTACTGTGTGTGTAGGCACACCTAGCACGTGGTGCTTGCAACTCGTGAACCTCATCTGAGACCCCTGGGAGACTGCGGAGGAGGATTTATGGCTGGCTCTGAGCTTAGGGGTAACCTTCACCCTTAGTAGAGAGGGTTTTTATTCCCTGTTATCCTTGCTTTTCTTGAGAGAATTGTGGTTGGTTTAGTGTGTGCTGATAAAGATTTGCTCTTGCTTTTACAGCTGTCTCATTTCTGCTCAAGCATCCCCCTCAGAATATTATTTATGGCAGAGCTTTCCTTGTTGAAGAACCAGTGTGGGGAAAACCAAATGGAGTATGCATTCCCATGAAAAGATATTATATGTCTAAAGTCATATGTAATTTATTTTCTTTCTTGAAATCTTGCCTTCTTGATCAGTGATATCTCAGGGAGGAGCAGGGTGACTGCTGCTATTTTGTGGTTTCAAAGTTTAATTCCAGTATGAAATTATTGCATCTGCTTTCTGCTGAGAGCAGTACAGAAATGCACAGGTGGGTAGGGTGGAAAGCAAATAGTAACAGATAGTGGGAGTTACGACGTGAAATATATACAGGGAAAGATAATGGAATTCCCAAAGATTGGAGTGGAACTGAGAATTGAGAGATGCTGTAAGTGGTTGCTTCCTTTGCTTCTCTCTGATTCAGTTCCCTGTGTGTTCCTTCATCCCTTTGCAGAGCTCGACACTTCCTCCCACACCTCCTGTGCCAGGGGCCACAAGTTGGCCCCTTTCATGGTGCTGGCAGCTTCTTCACAGCCTGGCCATGAGCAGGATGAGCTTTGGCTCTTGCCCTGCCAGCCCGTCTCTGTGCCCACTCTGTTTATCATCTCCCCCCTTCTTACCCTGTTTGATGGGGTCCCTGATCAAATAAGGGCACAGACGCTTTCTCCTTCCACATTCCCTTATAGATCCATCAGGGAAAGAAATCAAAAATGGTGCTTAGAGCAGCTCTTAGCTTGGTTTTGTTGTTGCTGTTAGAACTTCCTAGGAATGTGTTTTTCCATGTAGAACCTGTAAAAATGCAGTGCACAGCTCAGGTGCCACTGGGTGTGGTCACACTGGGGTGTGGTGACACCCGAGTGTAGATCAGCCTGGCAGGCCTGTGCTGGTCTCTCCCTACTGTTGCTGTGACACTGATCTCTGCTGGCTGTCCCCAGTGCAAGATGGGCTCAAGGAACACAGAGCTGCATCTTCTCACCCAGGATGTGGCCTTTCAGCCTGTGTCATGTGGTAGTTTGGACCTGGACCAGGTGTGTCCCTGTCATGTGAGTCCTGCCCTGGCTTAGGGTCAGGGAATGAGGGTGCTGTCCTGGCATCTGTGCCATGGTTTCAGAATGGCATATGGAACTTAATACTAAACCGAAAGTATTAAATAACTCAATTCAATTAAATAATTCAATTTAATATTTTGAAGCCCTAAATTATTTGCTAAATGATTAAATATTACAATATTACTTGAATTTTTTGTTTTACACTGTAACATGCTTAAAGTTGTTGATGGAGAATCCACAGATGAAGCCAAGGTTGATTCCCAAATCTGTTTCTCTCACACTTTGTTGTTTGTGCTGTCCCCGATTCCCCACAGAGCCCCCACCCGTGATCCAGGTTGCCCAGAACGTGACGGTGGTGCCTGGGCACGGAGCCCTCCTGACGTGCCTGGTGCTGAGCACGGTGCCCTACAACCTGACGTGGCAGCGGGACGGCCGGGACGCGTGGCTGGCAGAGCCCCTCAGGGTCAGGGTCCTGGCAAACCTGTCCCTGGAGGTGAGGGCAGCGCGGCCCTCGGACACCGGCACCTACCGCTGCACCGCCACCAACGCTGGCGGCACCACCAGCGGCACCGTCTTCCTGAGCGTGCAAGGTAACCGGGAATGCTGGCAGCGCTCCCGAGGGAGCCCGCGCGTGTCCAGGCATGGGCTGGGCAACCTGGGCTAGTGCCCATGGCATAGGTAGAACCAGGTGATCTTCAAGGTCCCTTCCAGCCCAAACTGTTCCGGGATTCTGTGGAAAAGAGATCAGACCTGAGAATGGCAGCATGAGTGAGGCCAAAAAAGGTTTAGGTTTTTGCATGCCAGGAAAAAAATTAGAGATTAAAAATAGATGTATAAATTCAGTAATTTTTATTGGAGCAAATCTTTTTACAATTTGAGTAGTTTTAAAATTTGGAAGTGCTGCAGGGGTTTTTTTTGGTTTGCCCTGGTCACATGGAGGTTTGACCCTTGGTCCTTAGCTCTGCCTGTCTTTGGGCTAGGAGAGAGAAAACTCAAAATCTTTCAGAAAGAAAGCTATTCTGTCCACTTGTAGGTGATTCCCACAGGATTTTTGCTTGTGGGCTCTTCTGGATCATGTTCTGTGCAGAGTGGGTAGCTTGATTCATTAACTTTGCTTTGTTAGCTGATGGAAAACATAGAATTATGGAAAAAAGAAATACTGAATGGAATTGCTTGACCTAAGGTGCTCCTAAATAGAAGAAGGTCAAAATTGGAATTATAACTCTTACTGGTGGAATGTAGTTTTTCTTACAGGAACAGCATATTTGTTATCAAGGTGGAATATATAGATGTGCAAGCAATTGTGTAGGATCTATTTATTACAAAATACAGCAGAGTTATAACTTTATTTCTAACTTAACTTAGACTTCAATAACTTAAATTTCTAACAAGGCTGAAAGAAAAAAGCCATGGAAAGATCTCAACCTCCATACATTTGGAAAACTTAGTTTTAAATGCTACAGGATTTTTCCATCAAGACACTCATTCAGGCATGTCAAAGGCAGCAAGAGAAGCACCTCCCTCCTTCCTTCCCTTCTTCATCTCTTCCTGGGATTTAGGTTTTCCTTCCTAATGTCTGTGGCCAGCTGGGAGCTTTAACACAGTGACCAAATTGCTTCTGGTAGTTGTTTCTGGTAAAGCTAAAGAAGTTTCACCGCTGCCACAGCGGAATATTGAGTTTCAAATCACTTCCCTGTGTATAATGATTATATCACATAGTTGGGGATTACATGTTGGCTGGTACTGGTAGTGCTAACAGCTTTCAACCATGTCTGAGACACCCCTCTTGGGGCACTTTAGACAGGCTTAGTTGAGAGTCTGAGTCGTGTTTTCTTTGACTTCTGATGAAAGATGCTTAGAACAGAGTGGATATGTAGGAAATGCTGAGCTGCAGCCGAGTTCAGGTTTCTGCAGCAGTGTCTGCCTCTATTTGTTTGGAAAAAGTAATCTACTGCCAACCTTTCCAACAGCTCCTGCAGGAGCTGAGTGGTATCCAAAGGGTTGGCATGCCCTGTTCTTTGTGAACAATTTAATTTGCTGGGACAAAATGATTTCTGTCACATTTCTGGAGGTACTTTAGTGTGTGATTGTCATGTACAACTTGTAGTGTTTGTTACGGCCCGGAGCAGTTCTCAAAAAGCAGTTTTTATTTGTCAAGAGCAAAAGCTTTATGGGTTTGTCATTATGAAGATGCTGAAGAGGGAAATTTGAAGTCTTGTTAATTGATGGAGATGGATTTGGGCTTTGTGTAGTTGCAAGTAATTCAGAATGTCAAATTAAATTCATATTGAAGCCCTTTGTTATTGTTGGAGCAGTTCCATGTAGATCTCTGAATTTCAGATCAGAAGAGAATAAACACTGCTTTCATCCCTGTTTCATTCTGGGCTGGGAGTTAAGGCACAGAACAAATGCTGGTGGCTCCAAAAATAATAACCCAGCATCTACTTTTCCTGCTCAAGTGGGTTGGAGTCACCCCTTGTTTTGCAAGCGTTTGGTTTGGTGCTGCTGTTGTCGAGAGGGACCGTCGATCCCACTTAGGTGGCAGCAGCTGAGCAAACAGCCTGGGATCTCCAGAGGGGTGTGCTGTGCCAGGGGCACACACCATACCCAGGCACAGCACGGGGGTGAGGATCCCCAGGAGCCTGGGCCTCTCTGGGGGCTTGGAGCACTCTGGGAGGTCAGGGAATGCACTTCTGTAAATTCCAAGGAGTGCTGATGCTTGCTGAGTGCTTTGGATGTTGAGGAATAGTGGCTCCATAACACGAGTTCCTCTAGTCCTCCCGTCGGATTGGCCGCGTTTGGAAACAACAATGAATTTATCCAGGATTCCCTGCTTTCTCAGGTGCCTGGAGGAGCATATGGCAGCCCTGTGAGGGTAGAGATTGGCCAGGAGTGCGAAACATTGATTCCTTATACTTCTCAAAGGTGCATTTCTCACTGATGAGGGAAATTCCATGAACATTTAAGCCTTTTCTTTCTGGTTTGTTACAGCCTTGTGTGTGAAATATGAGTTTGCTATTTGCATATTTGTCAGATTGAATGAATAGGGCAGGTTGTGGTGGCTTGTTTTGTCTTTATTATTTTCATGCATATAAGTAATGATTTTGGGGGGAAACTTAGTAATTGAGGTGCTTTTTAAAATTGAAACAGTGCACATGCTAAAGAGATTGATTTGTGGTGGGTCATTGCTGCAGTAACACTTAGATAAGTGGTCTTTTATCAAGTTGAGGGGACAGAAGTGCTGCATGAACAGTGAGCCACATCAAGTGTGCAGTGGGGGAAAGTGGGCCCTGTTAGCCTGTGGTGCGGGCATTCACCTGGGGAACTGGTGGGGGCACTTTCCTGTCAATTAATAACTTGAAATCCAGGTTGGGGAAAAAAAAATGAACAGTCCAGCAGACCTGACTTGGCTCAACCAAAGCAACGCTAACACTCGGGTACATCTCAGGCAGGAGCAGGAACCAAAAAGGAATGAACACAGTAGGGCTTGTAGGGAAGAGACTGCCCAGATGGGCAAAAGGGGAATTACCTCCTTGGCATAATCCTGAATTTTCTCTGAAGAGACACAATACAGAAATAAAAATGTTGTTCTTTGAGATTTCTCTGTAACTGGTGGTGTGAGACATCTGTGGAGACACACTGGGATAATGGGCAAGGAGAAGTTTGTTGTACGGAGCTCTTTAAACACTGAGAAAACAAGAAAGGGAATAGCAGGGAAGTATTACTGCTTTAGTTGCTATTTCAGGTTTAATTAAATGTAAGGTGTCTGTGCTAAATAGTAAAAACCTGTTTAGTGCCTTCTGTGCTTCTCTCGAGGCTGTTACTTGGAGCTGTCTGAGGTTGGAGCAGGCTGGGACAGTGGAAGGTGTCCCTGCCCCTGGCAGGGAGTGGAATAACTGATCTTTAGGGTCCCTTCCAACCCAAACCACTGTTGATTCTTCCCTGTAGCAGTGGGAAGCCCCTCTCCCTTGTCCCAGGTCCCTCTCCAGCTCTCCTGGAGCCCCTTTAGGCACTGGAAGGGGCTCCAAGTTCTCCTTGGATCCTTCTCTTTTCCAGGTGAACATTCCCAGCTCTCCCAGCCTGGCTCCAGAGCAGAGGGGCTCCAGCCCTTGGAGCATCTCCATGGCCTCCTCTGGGCTTTCTCCAGCAGCTCCATGATCTTGTGCTGTTGTTCCCCAGAGCTGGAGGCAGCTCTGCTGGGGGAGGTCTCTTAAGAAGCTTTACACGTGATCTGTGTTGTTTAAAAGGTTTTATTCTGCAGCCTTGCATGGGATGGGCACTGTAAGGAGCTTGTGCTTCTCCTTCACCTCTGTGATACAGAGAACAAAGCAAAGGAAATTAAATGGAGCTCTGTGTCCCTGCTGCTCTCTGGCCTTTGGGCAAGAAAACAAGGTGTTAATTGGTGACAAATGTGCCCTCACTGATTTTAGCCCTTATGTTGATTATTACAGCTGTGTATATTGACTTTTCTCTATTAATTCTATTGCAACTACAATATTAATTTTCTTCCATCTTCTTCTGCTTACCTGATAATATCATGCAAAAATAACCACATGGGCAGTGGTGTGGTGCCAAAGCACAATGTGTCATTTGGAGACAGTTTCCTAATCCCACCAGGAGAGGAGACCTTCCTGGGGACCAGAGCATGCCAAATTACCTCCTAGTGTCTCTGGGCAGGATTTCAAACCAAATAAAAATAGCTGAGACAGCTGTGCACATCATGAACCACTTGAGGACAGTTCTGTAACGTGCATTTCTTGCCCCTTGTATCTGGATTTAATCGTGGCACTTCTGGCACTGCAGCTCTGCCTGCCTTTGGTGCCTTTGCTCTGGCAGTTCAGAGGTTTCAGAGCTGTTACACAACACAGGAGGGACTTTTCAGGACCCTGCAGTTTTCATTCAATCTACAAGTGAATAATTAAGGAAACTGGCAAAGGTCAATGGACACAAATTTAGGAAAGGAGATGATGAGGCATTATCTGTGTTTGCAACTGTTCAAATCAGCTGCTATTTATTATTGACCATCTTCCTTCCTTGGCAGTGTGGTTTTACACACACTGTTACTTAATGACTGAAAACAAGTCTCCCACTTGCGCTCCCAGATGCCACACTGCAACAGTGTCTTCCTCCAAACACCAATTAATTACATCTCTTTTCCAAAGAGGGGGTTTATGTGCTTAATTAGGGGCAGACACATAAGTTCTCATGAGACACTAACAGCTGTGAACTAGTCATGAGACTCCAACACAAAGTATATTAAAAAGATGAAATCAGTCGTGTCCATAACTCTATTTCAGGACTGTTACTTTCCATGGGAGCCTTGCTCTCCTATTCAGTAGGATCTGTTACAGAACAGAGCACTCCAAGAAGTGGAGTGTTGGTGGGACAGTCACACACTGTCTGCCTTGCAGCTCTAAGGGGTTGTGGTTAGTCCGTGTCACCCAGTGAGGCTGGACCTGCACAACCTCCTGTGCACCTTGCTGGGGCAGCAGAGGGGCTCAGGGCCTGCACACTTCACAGCTTGGGCTGCTCCTGGTAAACCTTTCCCTGTAAAAGGGGAGGAGATCTCCTGTAGTTCTTCTCTGTGCTTTTAATCTGATGTTTGAGCACTTGAATAACCATTTAATAGCTCGTTATCAATCAGTCACTAATCCCCCTCTCTGTGCTCTCATCATGGGGAGGAAGATTGTTTTCTACATTTTGTGGTTTAATGCCATTTGCCTAAAAATCTGCTGACTAAACCCCAAAGTTTGTGCCCTGGAAGGAGGGAAACCTGCCTTGCTTCTGTCCCAGGAGCAGCACAGTGTTTTGCAGAGACGTTCTTCTTCCAGGCCAGAACACTGTGGTTTTCAGTGAGCAGCTTTGTAAGGAAAGGTGTTACAACACAACACTTGGGCAACAATCTTCCTTCAAGCAATGTAAGGAAAAACCATGGTGTTAACTTTTCCCCAAAGACATTTGTAGCAGTGCTTTGTTTCTGACAGACCAAACTAGAAGTGTCTAGAAGGATTGGTGCTGTTCTGGACACTGTGTACCATCACACCTCCACCTTGTCCTTGAAGGATTCAGCCACACCTAAATAGGTTGTGTGTGCTGGCTCTTACACACACCTTTCCTTAGCAGCCACTAAAACTTGTCAGACATCATCTGGGTCTCTGGGATAGTGTAGTTCCCACTGAAGGTCATACAAAAGAGCTGTGCAGAGCAGCCCTAGATGTGAGGTACCCTGGGTTGCGTGGGTTTTGCCTCTTACTCGCCCAAATGCCAGAGTCAGGCTTGTCATCCTGTGGTTGCTACAGGAATGACGGGTCACAGAGGAATTCAGATCAATGCAGAGTGTGATCAGCAAAAGGCAAAGCTCCCAAGGAGAATATTGATCCTACTCATTTCATAGTGGCCAGTTTCATGTCTCAGCTAACCTTTTATCCATGGGTGTGGATCTTCCTCTTGCCACTATGGGTATGGTACACTATGTGTACCATGGAACAAAGTGTCTGTGGCCACAGGGAATGGCTCTGGGGGTCGTGTTGTACTGAGGGAATCTGTGAGGATCACAGGGTGGTTTGGGTTGGAAGGGACCTTGAAGACCATCTTGTTCACTGCCCTTCCACTGTCCCAGGTTGTTCATTGTCCTGTGTTTGTTCAACTGTCTGTGTTGCTGCTTTTTAACCTCATCTCAGGTGGACCCAAAGCACCTGAGTCCTGACTGGCACAGAGGTGCTTTGTGCTGAGGATTTGGCTGTGCCACAGGAGGTGAGGAAGTGAGTGGGCTCTGACCTCCTGGGGTTGCTTTTTCACTTCCTGGAAATGGGAATGAAGGGGTATTGTAACCTGTACTTTCTGAACAGACACTTTTAATTGCTGATTTTCATTTCTTTTGCTAGAACCACCTAGGCTTGTCATAACACCCAAGAACCAGACTTTTACAGAGGGCTCTGAGGTGTCTATCAGATGTTCTGCAACGGGTTATCCAAAACCAACAGTCGTGTGGACACACAACGATATGTTTATCATTGGCTCCAGCAGGTAGGACTTCTATTTTTCTTTATTTCTTTTTATTTCCTATGTCAGAAGGCAGTTCTGAAGAATGCTAAAGCATTCATTCCTCAATCCTTCACTTCTAATAACTCTGTAATTACCTCATCTCTAAACCAGAAATACCTTAGTTTTCTTCTTCAGAAGGTTTTTCTTACAAGATTAATTTAAATGCTTTTCACAGAACGTAGTGCTATTCTCTGGTCTGTAATAGTACTGATATTGCTGTTTATCATGAGAAAAAGCCCAGCAATAGCTGTTTATAAAGCATCTGGTCCAGCTGCTGTGGCTGCTTGAAGGGTGGATATAAACACTGCTCTTTTTAAGCATTTTGCTTGGTCCCCTGTGTGTTCCAGGTATAGATTGAGCCCAGAAGGCACCTTAATCATAAGAAAGGCAGTTCCCAAAGATGCTGGGATTTATGGTTGTTTGGCAAGTAACTCAGCTGGGACAGAGAAGCAGACATCCACCCTCACATACATTGGTGAGTGAAATTAAAAAAGCAAACTAATATATCATCAGGGACTGCTGAAATGGGTAGAACTGCAGAAAACACAGTGTTAGAAATCTCAGAAAATATGTTGAACAGCTCACAAACGTCCCCTTTGTGTTCTGTTCACACCTGACTAGTATTGTTAGGTGGTATTTGGGACTCGATGTTCTTATGCTGTTCCTAAGGTTAAAAAAAGCTCTAAAACTGGATATTTCTGTGGGACAGGCTTGGAAACCTGAGTATGTCTTTGGGAAAGGAACTGTGTTTCTGTGTCTAAATACTGTGTTAATGTATTAATAGCAGAGTATTAAGGTGTTTAATAACCAACATCTGACAGAAGGAGAGTGACTCTTAATGTTTTTACTTGCTATATAATGAAACTCTTCCGATTTTGTCTTTGGAATTCCCTGTACATTCTACATATGATTGAGGTGCTCCAGGCCAGGCTTGACTTTTCCATGTTTTGCAGTGTTTATTTGTCACCTTAAAGGACTTTTAATGCAAATATTCTTCTATATAAAAAGAGAAAATTAGAGTCTTTCATGGTTTGTATCTGAAAAAGAACTTATTTTTTTAATCTAATTTATTTTTAGAGGGCCCAACATTGACCATAGTTCAGAGTGAAATTCTGGTTGGTCTTGGAGACACGACTGTTATGGAATGTAAAACAACTGGAATCCCACCCCCCCAAGTGAAGTGGTTTAAAGGTGTGCTGATTGCTTGGTATTTTATTTATTTAGTAACAATATTTGGAAAATGATCTGAAAGTGACTTCATTTTTCTCAAAAGCTTTTTGACAGACCTGTGAAATTCTCCAAATCGGGAAGAATTGACCTCTAGGGCATAAATTCTTGCTCCTATTTAAATACAGTGAATTAATTTACTGTAGCATAGGTAATTAAAAAAAAAAAAGCTGAGCCTCTTGCCTACTTAAATAAGGTTCATTCTTCTGTCAGAAGATGTTTGTTATATGCTGCAAAAATCACAGAACATTTTCCTGTAGTGTCTGAGGTCATGTTTTCAAGTAGCCTGTACTTACACTGTCCTAATGCTGGTCTCTGCCCAAAGCCACTTGGGTTTGTGTTTCCTTTGTGGAACCAAGAAATAAAAAAGGATGTATCCAATGTAGTAATGTTTTTTTCCACTCAGTTAAGTGGAAGTAATTTCTCATCTGGTGAATTTATACAGCCCTGTACAGCTCCAACTTGGACTCTGTGTTGTTGGAATAGTTCTGATGAATGCAGCTCTGTTTTTGATGTATACAGTTACACTGCCTTTTTCTGTCTGGACTTAGGTGACTTAGAGCTGAGGGCATCAGCATTTCTCATTATTGATCCTCAGCGGGGCCTTTTGAAGATCCAGGAAACACAGGAGCTGGATGCTGGTGACTACACCTGTGTGGCCACCAACGATGCAGGGAGGGCTTCTGGCAGGATAACTCTGGATGTTGGCTGTGAGTAAACTGACACCTGGGAGGGAAACGCGAATTCAGTGGTCCTGAGTGGGCACTGAGAGGGGCCCTGGCTCTCTGATCCTTTCTCACAAATCCCTGTCAGCCTTCGGACTCCAGCTTAGAATCATAGAATGGTTTGGGTCGGAAGGGACCCTAAAGCCCACTCCTAATTCTTTTGCAAAGTGTAAAGTTATGGGAAGGAAGAGAGAGGCAGAGGAGAAGGAAACTGTACAAACCTCAGCCTAACAACATTTTGATACAGAGAATTTATTGTACAAACTTGAATTACTGTGTGAGGTGGTTGTAACTTAGCCTCTCTCTCTTCCTAATTCCTCCCACCTCTTTGTGGCCTGACGCATCACATCCTGTTAAATGTTCCTGTCAGGCACATAGACTTTCTGGAGCAATGAGTGATGGTGTTTGAAGGAGAGGAGGACTTTAACAACCCTAACATTGAGCGTGCAGTGTTGTGTGATGGGGGTGGCTCTGACTTTGTTTTCTGGAGATGTTTAGCCCATTTCTGAGCTCCCAGTGTAGCACAGAGTGTTGCAAGGCTGCTCTGGTAAGGTGTAGCTGGAGTTAGGAATGTCCAAATGGGATGTAAATTCGGGTCCCAGTGGTGCAGGAGGATGTGAGTGTTGTGTGGCAGCGCCAGGTCACTATGTGTGTGTTCTGTTCCCAGCCGCCCCGCTGTTCACACAGGAGCCCAGCGATGACTCCGTGGACCTGGGCTCCAACCTGACGCTGCCCTGCTCCGTGCAGGGCTATCCCGAGCCCAGGGTGAGGTGGAGGAGGCTGGACGGGGCTCCCCTGGTGTCACGGCCGCTCTCCGGCAGTGCCGTCAGCCAGCTCCGCACGGGGGCTCTGGCCTTTCACAGTAGGTGCACTGGGCTGGGACCGGGGACACTGCAGTGGGGCTGAGTGACTGCACACGCTGTCACACCACTGCACGTCTGTAGCTCACTGCATTTCCACAGGAGTTTGTGGAACCTGTTCTCTTTGGTCATGGGCTTCACTCTTCTTCATGGGAGTTGTTATATCTTTGTTTAAATATCTGTGGCTTATGGGCTCTGTCACTGGGAAGCCATTGATTTTTGGTGGTTTTTAAGAAGGTGGTTTTGGTTTTTTTTTTTGAAAGAGAATTGACTCTAAACTCACTAGTTTATACCAGTCCAAATTTGGGTAAAAACTAAAAACTCTGAAGTGGCTTTGTGATTTCTATTATTTGGGAGCATTTCAGTCACCCTTGCTCTAAGTGATGTTATTCTGTTTTCTTAATTAACTTTTTAATTCCTTTCTGGATAGTATCAGGTTGGGTGAAGCAGTTCCTCTCTGGTGTACCTGCAGTGCAGTGACTCAGGGACTGTTTTGTGGGTGTCCATGTGCAGAAACATATTGCAGTGTGTGCTGAGCAATATTACATAGTCAGGGCACTGTGTGACAGTGTCTATAGGTGTAGATCTAGAATGTGCTCCCATATATTATTTATGTGCTCAATGAGGTCTCTTTTCCCCCCTCCAGATGTGTGGGTCAGTGATGAAGGGACTTACATCTGTGAGGCTGAGAACCAGTTTGGAAGGATCCAGTCCCGTCCAGCCACAGTCACAGTGACAGGCCTGGGTGAGAGCTGGGGGTGTTTAGGCAGCACATGAGGTGGCTGAGGGTTGTGTCCAGAGATGCTGACCTGTCTGTGTGCTGTATGTACATCCCAGCCACACAAACTGAAATATTGTAATGGGCTTCAGTGGATTTTCCATGTTAGAACATTGTCTTTTGACTGGCTGCACTAATTGGAATTAGTTTCACCTGCATGTATAACACAGACCTTAAGCAGCATTTGTCCTGTCTTCTGTTTCTTGTTCCTCAGTAAATTTATTAAGGAATGAAAAATCACCTTAGTGATTGGATGCTGATGGTGGGACTCCTGCCATTTAATTAATCTGGGAAAACAGAATGCAATGAACGTGCTTGTGTCAGTGTTGGGGTAACTGGGAAGGAACCTTTGTGATCCAAGAAGACAATAAATGTCTGCCCTTGGCAGTAGAATCTCACATAGAATCCCAGAATGGTTTGGGTTGGAAGGGACCTTAAAGCCCATCCAGTGCCACCCCTGCCATGGGCAGGGACACCTCCCACTATCCCAGGTGGCTCCAACCTGGCCTTGGACACTTCCAGGGATCCAGGGGCAGCCACAGCTTCTCTGGACAACCTGTTCCAGGACCTCCCCAGCCAAGAATTCCCTCCTTATATCCAACCTAGAGCTACTCTCTTTCAGGTAGCTGTGCTATTAAAGAGTTATTTATTATCTCAGTTGGACAATTGGTAATAAAAGGAAAAAATAATGCTGTGGAATGTGTACATTTGCAAGAGGATAAGAACAGAGCCTGTCTACCATTAAAGAAACCATTTGTTAATTTAAAACATGTCATGGGAGCCTGTAATGCTGGTAGTGTTTGGTAGACATGGTTTTACCAATTTTCAACTGTTATTTAATCCCATTACTAAAATGTAATGTACCAGCCCTGTGCCAAGGATTCCCTGCTGTTGGCTCTTCCCAGAACCTGCAGGGTTTCTGCTGGGCTCTGACCTCTCTTCTACTCCTTCAAAATTTTATGCCCAAAGATGTGACCACTTGTTTTTTGTCCTCTCCAAACCTGCTACTTTTGTTCTTTGATATTTTGCCCAAGTGAGGAAAAATGATACATCAACATGGTGTCAGGGGAACACAAGACCCTTGGCTGAATTCAGCTGGACATCAGCTTCCAGTTGCTGCCATTCCTTAGGCTAAGGGTCACCCTGTGTGTGTTTCTCCAGCTTCCCTTCTCTCCTGTGCTACCGCACCCCTACAGTTGTTTCTCTTCTTTTCCTGCCTTGAATATAATACTAATTTAATGTAATACTTTATGTGAGAATATAAGAATTCCTAATAATTTCTACTCGTTCTTCCTTCTGTTCAAGTCACACCTCTGATTGGAGCAAGCCCGGCCACAGCCAATGTCATTGAGGGCCAGCAGCTCACTTTGCCATGTGTTCTGCTTGCTGGGAACCCCATTCCTGATAGGAGGTGGATTAAAAACAGTGTGGTGGTAAGGCTGCTTTGCTTCTGGGGAGATCTATTGGCAGAGAAAAGCTGCAACTGACCATTACAGGGCATGAGAACAGCTTGATTTAGTTTACAAAAGTTAATGTGATCACTGCCCATGCTGGGGAATTTCTGACCCTGGAGCATGGGTGAGGAGATGGTTGTGGGGGATGTCAGGGGCTAGGAAAGAACTTGGTATTAGTGAATTGTCCTTTTATCTTCTATTTTATTTACTTTCAAAGAAGTTTCATGCATTTTTGTAGCTCATGAATTCCAGCCTTGGGCTCTGACTATGGGAATGCCAGTGGAATATAACTCCTAGAATGGCAAAAGTGCTGGAATTTAAACCATGGCAATTGAAAAACTTTTATTTTTCCCTGTTTTTATTTTAAATAAAGATACCAGAAAATTTCTGTAGATTTAGCATCTTGCTTTTTTTATGTTGCTGATGGGATGAGATGAATGCCAGTATCCCCATTCCACATATTCCTTTCCCAATAGTTCTCTACTCAGAGTATCAGTGGGTGTGTTTTCTTTGCCCCTTGGGAACAAACCGTTCCCAGTTATTACTCCTGAGACAGAACTAGCTGATCTTAAGGTCCTTTCCCAGCCAACCCATTTAGAGCTTCTAGAAAGGTCATGTAGACACCACACCTGGATTAGTTGTCTGCATGAAACTTAATTTCTTTAATAGTGAAATGACTGACTTTACATCCCTATCAAGCTGCTTTTTATATTGAATGCTCATTTCTCCCTAAAGCCCTTTCTCCACAACTGGAATTAAAATACTTTAGCAAAGTGTTTAATTTATTGTCACGAAGTAGAACCTGGCACTATCTGGCCCTTACTGGAGTTGTCTGCTCAGTTGTGGTGTCTCTGGGAATCACTGGCTTTTCCTGAGTCTGTGTGAGTGCAAGGGGCACAGGCTGGAATTTCTGAGGGGAATACTGGCAAGATCCTCCTTGTTGAGTTGCTAATTCCTCTGTGCAGTACTGCTGGTTTCCTGTCATTGTAAGCTGGTGGGAAAAGCTGCACTCCAAGGAAAGTGTTGGAGAAAGTTCTATTTAGAGAGGAATCCTCCATCTTCTGAGTGTGACTGGAACAACTTTGCTTTCCAAGAACCCTCCTGTGAGTCTGTGCTGCTCTGGGATACAGAACTCTTACAGGGGCACTCTTTGGTGGAAGTTATTTTCCCTCACAATGGTTTGCTGCAGAGCTGGTCCATTTCATAGATATGGGAGTGAGAAGGTTTTAATAACTGGACAGAAAAATAATCCGCTTGTGGAAGAACAACGAGTCGTTGCTGATTTGTGACCAAGCTGAATTACTGGAATAACCAATTAAAGTCCAGTGAGGTAATTCAGCTAAGTTTGGTTTTGCTTCATTAAAAGCACGAGTGGCAGCTCTGGGTGTGCCATGGCAGAGTAGAGTTGTTCTTGCAGATTTTCATCTCGCTCCAGCAGGAAATATGAGGTGCTACCAGAATTCTTCATTAAAATTAGCTTTTCCTGAAAACTCTATTAAAATCCTCCAGGAACACAATTTTTAAGAATGTGAAATAATGAAGTAAATCCACTCTGGATCCCAAAGTAAATGTTATCCCAAGTAAATGGTATCCCAAGGCAGTGAAAGGTTCCCTCACTGTTTTGGCAGCTGGTGCCCAACCCGTACGTGAGTGTGCGCAGCGATGGGAGCCTGCACCTGGAGAGGGTCCGGCTGCAGGACGGGGGGGATTACACCTGCATGGCCTCCAGCGTGGCTGGGAGCAGCAACAGGACCACTGCTGTCAGTGTGTACGGTGAGGAACCCCTCTGGGCTGGGCACAGCAAGGGGCTGCCCCTTCCACTGCAGCTCAGCACTCACACTGCTGCCTCACATCTCCTCCCTAGGGATGGTGTTTGGGAAGTAACAGGGGAAACTGGCTCTGTGCACAGGGAAGAGCTGAGCCATCAAGACTGTTTTTAAAGTAAAATCAAATAACACTGTTTGTGATCTTAAAAGATCCTCATGTTTAGACATCTCCAAAGGCCAAACTGTGCCATCTTCATCTTGATTAACAAACAGGTGCCAGTGGGACTTTACTGGAAGTGCTGAGTGTTTCAGGGCTGGTGGAAAGAAGCACAGAATTAGAATGAAAGGAAATGAATGATGAGTTTTGGCAAGACTCATTGTTTGTTGTTCTTGGTGTCGTCCCCATTCTCCTCCCCTTTGTTTTTTCTCTTTAATTAAAACATAGCAAAAATTACTCTGACAGCAAGACAAAGTGTTAGCACTGGTGACCCATCTGTATTTCAGCTCAACATATCTGTGTTAACTCTGGCAGGCCACAATCCCTTCATGGTTTCTCACATGGTAATTTTTCTCACATGTTAAATTAATCATGGGAGGTTTATTTTAAGCTTCACTGAAGATTCTGGAACATCCTTTTATGTTGAGAATAGCTGTAAATCTTTAATATAGGCTCATAAGGTTTTCCATGTCAACACCAGTTTCTTGAATATTTCAGAGCTTGAGAACAGAAAGGAATACCTTTGTATGTGTTGAGAAGTTGCTAGGTTTTGGTCTTGTATCCTTCAATCTCATCCTGTTTTTCTGTGGTTAATTCAAAGGCAGCTCAGTTGAGCAAGGGAGCTGGGATTCTTGTCTCCTGTTACTGGTTCTAGGAAGTGAAGCCTAAAAGGTTGTCAGAGGAAAACGTGACAAAGCCTTTCTGCAATAATTGCAATCAATGAAATATCTACAGTTAAGACTGCCTGTACCTAATGTTTCCTGCTTTGTAGTGAACTGGGATTTATCCTGTCCCAAAAGGCTGGAGAGTGGAGAGGAAAGTGGCTGCTCATTGTCCATGTTAGGGTTGGAGAGGAGGCTGAACTGTCCCAAACCCTGCTGCCTGTAGGAAGTAGTAACTGAATATAAGGAGAATATTGTTATAGTTGTGCCATAGCCTCCATGTCCTCTGCCTGTCTTTAATATTTGCACTTGCCTGCAGTTGTGCCTGTCATTCAGCATGGGCAGCAGATATTCAGCACCATAGAAGGGACCCCAGTGACACTGCCCTGCAAAGCAAGTGGAGTTCCCAAGCCATCCATTGTCTGGTCCAAGGTAATTCTTCACCTTTGAGCTGTTCCTGGGAAAGATGAACTGAACACACCATTTAGTTGTCATAAAAACTGTATTCCAAGAACATGGCCTGAAGCATCAGTTGTGAGGAACCTGGAAATCTCTGTTCAGAGCTGCTTTTGTTTCTTAGAGCAGAACTTTTGGCTGTGCTCCTGCCAGGGCTGTGTTCTGTTCTTGGGAAGGGCTTTGGTTAGTGCTGTATCTTTGTTCTTAACACTTTAGAAATTGTTCCTATGGGGAGTTGATAATTTGGGATTAGGCAGCCTGCCACTTACTGAGAGTTGGGTTTTCTTCCGGAGCTTTAAGATGACTTTTACCTCTGAGGAAAGTGTATCTAACAATGGCATCCTGTCACTTCTCTGTCATATCCTTGACACCACGTCCACTGAGGAACATCTCAATCTCTAAGGGAAATTTTCTGAAAATCAGGCTCTCTTGTTTTTCCCCTACATGAAGAGGATAATTTCTGGTAGTAACAGTTACTCGGGGTGTGTTACAGCTCACGTGACATGGCTGTGAAGGCACTGTGGGGCCTCAGAGTTGTGCAGATGTAACTGATTGGGACCATGGGAACAGCTTTGTTTTAAAGAAGGGCTGGAACATGGTTAACTGTAGGAAGTTTTCTGTTTAAAAAACCCCTGTGCTTCTTTTCTTGTTACTGCTTAGACAGTGAACTCAAGGACTGTGAAAAGTTAAAGTTTATTAGTTTGTTGAATGGAATTTTGGGGACAAGTTTCTTAATCAATATAAAATATTTTGTTGTCTCAACCACAATCCAAGATGCTTTATTGAATTAATTAATTGAAATTTGGTTTATTTTAGAAAATCCAGGCATTGTGGACTTGTATTATTTCTTTTTTCCCCCCAGAAAGGAGAAGTAATTCTTCCCAGCGGTGTGAAGTTCTCTGCAGGGTCTGATGGCAGCCTGTACGTGGTTTCCCCCGGGGCTGAGGAGACTGGGGAATACACCTGCACTGCCACCAACGCTGCGGGCTATGCCACACGCAAGGTGCAGCTCACTGTCTATGGTAGGTGGGAGCTCAACTCAGTGCCCTGGGTTCCACTTCAGCTGGGCTGGGAACAGACACCCACAGTGCACGTGGGGTTTAAACCTGTCTCCAGTCAGTGCTTTAGTCCCAGATCACTGCATCCCCAAGCCAGGCAGTTTTACAAATGGCTGGGACTGAAAGGCTTGTCCTTATGATTCCCTTAAAACCTCCAGTTGTCCTACCTTCAGTTCAGGGATCTTGGGCTGAGCATAATTGCATCTTTTATGGAAGTGGAGAAGCAGCATCTGTGCAGGACTAGGATTTCCTGCTGATAGCAGAAGGAAGAGCCATTGATGCCACCGGTCCCAAAGCTTACTGCCATCTCCCAGTGTTATTAAAACTTCAGTTTAGGTTCAGGTGTGCTTTGTGAGGCTTTTATGGCTCATAGTTACTGGCGCTGTAGCGTAACAGCTCAGGGGGTGGTTGTGCAATACAGGGCTCAGCACATGCAGGAGCTACATCTATCTGTTCTGTCCAGCTTTTTTGGTGGATACTGCAGCCTTTCTGGTGTTTGTGGTGTTCCATGTCAGCATCAGCCCATGCCTGAGCTACAGGCACTGTACATCAGCACTGCAATGATTCACCTCTGCTGCAGACAGGTCATTCAAAATAGAATTGTAATGTTTTATACCTGATCAAAAAATGTTTGATCTGAAGTGAAATTGTCTGGTGTTACGTTTGTACAAACGTGTATATTCATTGCAGCTTCTTAACATGTTCCATGTTCTAGTGAAACCTCGAGTGTCCAGACCTGGAGACCAGCAAGGAAATGCACCTGATAAACCCATAGAGGTCTCAGTGGTTGCAGGGGAAGATGTCACACTTCCATGTGAAGTGAAGAGCTTGCCACCCCCCATCATTACCTGGGCCAAGGAAATGCAGCTCATATCTCCATTCTCTCCAAGGTAACAAAACAAAAATGGCATTGCCTCTAAGCTTTCAAGATTCTGGGAGGGTATGTGATTTCCAATTGCCTCGGGATCACTCCGAAGGTATTGCATTGTCCTGCCTGGTGACCTGTTGTACTGGGTCTGTAAACTCTTTCCCAAGGATAGATAATTGCACAGCTCCCATTCCAGTGTGTGCTTCTGTGCAGTCTCAGGAGGAAAGGGATCCTGTTACATTTGTACTGTGGTGCTGCCCAGAGACCCACATCATCTGGGCATGATTATAGATGTTTAAAAACTGGTTTTCTTTCCTTATACACTTCACATTTGTGCTCGGGAGCACTGTCTGTGATTTATATGAATTCTGGGCCTGTCAGTGTGATACAGATGATGATAAATGTTCGGGTGTGCTCACAAGGGCTCACTGCTCACTGTGTTTTGCATCCTAAACCTCTCCAGATATTCCTGAACAGGCTATGCCTGTTGGTGTCTCCCAGTGATCCCATGGGAGGATCAGCCAGTGTCTGAGCTGAATTAAGAGATATACAGCTGGGCCCTGTCCCTTGTGGCCACATGTGCCCTTTGGAGCCACTCCAGTGAGCCCGTGACAGCCTCTGCAGCTCTTTGGCCTGTGTCTGCTGCAGGAGGCTCCTGCACAGGCACTTGGGTGGTTGTTGGCAATCCATGTGGAATTTTCTGCTGTGTCCTGTGAGCACGTTGCATGCACTAACAGGTCTGCATTTTTGATCCCTAACTTGTCCTTGTTTTACCTCAGGAGACATTGATAAATTAGGCTCCTTGCTCATGGCTGTTGTGGTGAGATCCAAGTTATCCAAAATAACAAGTCCAGCTCAGCCCCTTCCATAAAATTGTTTACAGATGTCAGCAAAAGTTAAAAATTAGTCCAAACAAAATTGTTTGAGACCACCCAAAGATCATGTTGGAAATGTGTACAGTAAACAAAGGAAGAGGGAAATCAGAAATGAAGGAACTTTGATCAGAAAGCAAACGTAATTACTGGACGAGATCGAGGGGGAGAAGTTGCTCCAGCAGTTTGTCTTTTGGGGTTATTTAACATAAAAAAGGGTTTGGAAAGGAATGAGCAGCAGAGGAGGAATCAGGAAACATTAGCTCAGTTGCTTAGAGCATGGTGCTAATAATGGCAAAGTTGCAGGTTCAGTCCCAGTATGGGCCATCTACTTAAGAGTTGGATCTGATGATCCTTGTGTGTCCTTTCCAGCTCAGAATATTCTGTAATTCTGTAACATCAGACAGATTTGGGTGGCCTGGAGAAATTATACGTCACTTCTGTTCATTTCTCCAGCTATTGCAGCCCCTGAACTCCCCATTTCTGTTCGTGTGATGACATTGCCCTGATTAGTGCCAGAGAAAGGAAGACAGATGATACCATCAGTTCCCACCAACTCTGCCTGAGTTCTGTCCCTAACCTTCAGTGCTAGACTTGAATTTCTTCTTAAAATCACAGAATCACAGAATATCCTGAGCTGGAAGTGACCCACAGGGATCATCCAGTCCAGCTCCTGGCCCTGCACAGACACCCCAACAATCCCACCCTGTCCCTGTTGTCCCAACCCTCCTGGAGCTCTGGCAGCCTTGGGGCCGTGACCAAACCCTGGGGAGCCTGGGCAGTGCCCAACCACCCTCTGGGGGAAGAGCCTTTTCCTGAGATCCAACCTAACCATGCACTGGCACAGCTTCTTGTCAATTCTTAGCTGTCATTTTTTTCTTCCCTCCTCACTTATTTTCCCTCCCTCTGTTACTTTTGACTCCTGCAGAAGATTTTGGCTTAGTTGGCCAATGTAGCTTCTGATGTCACAGACCTCTGACCACAACTGTAGGAAAACTTAATGCTATGTAGTAAACTATTTACTGAGGAAAAATGGCAATTCCTATAGATAGCAGATGTGGCAGTTTTAAATCAGAATCCTCTCTTCCATCTTGTACCAACCTATTATCATTTCTTGCCAGGATGAAGCAGTATTAGAAGTTATTTAACTTTCTGACCTTGCTGACTTGGGCTGAGTGAAAAGTTTTGAGCTCCATTTTTCTGCCTCTATAACATTTTGATGCCTTATAAATAGCTAGAATCAAAATTTGTAATTTGGAACTTAGATTTTAGGTATTTGCTGTGTGTTCTGAATGCAGAGGCTCAGTAAAGAGAGCAAATGAGTAAGTGTAAGTCCTAGTTGAGTGATATGGCACAGAGTGGTGTTATTTTAGCTCACAGCAGTGGTTAGCAGTGTGCAAGTAGAGGTCATCCATCTTTCCATACGTGTTTATAGAGTTTATCTGCTTCTTATTTTCCCAGACACACTTTCCTAGCCTCAGGGTCAATGAAGATCAGTGAGACCCAGGTTTCAGACAGTGGAATGTACTTCTGTGTTGCTACAAACATTGCTGGGAACGTGACTCAGGCAGTGAAGCTCCGTGTACAGGGTAAGCTCTAACTCCAAGGTTAATCAGCTGCAAGTTTCCACATGGAATTTTGCATCATGCAGAGCTTGTCAAATGGTTTTCCTTATGAACATTAAATCCTCTTGGCCTTGATTCCTTCAGGTCGTATTATCTTCCTATGCAAGTTATTGATTATGTGGAAAGGAAGTGTTATATACACAGACACAAATATACAGATATGTAAAGGTGTCCAGTGGCTCTTGCTCGAGCCAGGACCTGTGTCCCCTTCCTTGTCTTTCTTACCCTTGGTCATCCCACGTCACTCCCTTGTCTCTCCCCTACAGGGGCCTCAGCCTCCTTCTCTTAACCACTCACACAATGCCATGTCTGCAAAAATGTCACTTGCTATTGTTTCAGACATTCTTTTTAAGTCTCTTTATTGCTAACAATGCTTAGAAAGAAAAACACTGTGGCAAAAGACCTATGGTGGATTTATATTATTCTTTAGGATCAGGAAAATCACTTCCAGTAATATTTTATTTCTCTGTCCGAACTTGTGCTTGGAAGTGTACAAAGATCAGGGATTAGGGGAAGGAAATTAAAATGTCAAAAGGAAAATGTGATTAACTTTATCATAAAAGCTTTTGAATTGTTTTGTGTTATGAAAAGCCAGTACCTATAGCTCTTCAGATGTGCTCAGATTATTACACTGCTCGTGGGAGTCATGCAGTAGAATGTAAAATGTGACTTCTTCAAATAAGTTAAGTACCAGGGTATCTTACACCCTGTTCTGTGCAGAGAACATGCTGGTCTGCTTTTGTAGGAATTTGGGTTTGGGGAACAAAGAAGGACATTTTCTAAAATAATAAAAATGGTAAAGAATTTCATAGGATCATAGAAGGGTTTGGGTTGGAACGGACTGTAAAAGATCACCTTGTTCTACACCCCTGCCATGGGCAGGGACACCTTCCACTATCCCAGGTTGCTCCAACCTGGCCTTGGACACTTCCAGGGATGGGGCAGCCACAGCTTCTCTGGGCACCCTGTGCCAGGGCTTCCCCACCCTCACAGGGAAGGATTTCTTCCTTGTATCTAGTCTGTATCTCCCCTCTTTTAGTTTAAAATGATTCCCCCTTGTTCCAAGTCCTTCTCCAGCTCTCTTGGAACCCATTTATGGACTGGAAGGGGCTCTAAGGTATCCCCAGAGCCTTTTCTCCAGACTGAACATCCCCACCTCTCCTACCCTTAAGAATTCTCTTGCACATTGTTTCCTTCACATCTCTGTGGACTAAAGTTGTTCTGCTCAGTCCCTCCCAGGATACAGCGTGGGCCTCGAGTGCTGAAGGTGCAGGCTGGGCAGCAAGTGGCCATTCCCTGCAGTGCCCAGGGCATCCCTGCCCCGGCAGTCACTTGGTTCAGAGGCACAAGTGCAGTGCCCATCAATGGTGGGCACTTTACCCAGGGCCTGGATGGAGCTCTGGGCATCAGCAGCATCCAGCTCCCTGACTCTGGAACCTACACGTGTGTCGCCAGGAACGCCGCGGGCAGGGACACAGTGGAGGTCACACTGCAAGTGCAAGGTGTGTGTGCTGGGGACAGGGACAGAGGTCCCAGTGCCAGGGGTGTGTGTGTGCTGGGGACAGGGACACAGATCCCAGTGCAATCACAGACATCAGTGGGGTATCACTGACTTAAACTGAGCAGGATCTGTTTCTTCTTTGTAATAATCTAAAGGTAACATTCTGATCTCTTTGTTAGAGGTGCTGAGAAATGCTTGTTAGAGACAACAAAGAACTCTAAGTAACCTTACATAAATATAAATAATATTCTTTGTGTAATCTCAGCCTGCACACGAGATGAAAATGAGAATTGAGAACAAAGAATGGCAGAAGCACTAATATGTGGTGTGAGGAAAAACCAGTTTAAATAGTATTTTTCAGATTAACCAGAAATGCTGCCTTCCAAGTAAGTATGACAGGTCTTAAAGAGAACGATTTTCAGTCAAATTTGAAAGCCTCTTTGTGTACTGCTTGCTTCCTAAATATTCCTATTGAAATCAGACTGCTTGTATAATGCATTCCAGTCAATGTAAAGGGGGTTATTACAATCTGACCTCGGGTGGATGAGAGACACTTAGTGTTATGTATTGCCAAACTGTATTTTTACGTTTGGGAGCAGAAGTTCAGAAGTTTTTTGGGTGTAATTTTCCTTCAGAGTCTCCCAGTATCGAGGACCTGGACCCTCCATACAACAGTCCCTTCCAGGAAAGAGTGGCCAACCAGCGCATGGCATTCCCGTGTCCTGCAAAAGGTGGGTCACAAAAGTACCTCTTTCTGTTGACCATTGAAAATTACTGAGCTTCCGTAGAAATGTCCAATCCACACACTGTTTTCCACATATATTTTATATGGAAAAATTCAAACATATTTAAATACCCTCTGTGTGTGGAAGTTCTGTGGAAACTCATTGCTAGCCAAAAGGATTTTATAATGTTTGGGACTAAGGTTTTTAATGTTAAAAGCATCCTGTAACAGCTGGGGCTTCCTCTTGGAAGGTTTTGGCCTCACTGTGTGTTGTCCTTCCAGTCAGACTTGCAGCAAGCAGCAGGAATTGTCTGAACCTTCCTTGTTCTGAGCTGAGTGAAGCACTTGGCAATGTCCCCTTTCCCTCCTTAGGTATTCCAAAGCCTGCCATCCAATGGCTGCGGAATGGCAGCGAGCTGACGGGCAGTGAGCCAGGGATATCCGTGCTGGAGGAGGGGACACTGCTGGTCATAGCTGCTGTCACCCCCGCGGACAGCGGGGACTACGTGTGTGTGGCCACCAACGAGGCTGGGAGCACCCAGAGGAGATACAGCCTGGCAGTGACTGGTACTGGGACATTGCATGGCCCACCTCTGCCCACTGCTCTCTGAATAGCTGCATTTCTGTTATTCTCATGTTCTCTATTGCTTTTTTCTGGTGTTTCTGCACAAACCATCTTTGTTTTGCTCAAGGAGTCAGGTGCAGCTTCATAACAAATGAAGACTTTTGTACTGTAGAAATTAAAGATTGGGGGCTAGATCTGCATTTCAAATATAAATGTGAGAAAAGTCTGATGGAACATAGGATGGGAGAATTCTTGTTCCTGATATTCTTCCAATTAGAAACTAGAAACTCCCTGGGTGGCCTTGAGGTATTGCTTATTACAGAGCACTTTTATTCCAGCCTTGTTCACTTCCCATGATAGTTCTGATGCCTGAGCAGGATTATATCCTTATCTTTACTCTGGGAAAAGCAGGAATTGCATCTTGTGCCAGCAGGACTCATCAGTGGGCTGGAAGTTTCTAATTCACCACATAAGGCCATTCTGTTTGCATCCATAGTGGCACAAATACTGAACAGGTGTTCTTGGGTGTGTCTGGAGCAGGGAAGAGAAAGATGACTCTCTGCAACCTACTTCTTTTGCTAAACAAGTATTACTAAACAACATGAGATTTAAGATTAAATTTAAGGTTCAATATTAAGGTTGTTCTTTCAAAAATGTTGATGTTTATTCTGTTGGAATGAGTTTCCCTGGGAGTCTGTTACTGGGCACCTGTTTTTTGAGAAAGAGAAGAAAGGACACAAGGAGATATGTCCAGAACCAAGAGGGAGAGAATGAAAAGGGTCTCAGAAATTTGGATTATTGTGGTCCTTGACTATGGGGAGGAAGGAGAAAGTGAGAAATCTCTGGAATGGAAGGCTTAAATCATGACTTTGAGCTTTCTTGCAGTTCCTCCTGAAATTAGAGATCAAGATAAAGTGACAAATACATCTGTGGTTGTTCATCACTCTGTCAGTCTGTTCTGTGAAGTAACTGGTAACCCCTTCCCAGTCATCTCCTGGTATAAAGAAGATGTCCAGGTGTGTATGATTAATCTGACTGAAGTTAGGCAGCCTCTCTCAGTTTTGTGTGGGCTTTGGAGTGCTTGGTATGAGAACTCACTGAAGTGATTACATGTACATGCCTTTATGTGTATTTAAGTGCACCAAGAACACCCCCATAGACAGCCAACTAAATGTGTCTCATCCATAAATTCAGCAAGTCAAAAGTAAGCTCTTTATTTTCAGGATTCTCTTAGGAATTAGCCTTAACTATCTCCCAGTATTGTAGATGCCCAAGTCCTTGCAGAGGGGACCAGTAATGCTATTTTCTTCATTCCTAGATAGAGAAAAAGAACTTCTGGAGGTGATTGGAATTCCTCAGGATTATCCTCTGCTTCCGGTTGTAGCTGATAAGTCATAGTTTAAGATGAGGAGAGACCGCTTTGTGCACTTTGAGACTTCCCATTGCTGATGGATGGAGGATTTCTTTGGTTCCCCCACTCCCAGATCCAAACCATATTGAATAGATTGCAGCAGTGCAGGAGATTAGTGCTGTAACTGAAAGGGGAAACAGATTATCCTGAAACTCAAACTACCATTTTCTTATAAAAATCCAGCTGTGCTATTTGGCTGATGTAACTTGGATCACATCAGGCTGATGTCTCGGGTTCTTTTAAGGTTGTGGAAAGCAGTGCTCTCCAAATTTTACACAATGGGAAGATACTGAAGCTCCTGAAAGCTGCTCCTGAGGATGCTGGACAATATTCCTGCAAAGCCATAAATGTGGCAGGAAGCTCTGAGAAGCTGTTTAACCTGGATATACTAGGTTAGTTCATGGTTTGGGAGTTTGGTTTGGCTTGGGGTTTTTTTAAGTCAGTGATTGGAAAAACACTTGATATTTAAGCAGGCAGTAAATTTCAACTCCTTCCCCTCGCTGCCCATGGAGTATTGGCTGCTGAAAGACTCACTTATCACGATGGCTTTTCATTTCTGGGTTTGGTCTCGGTTTTGTGTTTGGGGTGCACAGCAATGTGACATGGGAGTGTCCCTGTGTCACCAACACCAGTGTGGAAGTGCTGCTCGTGGTAGAGATGCTGTTGTGAACCAGCAGAATTCCCTTTGAAGGGAAAACTAAAGTTGTTTCAAGGGAATAGTATGAGCCACTGCTGCATTCCTGCCAGTCACACAGCATGCCTTTCCTGGCTAAATACCAGTTCTTCTCTAATGTTTGTCTTCTTGCAGTTCCCCCGAGCATAATAGGTGCTGATACCCCTGGTGAAGTGGCAGTCATCCTCAACAGGGAAATCAGCCTGGAATGCAGAGCCAAAGGCTTCCCTGATCCTGACATCCACTGGTTCAAAGATGGCAAGTGAGTGTGTTACAGCTGTTGTGGTTTGTGTCTGGGTCATTCCTCCCCTAGAACACAGGCAGGAGGTGCACTGGGTTTGACTGCTTAGTGTTCAGTTATTGCCATCTGGTAGATTTGGGGGTGCTGTGAGGTGGCAAGTCCTTTAATCAAAATCCTCCTCTTCTTTGTGAACTCTCCCATTTCTGGCACTCTCAGCACATTTAGGGTTTTTGAAACCAGACAATGCTTGAAGCATTTGGTTATAAAAATAGCCATTTACTTGAGTTTATTCCATGAGTTATTCTATCTGGATTATTTTAAATATATCATTCGTTAAAATGCAGTTGTTCAGCTGACATGATTTTTCATTGGTAGGGTCAAATGTTTTCTAGCTAGTGCCTTGTGCAGCTCTGCAGATATATACATTAAAGGTTTGAAAACACTTGTAGCCTGCATGTTTCCATTCCTCATCTCGTCCTCCAGGAAGGCACACCAGGAGAAGGAATCTTGGTGGTTTAAATATTAGGTGCAAACCCAGCTGGGCAGTGTTTTTGGTGTTTAACAATGTAGTTCAGTACAGACACAGGTCAGTACTCACAGATACTCTGCTGTGACAGTTCCTTACTCTTTGGTTTGGATGTGTTGACACTTTCAACTGGTAGTTGACATGTTATCAACAAAGGAAAAAGAACAGAGGTCAGGAGTGGGACTCTGGCTCTGGATGACCTGAGTAAAGTACTTCTTATGATTTGTTTTCTTTTAAAAACTAGGAATAGAGTTAATTATAATAGTTGGTCACTCTGTGGTGTTTCTTCTGATTAATGCTGTTAATGTAGTGCTAAATGGTACTATTGAATGGAATTAGTGCCACTAAAGGACCTCCTCTTCTTGCTGTCATTTTAAATTATTGCTGAAAGGATGGGGTCAGAGTTCTGTGAAGCAAAACAATCTCTTTTCAGGCCCTTGTTTTTGGGTGATCCCAATGTTGAGCTTCTGGACAGAGACCAAGTTCTCCACATCAAGAATGTTCGGAGGGTTGACAAGGGTCGTTACCAGTGCAGTGCCACCAACCCTGCTGGCAAACAAGTCAGGGAGGTCAAGCTGATAGTCCATGGTAGGTGTATGGAATGCCTCTACACTGGGTGTGATTGTGTCATCCTAATACACATTACTTCCCTCACCTGGAATGGCTCTGAAGTAACCAGAGTACCCTGCCTGTACAGCAGTCACAGGGTAGTCTCTGTCCATCAGGAACAAAGGAAATGCTGAGGGGACTTGCAGGTGATTGTGGCTGTCGTGAGATTAGAGGAATAAAAAAGGTGAATTTGTGATAGGAGAATGGAACATCTCTTTATTTTTAAATTTCTCATTAATTCTGGCTGGACAAACAGAAGCTCATGGAGTGAGGAGCCTAAATGCTAATTCTTGTTCATTTTTACTTTGTATTAGTAGTTTATCCCTATTTTTGGCTTCAATATTTTCCCGAAACACCATGTTAAAACCATTCTCCATCTCTGTGAATGAAAGCATTTGCTAGTAGAGAAATTCATTTGCCTTTGAACTGGGTTTGTTTCAGCATGTATTACGGATTTAGGGGTTTTTTGGCACAAAAAAATGTTTAATTAATAAAATCTTCCGTTGTGATTTGCTAATCTGCCAGACCCATCTCAGGTGTAGATCCATCCACGGACACTCTGCTTTACATTTCTGCAGTGGTGTTTTCAATGACCACTGTGGAAGTCAGTGGAATCCATGGATATACTGAGCATGCTTGGCAGCAGAGGAGCCAATGTGTCTGCCAGATGTGTCTGGTACTTTCAGCAGTCATAAATGGAGTCGTTGCCAATTGCACTGTGTTTTTATTACTTCTGTAGAGATTTACAGACTCTTTATATTGGCTGATTTACACCAGTGCTTGTTTGCTACAAAAATCTGAGTCCTGCTGCCTGGTGAGCAAGGGAAATGACTGTGGGCCAAAAAGTTTCAAGAATAGGCGCATAAAGCAAGACTGTTAAGCTCATATTTAGTCTCAAAGTGACTTAATCTGCAGAAGTTTGGAGCACTGAGCAGTTCCCACTGCAGCTGTAGAGGCTCTTGGGTGTCTTTGGTATTTTCAATAGCAGGTTCCTTGCTGGGAGGTTGCACCTCCCAGGGTATGCAGGAGTTGCTCTTTCTTTACCCCTTGGAGACAGGGAAGAGGGGTTCCCAGATGCAGGATGCATGGAGGCCTAACCTGGTGCCTGCTGGAGCCTGGTGGCCCTTTGTGTTGTGTTCTCTTCATGCTTTCCTTGGAGAACTGTGCTCTAAAGTTTCATTGAAATCTGCACATATTTGTAATCTAAGGCTTCCCTGTTGTTGCTGTGTCTCCTGAAATAGTCCCTCCCAGTATCAAGGGAGGAAATGCCACCACGGAGGTGTCGGCGCTGCTCAACAATCTCATAAGTCTGGAGTGCGACCCCAAGGGGGTCCCTGTTCCCACCATCACGTGGTACAAGGACGGGCGGCCCGTGGTCTCCAGCCCCCAGGCTCTGTACGTGGAGAGAGGGCACTTCCTGCACATCCCTCGGGCCCAGCTGTCGGACTCTGCACAGTACACGTGTCGTGTGAGCAACTCTGCTGGGGCTGCTGAGAAGGTCTACGAGGTGGATGTCCACGGTGAGGGGAGCCCCGAGCTGAGCTGGCTGTGTCCCACAGCTGCTCCCGGAGAGCGTGGCTGCCTTTGCAGCCTGCCAGTGGCTGTGGTTAAAGTCTGTTAGCAGGGACCTTCACACCCTGTCCTGTGTGTGACTCTGAGACAGCTCTTCGCTTCATAGAGCCTCAAAATGGTTGAAGTGGACCTGAAAGCCCATCCAGTTCCACCCCCTGCCACAGGCAGGGACACCTTCCACTATCCCAGGTTGCTCCAAGCTCTGTCCAACCTGGCCTTGGGCAGCCACGGCTTCTCTGGGCAACCTGTGCCATGGCCTCACCACCCTCATAGGGAAGAATTTCTTCCCAATATCCAATCTAAACCTACTCTCTGTGAGTTTAAAGCCATCACTCCTTGTCCTATCACCACATGCCCTTGTCCCAGGTCCCTTCACCAGCCATTACACCATGCTCTCTTCTATTCAACTATTTCTCCTCCTTGCATCCACTCTCCAACACCCATCCACATGCTGGGCAATACCTGCCTGAAATAGCCAGTCTCCATGGGGTCTTCAGAGTACTACTTTAAGTCCTCCATATTTAGTCCTTCCCTCTCAAAGTCCTGCAGCTCCTCTGTTTTATACAGCTGGTTGATACTGAAGTACATAATTTGCATTCCCTGTTTCCCTTTGCCTTGCTTTGCCCCAGCAGCAAATTCTCACATGAAACCATGGGTGACATAAGGGCTTATGGAGCCACAGGGGCTGGGGAAGAACTAACCCATTTGCTCTTCATACATTTTGTGGCTCCAGAATTAATCACTTGCTATCTTTTTTCCTTTTCACAGTTCCTCCAGTAATTGAGGGCAATGCTGACACAGCCCAGAGCAGGCAGGTGGTTGCTGGGAATTCCCTGACACTGGAATGTAATGCTGCTGGCAACCCCCCACCTCTCCTCACCTGGCTGAAGGAGGGTGTTCCTGTGAAGGCGAGCGACAGCCTCCGTGTCCTGGCTGGTGGGAGGAGGCTGGAGATCCCGAATGCCATCGAGGCTGACCAGGGCCAGTACTGGTGTGTGGCCACAAGCATAGCTGGAGAACAGCAAATCAAGTATGACGTTGAAATCTTAGGTGCGTGAGCAGCAGAACCACTGCTTTATCAGATTTCCCTAAAGATAATATGGAAAAATTCCATAAAAATGATGTTTTATTTTTGTTTATGTCGATGTGTCAATGATCAGTCACTCTCCATATGTAGTTGAACCTGGGTTTAACACTGAGAGAGACTTCTATGACATTTCTTATGCTTAAGTGTTTCTGTTGGTGGATATTTCTCTCTTACAGTCCCACCATTTGTGGAAGGTGGGGATGAGCTCTTGGACTACATTGTGATTCTCCATAATCCTTTGGAGCTGGATTGTTCAGCAGCAGGGACACCCTCACCGACTATCATGTAAGGGGACTTGTGTGACAGTAGAACATAAATAAATCTGCTGCTTGGTTAGTCTGCTAAATGTGGTGAGCATGCAGTTGAGCTTTATGAACCACCTGTGTTACTTACTGATGCTGAATGAGCAGAGAACAAACTCCTGGCTCAGGATTTTATTTGGAAGTATTTTGGCTTGTTATGCCAGTATCCATGTCCTGGAGATTGGCACAAATAACGAGAGCAGACAAAACTCATTTCTGTGCTAATGCAACTGTGCACTTTTCTCCTGTCACCCAGGGTTCCTTTTGCTTTGGAGATTTCTCTGCCTCTGGTGGTATCTGCTGTCACCTTCCTGATGTCTTCTTTAGTGCCTGTTCCCCAATACTCCCTTCTGATAAAGCATTTCAGTCCATGGCACTCAGAAAAGTGGAATCTGACATCTCCAAACTTCCCTAGAAATGCAAATTTGGTTACTGAGATATACACAATTCTGCTAAACAGAGTATTTCATGAGTGTGTAGATCTTACTTTCACAGATATCTGAGACTGAACTTTCTTTTTGGTAGGTGGTTTAAAGATGGTCATCCAGCTGAAGAGGGAGCTGGACACAGGATCTTATTAAATGGACAAAAGTTTGTCATCTCTCGAGCTCAAGTGTCAGACACCGGCCACTATAAATGTGTGGCTGCAAATAAGGCAGGAGAACATGCCAAGGAATTTGAGGTTACAGTGCATGGTACGTTCCTCAAGGGGGGAAGGAGCAAACCACTTTCATTTTCAATTGCTGGCAAGAAGGTGCTCAGATTTTATATAAAAGTTCATTTGTATTAGTGGGTGAAAAATTGGATGTGATATTAGGTGAAATAGAATCATAGTTTGGGTTGGAAAAGACCTTAAAGATCGTGTCATTCCAACCCTCTGCCATGGGCAGGGACACCTTCCACTGTCCCAGGTTGTCCTGATCTAGAAGTAGAAATAGAGCTGCACTTACCTGTGGGATATTGTTTGTAGATATTTAATGTATGTGCTCAAATGACACTTCATTTTTGTTTCTGGTGCCTCCTCCAGTTCCTCCAACCATCAAATCAACTGGGCCTTCTGAGAGAGCTGTTGTGATCCACAAGCCTGTGACCCTGCAGTGCATAGCCAATGGCATTCCCAGCCCTTCCATAACCTGGTTAAAAGACGGACAACCAGTAAACACAGCCAGAGGAAATATCAAAGTAAGCATGGCTCTTACGGGATCCAAACCATGGAGGATAGTTACAATAAATGATACATGTTGGTGCTGCTTTTCCTTTTGCTTCCCTCACACTGTGATACAAAGATGCTAAAGGTCCACCCTGGAGAACGAGGGGCTTTTTACCTGCCCAGGGTGGTGTCTCTGGTAAAAGCATTGTTTAGTAGGCTGAGTCCCACTAGACACCTCATGTCAGGAGGGTCCAGGACTGCAAATTCAGCATCTGGATCCTTCCATTTGTACTTCAGCCTTCTGAGTATGGTTGTCTGCTGGTTGTGAGCTGGGATTAGATGAATAATTACAGAATTGCTGCCATTGCAGCAGCTCCCTGTAACTCCCTTCTGTTGTTGAGGTCCTGCCTTTCCATGAGGAGCCCTTCCCAATGCTTGCAATAGCTTTGATTTACTGTGGGCTGGAGCAGCTTTTGGCACCTTGCCTGCAGTCTCCTCTGCCCTCTGCTCACCCCATGGGTCTCCTCACCCTTGTAAGGTCCCAGTGCTATGTCCCAGGAGCACTGGAGTGTCCTGGCATGGCCCTTAGCCTGGGTTAGGAGGAGGGTGGCCCAGCCGTGTTCAGTGTGAGGGTGTGCCGTGCCCTGGCACTGAGGGCTCTGTGTGGGCGGTGTGTGCAGTGCCCCTGTCTGTGTTCTGGTGCAGCTGGAGTCCTCAGGCCGTGTGCTGCAGCTTGGCAGGGCCCTGCTCCAGGATGCTGCCCAGTACACCTGTGTGGCCACCAACGCTGCCGGGGAAGCCCAACAGCACCTTCGGCTCCACGTGCACGGTAACGTCTCTGCTCTGCAGCACCCAAACCTGCCTGCTTTGGGAAGCTTGGACACTGTATTCCCCCTTCCATGGCTCTTTTGTTGGCTCTGCACATCCACCTCTCAGTTTGCTTTCTTTGGCCCACTCCATTAGTGAAGAGTGAGGCCAAATCTCTTTCTTAGGACATGGCCTCTCCTCTGTGGTGCCAAGAAATAAGTGAATGAATTACCTTTCCAGGTACCTGCTGTTCAGAGGGATCTCTTTTGAGATACCAAACTCACCCCTCAGAAGGGTACTCTGTTTCTAAATCAATATATGAAGTATCACCATTGATATTATTAGTTTCCTGTGGATATTGATATTTTCCATGACTCCACAATGGGAAATTTTTACAGGAACGACTTTTCTGAGAAAGAAACGTTCTCTCATGAGGGAATTTTTCAGCCTGTTTAAAGGGAATTGTCCTTTGCAGCAAAAAGCAGTATAAAAGCAATCAGGGCAACTTAAGAAGCTGTTGTTTGCATGTGAATTTAATAAATGCTCTCAACATGATTTATGGGTATTTGGCTCACAAGTGGTCATGGAGTGTTGTGCATCCAATCCTCAAAGGAGGTGTGGGAATCCTCAGGAGGTGTAGGAATGGACTGTGGCAAAACACTCACAGGGTATAATTATGTTCACTTTTATTGCCAAACCAAGTCAGTATCTGGAAAATGTTCAACTGAAGCAAGGAGAGGTTGCAGAGTCTCTGTGGATGAGACTTAGAAAGAGGAGCCACACTCATCTTAAACTGTGATAATTACATCACAGCTAATTTTAGTGTCAGTCCCATGTCATAAATGTCTCTTTCCACTGTCAGTCTTCATGTTCAATGTGTCATTATCTGGTGTTCCTGACATGTTGCAGATTTCTAAACTCCAGTAAGGTAAAAGCTGTGTACAACACCCCATTTAGTATCACCAGCTGAAGTGGGACAATCTCACCACAGTAAAGAATTGCTCTCTCTGTTGTGCACCCATTTCTTGCAAGTCTGTTTTAAGTCCCAATTTTCCTGAAAAAAAATAAAAGTAACAAAAATAATGTTTTATTCCTGCTACCACTAATGAGGTTATATAGCTAGAGAGTATTCCCACTTCAAAGATGGACTTTCTGGAGAAGTTCCTTGGTCACCCAGCAGCCGAAGCTTGTGCAACTCATATCCCAAAGCTTCTCTGAGGGCAGATGGCTGTGATGGGCTGCTGTTCTGGCTGGGTGGCTGAATTAATGAAAACCTGCTGCCTTTGTCTTTCCCCAGAACCTCCCAGTCTGGAAGATGCAGGAAAAATGTTAAATGAAACCGTGGTGTTGAATAATCCAATCCATCTTGAATGCAGAGCATCTGGGAACCCTCTGCCAGGTATCCATGTGCACCTTGGGGAACATCTGAGAGGGTTTCACTGCTTTGTGTCCTCTGAAAGTAGTGAGTGTGCTGAATGTGCAGCTGATTCTGTGGGTTTCAGACCTGCCAGAAACTGTGTGATGGAATGTCAATGTATTAAGGAATTCAGTGATCCCCAGCTGACAGAAGAGTGAAAACCCCAAGGATAATCTGTTCCCCTGTGCATTCAGTGATGGCCTGTCCACAGGCAAGAGTGCTGCCGGATTGCCACTAAATCAGCTTTAAATACATCCGCTTTTATCTCCTGTCAGCTCAGTATTTGACACTGTAGGGCAGACCTAAAATATTTTCAGCAGAAAGGTGTTATGTCAGATGAGCATCCAGCTTCACCTTTTCTGCCTTTTTAAGAATTAATTCACAGCAAGGTATTTTTTCTATAATAATTTATACTTGTATAAAACAAAGACTGAAAATATTGAGGGTGTAAGCAAAATGTTATAAAACCAGAGGGATTTTATATCTGGTTTGCACTTTTATTTTTTCTTACCCTTCTTTTTCCCTCCAAATTGACAATTACTTTAGAACAAATAGTTAAAATGATGGATTTCAAAAAATTTATACAATAAGAACAGTTTGGTCACCTGTGGTGTGATGTGATGCCACATCCTAATGTCAAGATATAACCTTAGTTAAGAAAAGTGATAGCACAACATCCCCTGAAAAATGGAGAAGCCATGTGCAGTCCTGTCTGAGAGTCAGGCCAGAACACTGCAGGAATGCAAGTCTTTCCTAAAAAACCCTTGTGTATTACACATAACCATTCAGTAAGTGGTAATTTTACCTGCCGAGTAGTGAAGTGATGCCAGTAAATCCTCACTGGCCCATTCTCCTGATGGCTGGTGCCATCTTTTGGCTGAGATGCAAAATCCTCAGGTTTTGTTGGTTGTCAAGTTCCTATAAAATTTTCTTTTGGAGCACCACCAGATTTCTGCTCCTTATTTTAATTTTTATTCAGCCTGCCAGTTGGACCTCAATTTGATTGTTCACATTTTGATTCTTTGCCCCAGATGGTTTGAGTTGAATGTAGCGATGCTTTAGGGTGAAAGGTGGAAAAAATGATATACATTGTATAATCCTAGAATGGTTTGGATTGGAAGGGATCTTAAAGCTCATCTCATTCCATCCCCTGCCACGGACAGGGACACCTTCCACTATCCCAGGTTGCTCCAAGCCCCATCCAACCTGGCCTTGGACACTTCCAGGGCAGGGACACCTTCATGTTATTGTGTGTTTTTAAACAGCTGCTCCTGACCTTGGTATGAGCTGAGTAAGTTCCCTATAATTTGCTTCGTGTGACAAGTTTTTAACTTCAGCCGTTTTTCCATGAGTGTCTGCTGTGTGTGGGTGATGGCTGTGTGTGCTGTTGAATTCCTGGGCATGGCCAGGCCCCCGTTTTTATGTCCCTGTGGGTGCTGTTCACACGGGCTGATGCCGAGCTGCCGGTGTGGCTGTGTGCGTTCGCGGTGTAACGGAGCCCCCGCCCTGTTCCCTCCCCGCGCAGCCATCTCGTGGTTCCAGGACGGGCGGCCGCGGGGCCGGGGGCCGCTGCTGCGGCTGGAGGCGGCGCAGCTCTCGGACACGGGCCTCTACACGTGTGTGGCCGCCAACGCCGCGGGCACGGCAGAGCTGCTCTACAGCCTCCGGGTGCACGGTGAGTGTGCACACACCCCCTGCCCTCATCCAGCCCGCCTAACCCCTGTCCCCAGCTGCCACACCGCACAGCTCTGAATCCCTCCGGTCAGGGGGCTCTACCCCGGGCAGCCTCTTACGGGGCCTGACTGTGCTTTCCGTGAAGAGATTTGTCCTGATGCCCACTCTCAACCTCCCAGGCACGACTTGAGGCTGTTGCCTCTCACCCTGTGTTGTGACACTCAGGAATAACTCGTACCTGCACCACCTTTGCTCTCCTGAGGTTTCCACTCTGCTCAGCACACTTGGTGTCACTTATCACACCATCCTGGAATGGTTTGGGTTGGGAAGGACCTCAAAGCCCATCCAGTCTCACCCCTGCCACTATCCCAGGTTGCTCCAAACTGGCCTTGGACACTTCCAGGGATGGGGCAGCCACAGCTTCTCTGGGGCCAGGGCCTCCCCACCCTCACAAGGAGGAATGCCTTCCCAATATCCCATTTGTCACTGTCCTCTATCAGTGGGAAGCCATTCCCCCTTATCCCGTCACTCCATGCTCTTCACTTTTTTTTTCTCAGTGACTTTAAAATAGGTGTTTTGAATTAGGGAAATGTGCTAAGGGAAGGCATTTCTAGGAAGAATGAGCAGAGACCCCAGATTTGTGGAAGAAGTATTTTATTTAAGGGATCACTTGAGCAATTCGGAGGGCCTGGCAGTGGCTAGGGATTGTTGTAGCTGACTGTGAAACTCACAGTACATAAAGGACACAGATGAAATGCTCTTTCATAATCCAAGAGTTTAAAAAAAAATATCCTGTGTCTAATCAGATGAAGTGAAGGTGTGGGTGTTTGCAGACATGAGACACCTGAGCAAAAGCCAAATTGGAGCTCTTCCACTGATTCCAGTGGCTTTTGGATGTGGCCATAGTCCAAATTCTTATCTTTGATACATGCATCTGCATGGAGCTGGTTTTCTGTGGGAGTCTTCCATGCAAAACTGTGGCCCAAATTTGGCACAGAGCCTCCCGCTGGGATGCACACAGAGTATATAGTTCCTATTAATGGTAATTAATGAGTTGGGCAGTGCATTTGTGTGGAATTAATGACCATCATGGGAGAAACTGATGGCTTAAGACATGATCAAAGGTAATTAACCCCACCCAGTGATTAAATCCCAGGAAATACTTAGAGCTAAGGTAATTCTGTTAAATGAAAAATAACTCCTCAGTGTCTGCATGTCTTTCTATGGGTGGCAGAATTTCAGTGGATACATCCAGAGTTTTCTAGGGAACTAATAATTCCTGACTAAGGCACAGAGCTTCCCCGTCTGGAACAGAATATATGCAGTTGCCTGCAGAACTAATTGCATCACAGGAAGCCATGAACCTGCTTAACTGAGCTGTGTCCTGCCAGGCTGACACATAGATATGCCATCAACAGGTTTATCATCCACTTTATTTAGAGTTTATGAGCTTGAGAAGAGAAAGCTTGAGTTTTTTGCCTCTTACTAGTGGGAGCAATATTACTTGAAGGAGGACAGGCTCAGAAATGCCAAGTACAGCAAGTTGTGCTGCATTTACAGAAAGGCTGCTCTGGATTTCCATGTGGCACTTGGCATCGTGAATGAGCACCTGCCTTGGACCATACTGGTCTTATTCAATGATTTTTGTTGTTAACAGTGTTATCAGATCTTTTTGGCATTAAAAACAATGCTTGACACTGCAGAGTCAGCATTCAATGGAGCCAGGCAGGCCAACTGAAGGAAGCAGGTGGAATTCCAGTTTAGTATGTTCACGTGATTTCATTGTAATAAGTTTTTTCACATCTTTCTCCCCACTAACTTTCTCAGGCTTTGGAGAACGATGACTGCACTGCAGTAGGGGAGCTGTGTGCATGTGTGTGGGGAAAAAAAGGTTATAAAGATTATAAAATCTTGGACCTTTTTCCGGCCCTTTCTGCTATTATTGAAATATATGTAAGAGTAGGGAGAATTATGGAATGGTTTAGGTTGGAAGGGACCTTAAAGCTCATCTCACTCCACCCCTGCCATGGGCAGGGACACCTCCCACTATCCCAGGTTGCTCCAACCTGGCCTTGGACACTTCCAGGGATCCAGGGGCAGCTACATCTGAGTTACAGCCTGTTAGAGGTTGCTGAATTTATTGATGAATCTTATTTTCAGTACAGAATATTACACACATTTTCTGCCCTCACAGAGGGATATGTGCGAGTAGCTCACACCACTCACATCTCTTTCCTGAAGTGACTTCAAATATTAAGTTTGTACTGATACTGACTTTTAAGCTTTATTATTGTTATTGGTGGTAGGAGCAAAAAAAACTGGTTTGATTCTCTTAACAAATAAAACATTCCTTTTCTAATGCTTCTAGTGTCCTTTTCTAACACAGCCCTACAACATTTGCTGGCCTGTGTGCCTGGAGTGAGTGTTTAGAGATGCTCCATTAAGATGGTTTGTGTACCAGACAGGCAGACAATATCCGGTGTGAGCTGGTAAATGTTCCCATGTGCTCTGCAGGGCCAGTTTGTCACTCTGTGTATGGATTTGCTTTATGTGGTTTATATGATAAACTCCTTTCTTTAATCCCCACCACTCCTAACGCCTTTCACAAGGTCTAAATGGAATATTAGAAAAGTCTGAGGGAATATTTTGTGGCTTTGGTTCCTGGGTTTCCCAGCTGTCCTGTAGGCAGCAGGCCCAGTCCCACAAACCTTGCTCACAGTAGTTCCATTGGAGTTATCTGTCTGCTTATGGAGGATTTGGCACACAGCAAAGGAATGACAAGAGTTCAGTAGGAGTAACCTGAGAGAAGAGAAATAATGTCCAAAAAGAGGTGGCACGTTTAATTTCACTGTGATTTAGACTGTTACAGCTTTTTTTTCTGCTTGTTTTTTTCAGTTCCCCCATCAATCTCTGGCAGCAGTGACATGGTGACAGTGGTGGTCAATAATCTGGTGAGGCTGGAGTGTGAAGCCAGAGGCATCCCTGCCCCTATCCTGACATGGCTCAAGGATGGGAGCCCTGTGTCCAGCTTCAGCAACGGGCTCCAGGTACTGGGATCAAATGCTGCTCTGTCTGTGCTGTTCCCTGTTGTGCTTGGAGGCTTGTGAGTTTAATGGAAGGGAATAAGTTGGAGGATTTGGAATAAGAGTATAAGGCTGTTTGCTCTAGGTTATTGGTGTGAGTTTAACTCCAGTAATTACTGTGGGAAGTGAAAGATAGAGATATATTGAAACAAAGTGGTCCTTTAAACTGATTTCATACTGAGTAAGGGTTTGAATCAACTAATTTTTTGCTTACTGGCAAGAAGAGGAAATTGGGCCATATTCCTCTGCTGAAGAGCTCAAGGTCATGCAATAGCTCATTACATTTTGTAGTAAGTCAGAAAAAAACCCCAATCTTTGATGTAAGGAGATATTTCAGAGGTAAATGCAGAGAGCATGATTGGTTTTTGAGAGCTGATTTTATGATCTGAAAGAGAAGAGGGGAAATTTGTATTCTGTGGGGACAGCTCAGTGCACAGACTAAAGGTGTGACAGTGTTTGAAGCTGGTGAGAGGGAGGGATGTCCAGATCCTACACAGACTTGTGAATGCCAGGAGCTCCCTATGGGCTTGCATGAGGTTAATTCTGCTTTTCAAGCGTGGATCAAAGAGAACCCTGGGATGCAGGAAGAGTGGAGGGAGCAGGGGGTGATGGGCAGCAGTGGCACAACAAGCATTTAATTATGAACTGAACCCCGGCAGTTGTCCCTGCTGGTGTTTGACATTGAGGTGTGTCTGGCCATGTCATGCTGGTGTTGCAGGTGCTGTCTGGGGGCCGGGTCCTGGCTCTGCCCAGTGCTCAGATCAGTGACACGGGGACCTACACGTGTGTCGCTGTCAACGCCGCGGGCGAGAGCCAGCGGGACACAGAGCTCCGTGTGTACGGTGGGTGTCTGACTGGGGCTGGCACCACTCACTGGGGTCACTGGTGGCCCTGGGAGCTGCTCGTGGGGCTGGCACCACTCGCTGGGGTCGCCGGCGG
>WEIV01027827.1:0-91275 GCA_013390005.1 Calyptomena viridis | reverse complement strand
CTCACTGGGGTCACTGGTGGCCCTGGGAGCTGCTCGTGGGGCTGGCACCACTCACTGGGCTCCAGGCCTGTAGCGGTACTGGGGTAAAATGCTCCCAACACAGGGTGAGCTGAGGAAGAGGGGTGTGTGTATGGAGTTAAAAAAAAAAAAAAAAAATATATATACATACACACATAGGTCCACGTGTATTGAAGCCTGTAGGTGGATTCGTCTCTGTATGCTTGAAGAAATATAACTGCAACAGTGAATTTACAAGTTGAATACATAAAAGCTCATTTATAAATGATAGGAGAAAATATGTGTTTGTGAAAAAACATGTAGATCTGCCGAGTTATTGCAGCCAGAGCTCAGTGATCTGTATTGCTCCAGGAGGAGTCACTGTGATTTCCCATCCATCTCTGCAGTTCCCATCCCATTCTCAAGCCTTGCTCTGCCTGCCTAAGTGGTGGGGGCTTTTTTGGTGCTAATAGTGATACTGTCTTGAGCTGTGTTGGGCACAGACAGCCAACTTTGTCTCTTTCAAGGGGAAGGAAATAAATCTTTTGTACTTTGTCAGTTTTCCAGATTATGCCAGTAAGTTAATTCTGAAATTTTACTGCCTGAAATCGTATAAATTCATCCTCCCTTCTGGTTTGGACAAGGTTTTCAGGCACAGGGTGGGATTGTTGGGGTGTCCTGTGCAGGGCCAGGAACTGGACTTTGATGATCCTTGTGAGTCCCTTCCAGCTCAGCATAACCTGTGATTCTGTGCTTTCTTGTAACTTGTATGAGTTTCATCGTGATTTTTTTTTGTGCCTTGTATAAAATGCCTTTTCATATTCATGGAATCATGGAAAGGTTTGGGTTGGAAGGGATCTTTATTTTGGGTCATCCAGTGCCACCCCTGCCCTGGGCAGGGACACCTTCCACTATCCCAGGTTGCTCCAACCTGGCCTTGGACACTTCCAGGGATCCAGGGGCAGCCACAGCTTCTCTGGGCACCCTGTGCCAGGACCTCCCCACCCTCACAGGGAAGAATTCCTTCCCAATATCCCATCCAACCGTGTCCTCTTGAAGTGAGAAGCCATTCCCCCTTGTCCTGTCCCTCCATCCCTTGTCCCAAGTCCCTCTCCAGCTCTCCTGGACTCCCTTTAGGCCCTGGAAGGAGCTCTGAGGTCACCCCATGTTGTGTGCTCGGAGCTCCCTGTGCTGGGCACAGTCTGAAGGGCCTGACATCCTGCAGGAGGGATTCCAGGTTTTGAGTTTCCTTGGACAGCTCAGAGGTTTGTACAGCAGTAAAACAGGGATGAACAATGATGTGCCATTAGTTTTAGAGATTTTACAGTACCAGACGTGGAGAGGGGGTTTGGAATTGAAGAACATTTTGGGTTTGCTTCTGCTTTCAGTAGGGCAGTGCAGAGAGAACTGGTTTGGACTGTGCCAATCTCCAGCCTTCTGACAATCCCAAGCACGAGTCTGGAAAACCTTGCAAGAAAAGTTAGAGGTCTGGATGTTTTCTGAGTCAGAGGATAGGTTATTTATTGTTGAGTTTGGCTTTCAGAATTGACTTCCTTGGTTAGGATACCCGACTGAAATCGTGCTGAGTGTTGCATCTGCAAGGGGCAGTTCAGAAATCCAGCCTGGAACATTTTATGTTTAGAACAAGGAATGTCAAATCCTCCTTTGGAGTTTAAGGACAGGTGTGTATGTCTGTGTAACGGGGCATAGATATATTCATCATTCCCCTTTTGTTTTCTGGAAGCTCTGTCCGTTTCAGCCAGAGGAAATGAAAGGAGTTAGGTAGGAGTTGTGTGTGTTTCCAGTTAGTGTTGGATTAGAAGCTGGCCAGGGCTGAGCTCAGCTGCAGGACCAGCTTGAGTAAGGCTGTCACCAAAAAGCAATATTGCTCTTCAGACTTGCCTCACAAGGGCCATCCAATTAAGAAGCCACAGGAAGACAATAAGTTGGAGTGCAGTTGGAGCTGGGTTGGTTGGAAATGTGTGGTGTGCTGAGCCAGGAGTTGGAACAAGTTGGGTAACTTACAGTTACCATGAGCATAATTAGATTAATTTAAACCCTGTTCCTTCAGAAATAAATGCTTTAGTGTCTGTCTCTCTCTGTTTCATAAACTCAGTTTCCTTTTGAACATGTTTCAATTCATTTAGCAGAGAGGAAAAGTAATTGGTGGAAAAATCTTTGGAAATAAATCTGCCTTTTGCAGGAGTGGATCAACTTCCAATTCTCAGTTCCACAACACTCATAAAGGATCTGGGCCTTTGTGAGTTCTACAAAGAAAGAAAGATAAACAGATTTCTTTTCAGTTACTCTATTTCTTATCCACAGGGACCAGGCTTTTCCCTAAATTATTTCCAAACTGTGAAATCAGCAGTTCTGCTCCGAATTTCCTGGGCAAGGAACACAGAGGTTTATTGTTCCTGGGCTGTGTCAGGACATCTCCAGAGCTGTGGTGTTGTGCCCCGAGCACCACCCTGGGCTCATTAAACCTCACGGGGGCTCATTAACTCGGGCACTTGGTCAGGGTGAAGCCCAGGGGGTCCCACAGGCAGTCCCACTGCTCCCCTCCTTACCCCAAGGCTTTGTGCAATCAGCCCCAGTGTCTGGAGTCATGGATTGCAAAACTAAAAAGTGAAGGAAATGGGACATTAAAGGTTCTTGTATTTGGTCAACTTTTGGGGGGCAGTATTTCCTCTGTCTTCTTTTTGACTCCAGCCATGAACACTTTCCCCATGGAAAATTGCTGACTTGCTCTTCCAAGGTTTAGTTAGTTCTCAGTTGCTTTGTTTTTCTGATTGTGGAAACAGAAAATTTAATAACGGGGGGAAATAGTGTTCAAGAACAGCTAATGGGCTTTGACTGAAGTGTCCAGTGTTGGTTTTTTTGACTTCTACACAGAAAAATTCCATTCCAAAAGCTGAGTTTCTACTGTATAATTCAGAAATAATAGTGTAATAATGAGAATATCACTAAAACTGCAGGACAAATCTAAATGTAATGCTCAGCGCCAACAACTACAATAATTAGCAGAGCCCACACGAAACAGATAGATAAACTAATTGCAGATTATGACTTGATGATTAGGTCATTAACCCATTCACTTGTCTGCCAACCATGTAAGTTCTTATTCTGTCATCTGTATTTGGCCATTTCTGGACCAAATTCTTCTGTAAGTCAGATTTCTCCTTAAAGCCAACTATCCTCCTTGGCACTGTCTGGAATAATTTAAGATATTTTCAGCTTCTGGGGCTGATTATTATCTTGGGAGCCTTTTCACTCAGCAGCTCTCTTTCTTTTCACAGGAGTGCATTCCCCCATCTCTTACAGACTGGGGAGTTTCCTTTCTAGCAATGTTTCAGGATGGGTTTTTTTGCTAGTCTTGGCTTATCTATATGATTTCTCTGTAGCTGATACCTCCCTATTTGTGTATCTTGTGTGGAGAATATTCTGTAAATAAGAAAATTACTCTTACTTACTTAAAGGAGACTTACGTATTGTGTCAGAAAGGCAGTAACTGTTATTTTTGCTAATTGAAGACTGTAAACTCCATATTATGTTTACTCTGGGAAATCTGCAATGCCCAAAAGTCCTGCAGTTTGAGTGACAGAGCAAGAGGAGACGACCTCAAGCTGTGCCAGGGGAGGTTCGGGTTGGATATTAGGAAAAGCTTCCTCATGGAAAGGGTTGTCGGGCACTGGCACAGCTGTGGTGAGTCCCCGCCCCTGGAAGGATTTAAAAGCCACGTGGATGTGGCACTTGGGGACATGGGTTAGTGCTGGGGGAATGGTTGGACTCTGCTCTTGGAGGGCTTTTCCAGCTCACCAGCTGTGTGTCTCCCCTGCTGCAGTTCCCCCAGACATCACGGGCGAGGAGCAGAACGTGTCGGTGCTGCTGGGCCAGGCCCTGGAGCTGCTGTGCCGCAGCAGCGCCGTCCCCCCGGCCGTGCTGTCGTGGCTCAAGGACGGGCGGCCCCTGCTGCAGAAAGCAGGCCTGAGCATCTCCGAGGATGGCAGCGTGCTGCAGGTACCCGGGCGGGCGGTGGGCACCACAGCACCTGGGGCACTGCTGGGGCCCGAGGGAGGCCAGAGGCCCCGCACCTCTGGGGCCTCCTTTGGCTGCATTCATGCTCTGTTGTTAATGTTCAGGGAGACAGATGTAACAATAAAATTGAAACCTAAGCCCCCTCTCCCTGCAAGTTTCACGTGTAATGATGGCAGGAGAAGAAATCCGGGTTTTCCTTTTCCTCCCAGATTGAAGGAGCCCAGGTGCAGGACACGGGCCGGTACACGTGTGAGGCGACCAATGTTGCTGGGAAAACTGAGAAGAACTATAATGTCAATATTTGGGGTAAGATTTACTAAGAGCTGTCATGTGAGACCCTGAAATCCTCTGTAGTTCACCCACACTCAGTTGCTGGTTTTGTATGTGCTGCTGTTGAACAAGCCTAAGGAATTGCTCACTTTTTTTCGAATTGCTTTAATTTACTTCTAAATTCATACCAGCTGCTTCACAGGCCTTTGTTGGGCTGGGTTTGCATAGCAGTTAGAGCTGTAGCTATTGAATGACATCCCTGCCCATGGCAGGGGGTGGAATGGGATGATCTTTAAGGCCCCTTCCAACCCAAACCACTCTGTGATTCTGTGATAACTAACTGGGTTTGTATCCACAGATTTAATGCCATTTAAAGTAACCTCCCAACTTCCTACTTATTTCAATGCCAGAGCATGGAAATTCAGATAAATAAAAGTTGCCTTACCCAGCTTTATTTGCTCTGCAAAGTTATCAGTGTTGAATCATTAAGATAGTTTTAGTTAAATTTTGCTATGGCTCTGGGACGAATCTGACTTAGAACATTATTTTAATAATTGATTTTGAGTGTTTTTCCTGCACCATCATTTTCTCCCCACATGCAAATTGAAACATCCCTTTTTTTGCTATTATCAACCAATTTCTCGCTTTGAAATCACAAGACTACAGTTACCTAAGAGTTTGTATCAGTAAAACTGCAATTTTAAGGGCAGAATTCAAGTCTGTCATTATTGATTAAAAGGAACCATTCATGGCATTGAAATGAGAGGTGGCCATTGCAGCACCGTGCCCTTTTCCCATGCTGGAGCAAATTCCAAAGGACAGAAATCCTGCTTGCCATGTGTTTTAGTTTCAAATCCAGGCATGTGTATGTTTCTGAGGGTGGGTGAGATCCTGAGAGCTAACTGGATCTTCCAACCCAACTTGGAGTTGATCCCTCTGTAGGGAATGGCAGATCCCTCTGTAGGGAATGGCACAGACTCCCTGCCTGGGAGCAGGACCAGTAAAGGATTGGAGCTGACTGTACAATAAGGCCCTTTGCAGTGTCATTCCCAACCCCACACATCCGGTTGCTGCTGTAGAGCTGGAAGTGAAGAAGAAGCTGATCACTATCACATTCATTAAATTCCTGCTGCATAAGTTACTCACCAGTGGGATTTTATTCACCAGGTTCAGCCTGTATTCTCAGCTTCTATTTTTTAGTCTCTACCTGCACTATTTTCATCTGATAGACGTGGTTCCCTGATTTCTAGAAGGCATCAGAGTAAAACCATTGGTCCCTTTCATCTTCAGGGATGAGGTCCATAGCCTGGGATGTGGCAGCCAGTGTGCTCGTGCAGGGAAGCTCCCAAGGGAAAACACAGGCTGAATGTTAAAGTCACCAGTGATGATCTCTCTGAATGAGGCAGGCTCTCAGAGTTGGAGTGACTTGACATAATTCCCACACCAGCTTTGTTCACTGAAGTCCATTCAAAGTCAGCCCAAAATAAAGGCTGTGCATGCAGCAGTCCTTGGAGGCTGGAAGGAGTCATTCCCAAGTGTATTATTCCCTACCCAGTGCCTGTATTGTCAGCAGGAGGATATAATCCTTGTTACTGTTTCAGAACTGAGTGGGACAGATTTGTGTGAGGATCATTTGGGGTTTACTGCTGGCTGACAACGTGTTGTTTCAAGTGCTGCAATCGTTTGGCATTTCTTTGCAGTGTCACCAAGTATTTCTGGCTCAGATGACACCTCTCAGCTGACAGTCACTGAAGGGAGCTTGATTAGCCTGGTCTGTGAGTCCAGTGGCATCCCACCACCCAGCCTCACCTGGCAAAAGAATGGTGGGTAACTGTTTTATAAAGGAATGGGGTCATTCTGACCTGAGGGTTATTCCTTTTGCTTGTGCACATTTTGGATGGTGTGTTCTCAGGAGCTAAAATATGCAGATATCTACACAGACATAAAAATGGGCTGGGAAGGACTTGACCCCTCTCAGTGTGTGTATTTACCACAGGCAGCAGGACAGCAGAAGGGTGCCCCATCCCTGGAAGTGTTCAAGGCTGGGTTGGAAACTGGTGATCTTTAATTTCCCTTCCAACCCAAACCACTCTAGGGTTGTTTGTGGATCCCACAGTGTTGTAGATCTACTTTAATTAATTTTGCCTTGGAAAGAGTAGATTTTAATTACAAAACACTTCTTCTAATGCATAATATTTTCAGAGAAAATGAAATTTATCAATTTCCTTTTAAACCCCGTCTCTTGGAAGGCAAAAAGGATTGTATGCCACGTGCTAGAAATGCACTGCAAGGTTAACTTGTGCACACTTCAGTGGCAGGAAGGAGACTTAAACCTATTGGAAAGCCTAGAAAAGCAGTTAGAAAGAGGGAGGAGGAGTAGCTTTGTCAGCATGTTTGACATGTGCACTTTGTAGAGAAGATTTGAAGCGCACAAGAGGGAAATGAAGATTGAGCTTGTAAGAATTATCCATGGCAAGTGCCTTCTTTCTGTCACAAAGTCCCCCTGTGATTTGGAAAGATGAAGATTCAGAATCTGAGGTCTCCAGGACTGAAAAATCTGCTCAGAAAATGTGGTGGCATTTTGCTGTGACATTTCTGCAGAGGATTCCCTGGGCAGAAACCAGTGCCCGTGCCCTGTGTGCACACAGCACACACGTGGGGTGGAAACGAAATCCTGTGTCTGGGTGAGAATTACATACTGGAAATGAGAGCTCAGTCCTCCCTAAATGAGCCAGGGGACTTGACCCTCCTGATAGATGTGCTGCTGACCATTTGTGGGGCTGTGTCTGAAGAAGGTGTCCTGTAGGCTCTCCTCTGGTGCCGGAGCTGTCGGGAAGGGTGCGGGTGCTGTCGGGAGGGAGACAGCTCCAGATTGCAGTTGCTGAGGAGTCTGATGCTGCTTCTTACACCTGTATTGCTTCAAATGTGGCTGGGAGTGCCAAGAAGGAATACAGCCTGCAAGTGTACAGTAAGTACCAGGGTTTTCCTGATTTCCAGTTCTGCAATATTATAAATGTGAGTGTGGTCAGTACAGAGATGTTGGGCTGCAGGAGTTTCAGGGAGTGAGGTCTGGCTCTAGGACAATTTAAGGGTAGTCCAAGGAGAATGTTGAGTAAAATTTTGGTAATTTGGCCTCAGAGCTTGACCAAGACATTGCATATTCCTGTTGGAAGGACGTGATTCCAGGGATGTCACCCCTTTGGGAAGTGTAATGTTTATTGTCCCCAAACTGCATCAGTGATGACAACTAACTGAACTTAGATTTCCCTTCATTCCCTTAGATTTTACTGCATTTTGGTCAGGAATTAAAGAAGGTATTTTTAAACAATCCTGTGAAAAAGAAAATCTTCCAAAACCTGTGGGGATTGGCAACATTTGGAGAAGTCTTTTTCAATTTACTATTTTCTCCTATTTGCATTTTTAAAATTGCTTGAAAATTAACATTAAGAAAAAAAATTAGGAGATGGAAGGAGAGAAGAGAAGGTTGTTTGTCTTCTCTTGGTCCTGCCATTCTGTCAGACTTGCTTGTTACTCTGTTCAGAAGCAGCTGAAGATCCTGAGATGTTGCTTCCAGTTGACTTCTACCCCTTGTTTCTTGTTCTCCCATAGTTCGACCGACTATATTGAACAGCAGCGCCCACCCAGCAGAAGTCGTGGTCACCCAGGGAGGTGAAATCTCCTTGGAATGCCAAGTGCAGGGCACTCCAGAGCCAGCAATCACGTGGCTGAAGGACGGGCGGGCCGTGGCCACCGGGAAGGAGGTGCTGGTGCTCGGCGGTGGCCGAGTGCTCCGGCTGGCACGTGCCCAGCTGTCGGACACCGGCCGCTACGTGTGCGTGGCCACCAATGTGGCCGGGCTGGCTGACAGCAAGTACGACCTCAGTGTCCACGGTGAGCCCGGGGGCCAGGGGCACACACATTGCACTTGCCCCAGCGATGGCCAAGCAATAGCTGTGCAGCTCAGTGCAGCTCCACTTGCACATCACTGAGGCACTTTGAATGGCACTGCTGTGAAAATCCAAGTCCAGCTGTGTAACTCCTGAGTATTTAAAAATCTCACCTCTCTCTCTGTTAATATCAGCCCATGCCCAGTTGGTTCATCTCCCGAGATAACCAAGAGAGGGTACAATTTTATATGGTACTGGGGTGAGTGTTGTGGTGGAAGGGATTTCATTGTGGGAGGTAGAAATCAAGGTTTAGCCAAGGTCACCCTGCTGGTGGCCACTGCCAGGGGGGCGTTAAATAAGGATAGCCAGGATCACAGGGATCTAATTGTCAGGTTCTCTTGTTTTACACAATAAGAAGAATTTAAAGGTTGTACTTCCAATTGGAACTCATCAAATTAGACTGATGGCCTGGATCAGAACCTCACATTAACTTACAGCACCCATAATACTTTTGCAGATGACGTTTTACGCTCCATCAGACATTGAATATTCGTGGTCTAATGGAAGCACAGTAATTCTTATTATTGAAGAGGCCAAAATGACTTACCAGTTTTATTTTTTGTTTTGAATATTTGCTGTGCTCTGTTACCAAACTGACATGTAGTAAAGAGAAAATTCAAACCTCCTCAAACTGCTGAGGATGTTGGTGAATTCTTGACCCCAGGCTTTATGTTCTGAAGAATGAACTGTAGAGCTGCTTCCAAAGTGAAAACATTCTCATTCCCAGCAAAGAAAAGCTCAAGTTGAATTTGTGGTGGTTGTTTTAATAGGGAATTGGTTTTTCCATGAGGAGAAGCATGTCATTCTGTCAAGGTAGGAATTTTCCCCAGGGTTTTCCCTAGTGTTTCATTTGATCCTGGAAATTAAAATTAGTGTAGACTGGACAGGACTGCTATTACTGTTATTTGCTCTTAAGTTATAGAATAAAGGTGATAGAACTGATAGAATTTAAGTTTAATGTTTCCATGCCACTATGCAGTAAGAAATTATCATTATATATGATAATAAATGTCTCTGTTTTGTAGCTCCTCACTTGCCAACCCAACCTTGGCTGCAGTGAATTATAATTATGTTTTATGAGCAAAATGAATTTTGATTTGTTCTGAAGTGTGGCTTCTCTTGGCTCTTTTCTGTAGTTCCCCCAAGTATTGCTGGCTACCTGCAGGTGCCTGAGAACGTCAGCGTTGTGGAGAAGAATCCCATCTCTCTGGTTTGTGAAGCCACAGGAATTCCCTTGCCAGCAATAACGTGGCTCAAGAATGGGTGGCCTGTCACCCTGAACGACTCTCTGAGAATCCTCTCAGGTACAAGAGCTGGAGTTATTTAAATAAAAACAAAAAAAGGGAGGGGCTGCATCTACAGCGCAGGTATTGCACCTGAAAAAGGAGGAGGTCTGATGTGTTAACCTGTAATGAACAGTTTTCAGTGCCAGGTTTTTACCTAAATGGGCTTGAATTGGCTGAAGCTAAAGCTTGGTGCCTAATTAAAGTATACATGCCAAAGGCTGGTGACTTGCACTGTGACACATGGATTAAGCCACAGTTCTGACTGTTGGTGTGTTAGTCCAGGGCTTGTTTCCAGAAACAGGTCAGATGGCAACATCTTGCTCTGTTGGGAAGAGAGAGAACTTGCTTGGCAGCTGCAGTGGGGTTAAAGGTTGGTGTTCCAGCAGGATTTTGAGTTAGCAGCCCTCGAGATGCCAAACAAAGTGGGTACCAAGAGATGTCAATACATTTGGTGTTGCCTTGCCATATGTTCAGGGATCAGCTTTCTGCAGCGTGTAGGTGTCCCTGCCCGTGGCAGGGAGTTGGAACTGGATGATCCCTAAGGCCCCTTCCAACCCAAACCATTCCAGGACTATGAATTAAGTATTTGGTGACAATTGAGATGTTTCTTCGATCTTGAGTTTGTCACTCACAGCTAGAAATCTCAGGAAAATAAGTTTTGATGGAGTTTCTAATACTCTGGCATAGCCACCATGCAAAGCCAAGCCAAGCATGAGCAAGAGGCAGGTCTTTAGGAGCTCAGCTAAAACTGGATTTGAAGGTGAAATTTTCAGCATTTTTTAGCCTGTGGAACTTTTATGTGTAGTCCTACCCTCTGCTTTCCCATTTTTACATGCAGCACATGGAAAAGCAGTGGGGGTGTGATGATTATCCGGTACAAACCTGGCAGTGGGAGCTGGCCTGCATTCCTCTTTGTGTGAAGTTGCCATCAACACAAACAACATCTCCTGGGCTTGATTGTTTGTGTCCTGTCTGTTGTCTCCACACCCACACTGCCCTCCCACCCGGAGAGACAAAAAGTTGTTTGTTGTCTCTGGATTTTGGCTGCTGTGGGAGGGGGAAACACGCCAAGACTTGGGGCATTGTTTACCAGCAAACTTTGTGCCTCAGAAAACTACACATTGTGGTAGTGAAGTGCGACCAACATGGCACTTGGAACTCCATTTGTGCTTGTACAGCTGGGAAAAACAACAACAATCCTCCTCTTCAACTGCTTTAGGAGTTAAATACTTTGCCAAAGCAAGACTTTGGTTATGTTGATTGAAAACATACTTGGCGTTGCAGATAATTTCAATGTGTGGACACACTGCTGGCAACTTACAGTCAGTTAATTCAGATCATGGAATCACAGAATATCCTGAGCTGGAAGGGACCCACAGGGATCATCCAGTCCAACCCCTGGCCCTGCCCAGGACACCCCAACAATCCCACCCTGTCCCTGAGAGCATTGTCCAGATACTGATACTTCCTTTTGATGATCCTTCCTGCATATGCTCTAGGAATAAAAAGGAAAAATATTCCACTGTAGCTCACACCTGCTTTCCTTGCAGCCCTGTCCTGACCTGTACACTGCCTGTAGGAAGGAGAAAAGCTTTTCTTTAGCTGAATATAGAAAATCCTGTGCTGCCTCAGCACTGGAGGCCTGTGTGTGTGATCCCAGGGAAAGTCACAGGCTCCTGCAGGCAGATGCCTGCTTCATTTTGCTGCTTCTTTGGCCTTGTTCAGGGAGTGGATGGGAGAAGGCAGCAAGGAGACATGGGGCTGGAAGAGCTGAGCTTCCTCAGTCTGCCAGCACTCCCTCCAGCAGGTAGAACTCCTTGGGCAGAGGCACATCCATAAACCAGCTCAGCAGCCTCTGCCTTCAGAGCACATGAGCAGGAGCATCAGTTCCTGGGCTGTATCCCAGCAGTGAGCCCTGTGGATGTCTGTGCCCATTTAAGATGTGGTGTATGCTCTGGGAACGGTTGCTAATGGGAGAGCTGCTAGACAGAAACTGGGAAAAGCTGCAGGCTGGCCACCACATCAGTTTTCACACTCCAAATGTTTGTGGTGCTGGTACTCTGCCAAAAAAAAGGAAAGAGAAGTTACTCGGCTGTGGCAAAGCAGGGATATTATGGGATACTATGGTCCTTTGGTCAAACATCCTTGCAAATGTTCGTTTTTAAACTGACAAGTCTGTGCAAAGGTGACCTGACAACTGCTCTGCTCCAGGGGTAAAAGGAAGGTGTTTTTTCAAACCATTACATGTAAACCAGTGCTGTAACTCCCTGTTATTATTATTGATGGCAAAATTAATGCCAATGCTGGAAGGGAGGAGCGGAATTTTATTCCTCATCTATACATGTGAAAATACCTTTAAGGTATTTATAACGTTAAGTGCTTATAAATGCCTTAAAAATGTTGTTTATAAAAATAAGTGTATTTCATGTGTACCCCCCCCACACTGACGAGGCTTTTATTATTTTTCCTGTATATTGATGTAGATTCTCAGTAGAGCAGAGCACTCATGAATGAAAATCCTTCTGCCTGAGACACTTGTGTTTTAATTTCCTGCCCAGAATCACGTGCCCAAAGGCAGGCACATCCCAAGTGTGTGTGATCCCTGAGCCCCATGCAGGTGGTCTGGGGGGGCTGTGTGCTGATGGTGTGCTGGGTTTTGCAGGGGGCCGGACCCTCCGTGTGAGCCACGCGGGCACGGCACACACAGGGCACTACACGTGCGTGGTGAGCAACTCTGCAGGGCAGCTGAGCAAGGACTTCCACCTCTCTGTGCTGGGTGAGTACATGGGCACCCTCGGTACAGGGCAGGAAGGAGGTGTGTACAGCAAGAGGGGGTTTTCTCAGTGCTTTGTTGGTATTTAAAAAATACTATGGAAAAACAAACATCCTTAGGGGAAAAAAACCCAATGAACTGTGGACAGAAAGTCAGGTTGTAAAGTTTATTCTACATGGAATCATAGAATCCCAGGATGGTTGGGTTGGAAGGGACATTAAAAACCATCTGGTTCCACCCCTGCCATGGGCAAGGACACCTTCCACTATCCCAGGTTGCTCCAACCTGGCCTTGGACACTTCCAGGGATCCAAGGGCAGCCACAGCTTCTCTGGGCACCCTGTGCCAGGGCCTCCCCACCCTCACAGGGAGGAATTCCTTCCCAATATTCCATCTATCCCTGCCCTGTGTCAGTGAGAAGCCAGTCCCTGTGTCCTGTCCCTCCATCCCTTGTCCCAAGTCCCTCTCCAGCTCTCCTGGAGCCCCTCTAGGCTCTGGACGGGGCTCTAAGACCGTCCCAGAGCCTTCTCTTCTCCACGATCAACAATCCAACTCTAATACAGTGCAGACCTTCAGTCAGTAGAGCCTTTGATATGACAAAGGATATAGACCAGTGTGATAGGGGGTGATCCTGCTGACATATTTAGACCAGGAGATGTCCAGCAGATTCTTGGAACAGCAGGCTATTTGGAACCATTAATGTGTAATTTTGTCACATTTCTTACTTTTAAAAACCAGTATGTTTCCCAGAAAACACCGCTTTTTGGTTTAGTAAGTATTTGTTATTTTTGTCAGTAACTCTCAGGCCTGGTGCAGGTCTTGCAGCATTTCTGTGTGTAATTTTGCTCTAAGTTGCTTCTCTCTGAGGTGCTCCCACCATGAGCCTCCCTTGCCTTCAGCTGACTGGGGTACATTGAGCCTGGAAGTGCCAACTCCCATTCATGTCAGTTCATGTTTGTTTGATGAGCTCATGCAAGTGTCAGTGTGGTGGGATGGAGGAGAAGGATAAACACTGGAAAGCGTTCATTGTCTGACTGTTTTCTTTGGAGGCTTTTGGTAGCAGGGTGTTCTTGAGGGTTCTGGGAACCTCTGTTACATAGGCCTTGTTTCCCTGGAAGAAAAATGCTCAGTGAAGCTGATTTCAAGTGGAAAATTCCATTGTTCAGTCTTCTCTTCCCTCCCTCCAGTGATTTCTTTGTCTTTCTAGAGGAAAGTTACTGGAATGTGGCCTGATGGTGACACAGGATCCTCACCAGCTCACTGGCAGTGGGAACTGTACAGAGACATGCCAGGGGTGCCCCAGATTGTTGGAGGAGGTGCAGGAGTTTGCAGGGAGTGCTGGGTGTAATAAGCACAATATTTATGTATTTGAAAAAGGTTTGGTGTGGCTTTGCCACACTTCTGAAATTAATGTGTTGACATCTTACTGTATTATTCTGGGGCCAAAACAAGGAGTTGCTGTGTTTGTTTCTGAATAGTGACATGTGGCCTGACTTAAGTCCTGAACTTCCTGATTTTAAGTTTTGTTTTCCCCCCATCTGTTTCCTTCACTCTAGTTTGAACCCTTTGTAAGTGTCAGAAATCTGGTGTAACGTTATTTTTCTCTGTTGACAATGGATTATGGGTATTTTCATGATTCTTACTTTTATAAAACCTTTGCTTCCAACGTGGTGCTGGATCACAAAATAATGCCTGCTTCGATTTGTAGTGCCATTTTCTTTTGGCCTGATTGTACAAATGCCTCTACTTTGAAATAAATAATTGATTACAGCTCTTAACCACCACACCCCTAATCTGTCCTTCCTCAGCCCAAAGCACATGTTGACCAGGATTATTTGGGCACATGTCATCCAGGTCAGCCACACAGTAAGAGTTTAATGCCTTGAGTTGGCTGTTTGGAGGGTGGGATAGGTATTTTAAAGGTTTTAACTTCTATTTCCCTTCAGAAAGGTAATTTGTACCCCAGCAAGATGCCTTTAGACTATAAAGTTTGTTTATTCCTGTATGGAATTAGCTGTATTTGCATAAAACACAGGTGTGCCTTTGCACAGCAGCCACTTTAGGGAATCTGGGGTGTTGCCCTTTGGTTTTTTGACAGTTATTGTATAACCAAACACAAACAAACCAAACACTCACCAAAGTGGTGAGTTTTTCCACATCCTGGATTCCTGGGCTCATCCCTCCTGCCAGGCTCATCCAGCAGCTTGTTGTGTTTCTGTGTTGCAAGCAATACCTGCTGATGTTTCCTGCCTGTTTGCAGTGCCTCCAGGGATCGTGGGGGAAAATAAAGTGGAGGATGTGAAGGTGAAAGAGAAGCACACAGTCACCCTGAAGTGTGAAGTGACAGGTAAAAGAATACTCTGGTACTTACCTTTGCTCATCAAATCCATGGTGTTGGTCACTCTTGGTGCTAAGCAGCATGTTTTTAATGGAATTTTCAGTTTTGCATCTCAGATTTAACCTTGGTGCCCAGAGCAGGACTAAGCACTTCTTGTAAAAAATGGAACCAAGAGTGTAGTTGCTGTGCTATTTCTTCTCCAAAGGCCTGTGGAATTTCAGAGGAGGTCCATACCACCTCAGGAGGTTCAAAGTCTTCAGAATGCATGTTCCAAAACATCTCCCCACAGGATGTGTATTAAAAGGACACTGGAAACTGTATTTTTGTGTTTCTCAGAAATCTCAGCATCTCCTACATGAGGTTATGCAGCAACTCATATTTGCCGTTTTTTGTGTTCCCTCAGGGACCCCTGTGCCCCAGATCACGTGGCTGAAGGATGGGCATTCCCTGGATGAGGATGGGGCCCCCAGGGTTGTGTCTGGCGGGCGTTTGCTGCAGATCCCCCACGCCCAGCTCAGTGACACAGGGAGATACACGTGTGTGGCATCCAATGCTGCTGGGGACAGGAGCAAAACCTACAGTCTGAATGTCCTCGGTGAGGAGCTGGGCTGGCTCGTGCACACAAATAGCCAGAATCCCTCTGGAATTCTGTTGTGCTTTCATGGCAGCAATGCACAGGTCACCTCGGAATGGTAGGGTTTAGTAATCACTAAATGATGGTGATTCAATGGAAATACCAGTGCTGTGCTTCACAGTACACAGGGGGAAAACAGGGAACCACAGCAGGATGGCATCCCTATGGAAGGAGCAGGACAGCACATTGGCTTGTGTGATTCAAGGAAGGAGCATCTGAAGAGCACTGCAGACTGTGAGCTCTTCAGAAGAGCTGAGACCATCTGCAGTTCTCACTTGTTTTTTTCCAGGAGGGTTATTGCACAACCGAGTGCAAACACTGGTGAGTTTGTTTTCCACAGCCTGCTTTCCTAGACTCACCCCTCCTTCCAGGACCATGAAGCAGCAGCTCTGCCAGCTGCTGCACAAGGCGTGGTGGCTGATTCTGGTGACCTGTGCTTGACAAAAGAATGGGGAGTGATTCCACTGACTAGGCATCACTGCTGACTTCAGGACAAAACATAAACCCAACTGAGTGTTTGTGTGGCTCTGGGTTTTGGTGCTCCTTGTAGGAATGCCTCCCAGCTAGGCTAGGCTGCAGCCACATCCCCAGACTGAGCAGGGACCATAAGATTGCCTTGTCAGAGAGGCCCTTCTGTGGTTAACGCTTTGTTGTTCCTAGTGGCTCCAAGCATCGTGGGAGCAGACAGCCCAGGGAATGCAGAAGGAGTCACTGTGATCCTCAACAGCCCCACCTCCCTGGTCTGTGAGGCTTATTCCTACCCTCCAGCTACAATCACCTGGCTGAAAGATGGGAACCCCTTGGAATCCAACAGAAATATCCGCATTCTGCCAGGTAAACTTTCTGTTGCTATTGAGAAATAACATGACCTGTTATTCTCTTGTTGTTTTGTTCTCTGTTAGAGATGTTTTTGAATAAACAGAGGATATATTTCTATTAAGTGCAATGCACTGGCACAGGTTGCTCAGGGCAGTTGTGGCTGCCCCATCCCTAGAGGTGTCCAAGGCCAGGTTGGCTGAGGCTCTGAGGAACCTGCTCTAGTGGAAGGTGTCCCATGGCAGGGGGTTGGAACTGCATATCTTTGTGGTCCCTTCCCATCCAAATCATCTGTTTGTACTTTCGTAGCATTTCAATATTTTTAAGTGCTTCACAATTAACTGATTATTAATTTGTATTTTATTTGTACTCAGGTATTTATCCTTTTGTACCATAAAGCTGAGGATGGCAAAATTCATTTGAGTTAATGATGAATATAAATAACTTGTAATTAAGTGTGGAAATTAGATGGGCAGAAATATAAATGACAACATTAGTAAATAAAATGAAGTGGCATTTTTCTAGGTGATTAATGGTTGGCCATTTTTAATTTGTGGAGCAGTTCTTACCTTGCACTTCCATGGAAATGGAAAATGAACAGATGAACAAATACTTTAGCCTTGTTAACTGCACGTGTTCAGAGGAAGAATGAACCCTGTCTAAATATCTTCAGGAAATCTCTTGTGCAGAACTATGGTAACAGATTTCCCAAGAATCTGCCAATGCAGGGGTTGTGATGCACTGCCCAGAATCTGCACTCCTGTGTCACACATGGTGGTACACAGTCAGCTGTCCTGGGCTGGAAATACTCTGCAGAAAGTATTTGTATAATTGGGAAGCAAGAGTAGGAGCTGCTAAAGGTGGATGTCTTTTGGCAGGTGGGCGAACCCTGCAGATCCTGAGTGCCCAGGAGGACAGTGCTGGAAGATACACCTGTGTGGCCACAAATGAGGCTGGAGAAGCCTTGAAGCACTATGAAGTGAAAGTCTACAGTATGGAAATACCTCCTTTTTTTTTTTTTTTTAATTTTCTTTCCTTTTTTTCTGCATTCTTCCATTCTCCGCATTTCACTGTTACCTGTCCTGGTGAATGCAAGGGTTTCTGGTAATGGCTTTATTTAGCAGACATGCTGAATTAGCTGATTAACTCATGGCGTTGCTGAAGAAAGACACTGGAAAGGTTTGCTGTTGCATCCTGTGCAATGCTGCTGTTGGGCTAAAAGCCTTTGTGCCACCCAGGGGAGGACATTTAGGAAACACTGAACTCCAGTTTCTTCTGAAATGCTTTTTTTTGGTACTCATTTTCAAATCAGAGAGTTCGGCACAGTGGGAGATGTGAGCAGAGAGTCTTCTGAGCACAGAAGCTGTTTTAGAAAAACAGAGGGAGGGGATCTGTGACATCTAGTGGGAAACTTTCTCCAGTAAGGTAAAACAGCAGGATATTATTTTTATATCCTTCCATAAAATTCCATATGCAAAAAAGCTCTCCCATTCAAGGCTTCCTGTCAGCACATTTCCTTTGAGCATCTGTGCCTAATATTCAATTTTAATGCTCAAACTCTTCATTATGAGCTCATTCAAGCATGATTTTTACCTTTTTTTTTCATTTCTTAGTCTGAATTGGAGTTGGTGTGCCCCCTTACAGTAACCATCCTGTTATTTTAATTACAGTAAGTCCCTAATAAGGCCCCATTGGGTTTGGAGTAATGAGAAGATGACAAAAGAGTTCATTATTGAAGCATGGCTGTGGAGCAACACAAAGCCCCCACCCCCAAATGCCATTACAACTGTCACTTATTAGGGTACTGTGAGCATCAGGGAGAATTTAAAAGTGGAAAATGCTTTGAAAGCATTTACAGTAATTTAAAAGATATTATCAGACCAGGCTGGGGGGTAGCTGAAGAATTTTTGAATGTTGTGTTTTCCTTCTTATTCAGAAGGAAACAACATTTTGCAACTCTGGGATTTCAGTGGAGTGGAAATATTGAGTTTTGACCAGCTCCTCTGAGTGTGGACTTCAGACATATGTTTCTGGGAATATTAGTTTGCATTAAAATGCTTTTTAATGATTACAATGGACTTTATGGCCTTCAAGCCAGGCACGTAATGAAGTGCTGTGGTTAAGAGAGGCTGTAGTCAGGTCTGCATGTTTAAAAGGGTTGAACATGGTTTTATGTATTTCTGTATATAGTAAATTTACTGAAAATGGTTGAAAATACATGTGTGTATGTATATATATATATATAACCTTGCTTTCCCCAAGGTTATCATCCAGGATTTCCCTTAGTCCAGTTAAATTTGAAGTGCTGCAGGCAGACAGTAAGTCACAACAGTCTCTCTCCCTGTCCCTTTGTTTTCCTGCAGTTCCACCCACCATTGCCAAAGGGGATATCTCAGGGACAGGGCTCTCCCCCAAGGAAGTGAAGGTCAGAGTGAACCACAGCCTGACCCTGGAGTGTGAAGCTCATGCCATTCCTGCTGCTGCCATCAGCTGGTACAAGGATGGACAGGCCAGTCACACACTTCATTCCTTCCCCTGGGGGATTTTGTATGGAAGCAGCCCGTATTCCCTGGCACTGTTAAGGAACATCCCTGTGCTGTACAGCTCACCCTTCCCACTCTCCTGCTGGGAGCATCCCCCTCACACATCCTGGGGTGCTTGCTGTGGACCAGCCCTCTGGAAATCCACATTCCTGCTGTTTGGGAGCCTGGCAGTGTCCTGACACCCCAGTGCTGGAATTTCCAGGCCTGGCTCTGGCCTGTCTCCCAGGATCATCCCATGAATGACCCTTGGCTGTTGTGTAAAGGCCCCAAAGGCTTGTTCCAGATGGTTCCCTCAAGTGCTGCCCTTGCAGAAGTTGCAGAGAGCCTCCCACATGGTCCTGGCAGAGCTCACAAAGCCACAAGAGCATCTGGCTTCTGTGTGAGGGGGGTGAGGCGCCATTCCTGCCACACACAGAAGGGCAGGGCCACAGGGGCCTCCTCAAACACACAGTAAATAAAAAAGAAACGGTGCCACTTCTCTGCAAGAAAGGAGAGTAGCATCTTTAGGCCTTCTTGGTAGGACACTCAATGCTGGACCAGCAATTCCTGGATTTACTGAGTGTGTGGAAACAGCCTGGAGTCACGGGGAGACTGTGTGCACACCCTCTGGTGGATTCCAGCATGCTCTGGAATTCTGGGATCTCCTGGGAGTACTGCTTGTATTGCCAAGGAAAAATCATGCTCATGAGAGGTCCCCAGAGGCAGTGGCTCTTCACAGCTGGCTGCCACTGGCACAGCAGCTGCTCCTCCTTAGGCTGCCCCTGGGTAAGGGGCTCTCACTCCCATCCATGGACTGAATCCATTGTCTCTTGCAGGCTGGGAGTTCAGTGCTGACTCCATAACCACAGAAATGTGGGATCTTAGGATGGTTTGGGTTGGAAGGGACCTTAAAGCTCATCCAGTTCCACCCCTGCCATAGGCAGGGATGCCTTCCACTATCCCAGGTTGCTGATGTGGATCAGCACCTCTGTGTCCTGGTTTCAGCCCTGAGACAGACAGGCTGTGTCAGTGCAGTCCCTGTCCGTGTATGATGGACAATATGGGACAGGACCACCTAATCCTGTGTCCCTGTGCTGCTGCTCCGTCCCTTTCACATTCACACCATGGCCTTGCTGGGCAGCAGATCCAGTGGTGTGAGTTAGATCCAGTTGTTCACCTTACAGAAAACTGGTGCTTTTCCATGTGTAGGTTTTCCATCAGCTCATTGATTCAGGGATTGGATCAGCCTGATTTAATCCAGGAGAGCCCTGGTGGGGATGGCATCACTCCTCTCAGCAGCAGCTTGATTGTGGTTAGGAGTGATGTAAACCCAAATCCTTGAGGCCACCAGGCACCACAATCAGGGTGAAGATGCAGTTTCTGACAACCATGAAAAGAAAACTGTCTCCAGGAATTGGAGCTTGATCAAGTGTTTACTCATATGACTTCCACAATTATGGCTATTTCTAGTGTTGATTGTGCTAAGCATTAATTTTCATCTCAAATTACACGACAGCCCCTTAAGGCAGATGACCATGTCCTGATCCAAGGCAGTGGCCAAACTCTGCAGATCAAGGAGGCTCAAGTGTCAGACACTGGTCGTTACACTTGTGTGGCATCCAACATTGCTGGAGAGGATGAGCTGGAGTTTGATGTGAATATACAAGGTAAAAAGAGAATCAAACTCTCCTAATCTCCTGGGATGTTGGAATTTATAATTTTATATCCTTTACACCTGTTTTCGTCTAATACAATGTTTTTGTGTGATTTTTATTTCTTGTATATTTTGCTGATCTTTAAGACATGCAGTATTTGGTTATTCTTTTATATGTTGTGATAAATGCAGTATTTCTGAGGTCAGTGGCATGGCTTAACTCTAAATGACATGAAAAGGTCTTTATTTAACTTAGACTGAGACATCATATTTTATTTCCCTGTATTGAGCATTATTTAGAGGCCCCAGACAACAGCATCCCGTTGGCGTCCACAATGCGTATGAATAAAAGAAAACAATCATGAGTAATTTTGGAAAATTTAGACAAAATGAGAACTTGACTGAAACCAGATCCCTTGTTGTTTAAGTATTGTTGTTGATGGTACCCTCTGTTTGTTAGCAGGTCTTGTTACACTGTTATTTGTTAGTCTTCAGAAAATACTCTGTAGATTCCTCAGTTGTTCTTTCTGATGAAAAGAACCAGAAGTGTCCTGGCTAATTTAAATTGATTTACTACATTTAATTTTCATTGCTTCTGTTTAACGTTACAAGACCTTTTCATTTCTTGACTTCAAAATCAGCTATTTCTGCTCCCAAATGCTAACATTTCTCCTCTTGTTTTTGTAGTTCCTCCTAGTTTCCAAAAGTCTTACAGGGAATGGGAAGTTGGGAACACGGTGGATGCAGGAAGAGTTGGAGAAAGTCGGGATGTGGTTGTCAACAATCCCCTGTCCCTGTACTGTGAGACCAACGCGGTTCCCCCTCCTGTGCTCACGTGGTACAAGGATGGTTCTCCCCTGAGCTCCAGTGACAAAGTGCTCATCCTGCCAGGTCAGTGCTCACACGGCCCTCTCTGACCCTCAGCCACCAAGGGCAGCTTTGCCATGAGGAGAGGCTGAGGGATTTGGGATTGTCCAGCCTGGACAGGAGAAACTTTGGAGTGATCTCGTCGTGGCCTCCCAGGACCTGAAGGGAACATACAGGAAAAGTAGAGAGATTATTTACAGAGCCTGGAGTGACAGGACAATGGCTTCCCACTGCCAGACAGTAGGGTTGGGTGGGATATTGGGAAGGAATTCCTGGCTGGGAGGGTGGGGAGGCCCTGGCACAGGGTGCTCAGAGAAGCTGTGGCTGCCCCATCCCTGGAAATGTCCAAGGCCAGGTTGGAGCAACCTGGGATAGTGGAAGGTGTCCCTGCCCGTGGCAGGGGGTAGGACAGGATGGGCTTTAAAATCCCTTCCAACCCAAACCATTCTGGGATTCTGTGATGAAGAAATGGCCTTACTGCTGATATTTGTATAGTAATAACACACTTTTCTCCTTCAGAACACTTCTTTAATGTTCTTTTCAGACTTTGTTCGCTGAAAATGTTTCTCTCCAGTCCTTGGCCTTAAGCTGCTTCCCTTCATTTAAAAAAGTAATCCCTAAAGTGGTGTGAATGTCAGCATTTAACTCTCACAGAGAATTGTAGAATCGTAGACTGGTTTGGGTTGGAAGGGACCTTGAAGAGCATTTCGTTCCACCCCCTGCCATGGGCAGGGACACCTTCCACTAACCCAGGTTGTTCTATCTTGGCCTTGGACACTTCCAGGGATCCAGGGGCAGCCACAGCTTCTCTGGACACCCTGTGCCAGGGCCTCCCCACCCTCACAGGGAAGAATTCCTTCCTTGTATCTAATCTAAATCTTCTCTCTTCCAGTTTAAAGTAATTCCCCCTTGTCCTGTCACTGTGCCATCTTCCTGAGAAATATTTCTGTTCTTGATGGAGGAATAATGGCTGGTTTTTTTGCAGAATGCTGCAGAATATTATTCCTTTATGTGGAATTAATTAATCTTTTCTAACATTTCAGTATGAACATGGCTGAACTCCAAGTATCTGCCAGTAGAAAAAGTAGCTAGGAAATAAAAGTCTGTAGTTAATTATGATTCAGACCATTCATAAATTCGCTTGCTCAGGTCTCTAGTGAAATGTGGTGTGGAAATGTCGGGAAGTCGTTGGTGCTGCACTGCAGTGTGGGTGCGTTTCCTTGCAGGAGGCCGAGTGCTGCAGATCCCACGGGCGCAGGCCGGGGACGGCGGGAGATACTCGTGTGTGGCTGTCAATGAGGCCGGGCAGGACTCCATCCACTACCGTGTCCACGTGCTCTGTGAGCCCCTCTGCTCCCCTTCCTCCTTCCTGTGCCAGCCCAGGAACTGCTACAGCCCAGCCCGCCTTAGTGTTTTTACAGGCTGGAAATTCAGTGTATTTGTAAACGCTGAAATTAGGGTGCTCTTCTGTATAGTTGTAGAACTGGACAGAACTGTGTGAAAAGAGTGTTAATGTTATTAGTTCAGAATCTTGTTGGGTTGTTATTATTAGAGGAACTCAATGTTACCCCCTCACCCTTCTCCAGAAAGAAAAGTGTAGGCAGAAATCCAGGTTTTCTCTTGGTATCTCTTGTTCCATCTCCTGCTTCCTGTTGAAAATTCTGACCAAGGCTTTTCTCTCTCCTGATTTTGGTCATCATTTTCTAAAATACCTGCAGAACTGCCAGAGGCTGAAGGGAATTGAGGATTTATATCAGTGAATGCCTGCACAGCCATTTGGATCATCTGTTCTGTCTGTTGATGCACTCAAGGTTTTGGCCTGGGGAAACAGTTATTTCTTTACCTCTCTTGCTGTGAATACCACTGAAAATACTGATTTATTGTTATGAAGTGGTCCTGCCATGGAAATCAACTTTTATTTTGATGGCAAAGAACATGAGGGATTAACTGGAAAATAGGTTTTCACCTCTTCTTCCCTGTGTCTGCTGGGAATAAGCATAATTCTGCTGCAGTCCTTGGAGCTCTACTGAGCCATTCCAGTTAAACTGCTCATGGGATGCTTTTATCTTTCACCCTGAGAGGTGCTAAGTGACAGTTTTGTGTCTCTGCAGTTCCCCCATCCATCAGTGGAGCCCAAGGTGACCTGCCTGAGGAGGTGACTGTGCTCGTGAGCAAGGTGGCAGCCATGGACTGCATTCCCACTGGGAGCCCTTCTCCAAGTGTCACCTGGCAGAAGGATGGCCAGCCCCTGGCAGGGGATGACAAACACGTGTTTTTGTCCAGTGGAAGGAGGTTACAGGTAGCTCATAGTGAAAAACTGATTTTTAGCTTCACAAACACACGAACTGCCCATAAACACCAAATTTTTTCCTACAAAGTGCTGCAAACATAAGGAGTTTTTGTCCCTCATCCTGTCTCCCAGGTGGTTCCCTCAGACTCAGCTGTTCTGTGTCTCATGCTGTGAACTGCATCAGTGAAATCCCTTAGTTCAAAATAATACTGACTTTTGTGGAGAAAATAGTGAAAATAGTGTATTCTGAAGAACTTCCCTTTTCTATTGATAAATGAAGTTGGATAAAACTGTTAAAACAATTAGAGAACTGGGCTTATGCCTTCCCACTTGATTCTTTGACAGTGAGTTGTCTTATTAGATCAGCTCAACAACCATCTTTTTTCTTCCCTTAGATTTTGAATTCCCAAATAACAGATACTGGCAGGTACATCTGCATTGCAGAAAACATAGCTGGAAGTGCCAAGAAATATTTTAACCTAAATGTTCATGGTAAGTGCAATAATCCATAACTTTCTGTCAAATATTAGTTTTGATTTTAGCATTGATTTTAGAGTGCTCAGGCACTCCCTTAGCTCTGTGCTGTAAATCATCTCGCTGCCTGTGAGGGGGAATCTGAGAGACCAGAAATCAAGTTTCAAGTACCTTGGCAGCACATGGCTGGTGATACCACATGGTTTTAGCTCCTTAGAGGTGTTCCAGAAAGGTGGGAGTTGTTTGTGGGGCAGCCTGGTGTAGTGGCTGTGTGTGTTCACCCTGTAGGGGTTGCTGAAATCATAAATTACAACCAGGCTGGAGTATAGTCTGCTTTAATGTGTTCATAAAATGCACTTTCCTAGGAAATTAATGATAAGAAAGCATTAAACAAAGACACCCAGCATTGTAAAATGTTGCCTTTTAGAAATGTGCCCTGTGAGGTTCCTTTCTCTTCTCTTTTTTTGCTTTTGTTGTGAAGTTAATAATAAATGTTGGCCTTAAGTATCAGAAGCCTAAACCAAATGCAGTCAAGAAATTAGGACATTTTTCATAGATCAGTCTCATCACCACGTTCCCTTCCCTCTCCTGGTAGCTTCAGAAAATCAGGACATCTCTGAGAACATTTCAGGGTAACCCCAAACTTCCCCTTTTACTTCTGCTCACTCTCCATCCCCTGACTCTCAGCTTTCCATCCTGAACTGAAGAGCAAAGGAGCATTGTTCCCACCAATTCCTCTGCACCATTCCATGTTTTAACCTGCCAAGGAATCCTGGCAGCTCCATCTTTATCTGCTTTCACAACATGCTTTGCAGACTTGTATCCCAGCCCTCTCCCTGGAATCAGTGTCCTTTGTCACTCCTTTGTCACTTCTGTAGGAAAACTGACATGGAAAACAAGGGCTGGCTTCTCTCTCTCACTTAAATGCAGTACCAACATCCCAGGAATGTGAGCATTCAGGTTATTCCATACAGAATAAATCTATTTTTCCTCATTCACACATGCAGCAGATTTCCACACAAATGACACAAATTTATAGCCCTTTTTTCCACTCAGTGATACAATTAACCAAACAGTGTTGTCATGGGAAGAATTTGCCCTGGAGACTCTGAGAAGTTATTTTCTTTCAGTGGATTCTGTCCAGATTTTCTGATGTGTGAGTTTTGTTTTTAAGTCAAAATATTTTGCTTTTCCTGACATTTGTGTTTTAATTTAAACTTCTTGTCTTTAAAACATTTGTTTATAGTGACCAGAGTCTAATCTTATTCCCTTAAAAGAAACATTTGCATGAAGCTTCAATCCTAACTCAACAGTATTACTAATTTAGGTCTATTATTCTTAATGCAGTTTATTTGAAAAATTGGAATGTAGCTTTTCAGGAAAGGACCACACAGGGTGAAATGCATTATCCCTAAGCAGCACAAGCTGTGTTTTGTCAGTGTAAAAAAAAAAAGCCTTATTTCCAGCATTTTCGTGTGTTTCTTGCTGAACTGCTTTCATAAATTTCAGTAAAATATTAAAGATGCTGCTCTTTAATAAGCTGAAAAAAATCACTTCTGGTCTCCAAGGTGGGTAATAAAACTAAGAGGAAACCTTTAAAAATATTGAAAACAATCACCCAGTTTTTTAAAGTCTCAATCTCTAACCATAATATAGGATAAATAGATAATTTTCACACTGAGTGCTAGGATTGAGCCCATTAGTGCATCTGTAGGCACATGCAATATTTGCATATGCAGATGACTTGTGGTGCATTTGTGGGTGCTTTTTGCTGTAGAAATTGAGATCAACCACTTTCAGCAAGTTTCACTAAAGACAGCTGAGATCTGGCCCTGTCTGTTGAATTACCCACTGCCAACAATCCCATCTGTGGGAAAGGAACTGTAAAACTAAATAAATATAAATAACTATCAAGTGTCATCAGATCAGAATTCTTCACTCACTCCAGTGAACCATCTTATGTTCTTTACCAAGGAAATATCCTACAGTTATTCCAAGCTGAAAAATATGGACCTAATTCCCCCACTGACATGGACTCCTTGTTTGTGCAGTGCCCAGAGGAGCAATAAACTTGCCTTAATGACTGGTTTGTGTCACTCAAGTGACAGCAAACAGCTGGAATTTTGGGTGGAGGTGGGCCAAAATACTTCAACATTTCTGTCTTTGAAGAAGAGGATTCCATGTGTTCTCTGGAATGATTTTTCCACCCTATAGAGCCAAGAACATGCTTTTGCTTTCCTCTTAAATGTTTTATATATCCCCACTGCAAAAACATGGCAACTAAAACTTGGGAGTTATTAAAAGGAAGAGATTTACAGTTATTTAATTTTAAATTGTTCTGGTAGAAGGGTCACGTGTCCAAATATTCTTGATTTAGAAAGATTGGGACTTGGAAGCTTTGAGGAATGCAGCCCTTGGAGCTGCAGGTCAGGATTCCAGGCTGCTCAGCTCCCTGTTACCCACCAGGTGTGTGTGTGTGTAACAGGACTGAACTGGGGCAGGAGATCATTTGGGTTCTCTGTAGGAGAAAATGGACTAGTTCAGAAATAATAGAAGCAATTAAAAATCAGGGAGAAGTGATCTCATCCCACATACCCTGACAAGGTGAATTTACTCTGTGCTGCCTCACACAGCAAGTGGCTGATGGGCACAGTGTTACAAAACTGAGAGTACATTAGTCAGGATCTTTCATTACCCCTCCTAAATCTCAAGCACAGAAGGATTGTAAGTGGAATAATTGGCATTTTTGTGAATTACAGGAGCAGGAATGACCATTAGATTGGTTTCAGTGATGTTTCCAGATGCATCTAAAAAACACTGGATTCATTCATAGGATGTGAAAGATTTGCAACTTGGCCCTCTGGCAAAGCCCAGCAATTCAGCTTTATTTTACTAAATCAGGATCTTGTGGAATATCCTTTGCTGCTGCAGTGGTAGGTCCTATTGATGCATATTTCTCTCCGCAGTTCCTCCAAGAGTTGTTGGTACTAACCCTGAGAATTTGACCGTGGTGGTGAATAATTTCATCTCTCTGACTTGTGAGGTCACGGGCTTTCCACCTCCTGATCTCAGCTGGCTCAAGAACGGAAAACCTCTCAGTTCAAATTCCAACACTTTGATTGTGCCTGGTGAGGAGTCTCAGCTATTTCTGCAGCCTTTGCGCTCAGCTTGTGTCTGGATTGTCCTGATAAGGCCCATGGCCACTGTTCATGGAGCACAGTGCCAGTGCTCAGCCTGTTGGACCTGCAGTTTGAAAGCAGCATTCGGGATTAATACAGTCAGCACAGAATACATCTCCAGCCTTCTCTGTTTGCCTCAGGTGCTCGGACACTGCAGATTCCCAGAGCCAGGCTCCCAGATGATGGGGAATATACTTGCATTGCCAGGAACCAAGCTGGAGAAAGTCAAAAGAAGAGTTTCCTAACTGTCCTTGGTTTGTGTTTTGCTGTTTTCTGAGATAATGCCACTGCTTGGAAAGCACAGGGGATTTTGTCTGTTTTATTAGGCTGTGTCAACACAAAAAGGCAGAACTAACTCTGAGCTTCTCCTGCAGTGCCCCCAAGTATCAAAGCCCAGAGTGGAGCCTCCCTGACGGAGCTGAATGTGCGGGTGGGCACCCCAGTGACCCTGGACTGTGAGTCCAATGCCATCCCACCCCCAGTCATCACCTGGTACAAGAACAGGCTCAGCATTTCCGACTCTGCCCGTGTGGAGATCTTGGCAGCTGGGCAGACCCTGAGAATCAAGGGTGCACAGGTAGGCCAGGCTGTGGGGAGGAGCTGCCACCCACAGTGTTTGACTCCCTGGATGGAGGAGATGTGTTTGCTGGAGGTCTTTCACTGTGGGAGAAGGACCTTGAGCTGGCAGAGGCACAGGAGGGTGTTTGTGTCTCTGAACTGTAGCATTAAAATAAGACTCCATAACGAGTCCTTTTTTACTCTCTTTTTATTGCAGGTTTCTGACACAGGCCAATACGTGTGCAAGGCCATAAACGTTGCAGGACGAGATGATAAAAATTTCCATCTTAATGTTTATGGTTAGCACACTCTGCATTATCTACAATAGTTGTTACAAACCCCCTGACTTTCTAGATTAGACAATTCAAAATCAGTTTACAGAATATTTGATGCCCAAACCATTCTTACTGCTTCTGTTCCATTCACAGTGCCTCCAAGTATTGAAGGCCCTGACCAAGAGTTGGTCAGTGAATCCATCAGCAATCCTGTCACCTTTGTGTGTGATGCTACTGGGATTCCTCCACCAACATTAGTGTGGCTTAAGAATGGAAAACCAATAGGTAACATTCTCTCATGCTTTTCACTCCTTGTTTTCCCCTCTTTGTGGCTCCACTGTGCTGTTTGCTCTCTGTTGTTTGTTTCTTCTTCCTCTGTCTCTAGACAGACTCTTCTGGTAACTGATTGGAATCTTTGTTTTGAAATTTTGATGAAAGAATTTCTCCCAGAAGACATGTTTGCTCCCTGTGGCCTGGTTTAGAATGATGACTTGTTTATGTATTTTCAGAAAACTCGGATTCTCCTGAAGTTCATATTTTCTCTGGTGGAAGCAAGCTTCAGATTGCTCACTCCCAGCTCCTGGACAGTGGGACCTACACATGTATTGCCTCCAATATAGAGGGACAAGCTCAGAAAACCTATGTGCTTTCCATCCAAGGTAAGGGATGAGGGTGCAGAGAGCAGAGCTGCTTAAAGATTGGGTGAGTGGGACACTGTGTCTGTCCCAGAAGCACCTAAGTCACATAAAAATATAGATAAGTGGAGAATTTAGACCATTATTTCTGTGTTCTGTAACTGTGGGGAAATGGTTGCAGGATTATACAGCTAGAAATGTGTGTGAGAGAGAATATCCTTCCCCTCTGAAGGTGGGGCTTGGAGGCAGTTGTGCAGGCTGTGTGTGTTTGCTGCTGTCACATCCTCCCTCCTGCTGAACTCTGGAGTCTTGGTGGCTTGTGGAGCAGTGGGTGGGTTCAGGAGCAGTGATGCCTGTTGCCTTTCTTGCCATAGCAAAGACAGAATTTCCTCTGGAATACTTATTTGCTCTCCTGGCCCAAATGACAAACCTTTATTTCTCCTGGAATTGTCTCCTACCTCTCTGCATATCATCCTTAGGCTACAATTATCCTGCTTTCCTTGGTTCCCAGTGACTCAGCCCCATCAGTTGTGCTGGTGTGCCCCTGCCTGTCAGGTTTTCCCCAAGTTTAGGAATGGAATCTTAACCTGTAAATGTGACTGAAATGGCTTGGAATGCTCAAAACTTAGAAGAGAACAGGCTAGAAGTGGCTGTGCTTAGGAAGGAATAAATGTGTGGCTGTTAACAGGACTGTGATGGTCTGGATCATGGAATCCCAGACTGGTTTGGGTGAGAAGGGACCTTAAATTCCATCCAGTGCCACCCCTGCCATGGGCAGGGACACCTTCCACTATCCCAGGTTGCTCCAACCTGGCCTTGGACACTTCCAGGGATCCAGGGGCAGCCATAGCTTCTCTGGGCACCCTGTGCCAGGGCCCAGAACCTGTTCCAGGTGCTGCACTAAATGCTAGCACTTCTGAGCTACTGCAGTGAGACTGTTTCCAGTCCAGGTTGTGTTTGTTGCTGCTGAATCCTCTTCCCTCCGTGGTGCATTTCCAGTTCCTCCTGCCATTGCTGGCTCCGAGATGCCGAGTGAGATCAGTGTCCTGCTGGGGGAGAGCATCCAGCTGGTGTGCAGTGCCAGGGGAGTGCCCACGCCTGCCCTGCAGTGGCTCAAGGATGGAAAAACAGTTGCCAGTGATGAGTTGCAAAGAATAAGGCAAGCAAAAATAGGGGTGCTTATTTTTGTGATAATTTTAAAGCTCAGAGGGCCCTAAAGAGTGAGAATAAAAGAGGGCCCTATGAGGGAGTGTGAGGAGGGCCTGAGTTGGAACTTAGCCAGGCTAAGAGCATTATCTCCCTCTTTATCTTCTGTAAATCTAAGTATCATTTGTTAAAACTTTGGGTTTTTTTAACAGAGATAAGTATATGATGTTTATTTCTTTCTCAATTAATGAATTCCATTAAAATCCATCAGCTTCACAAAAGTTTATTGGGGTCAATAAGTTCCATTAAGTTCCTTTGGAGGGGAAAGATCTGAGGTATGGACACATTTTACTTGATGCTTTTCATTATGGGTCCTTCAAAGGTCTGGTTGGACCTTTGAATCCTAAAACAAAGTTAAACAGGACATCTCTAGGAAAACTTCCTAGTCTATCTGTAACAATAATATTTTGCAAAACACAATGATTCTCTCACCAAACTCCCAAGAGGCCAGAGGTGGTTATTTAACTGTCCAAAAGCACCGTGTGTTTGCCAGGTCAGAGGAACACTAGACAAACTACCTGTGCTTTGTGATGCTCCTTGCAGGGTGACTCCAGATGGCAGCACATTAAACATTTCCCGAGCTCTCCCTTTGGATACAGGGAAGTACACTTGTGTGGCTACTAACCCTGCAGGAGAGGAGGACAGGATTTTCAACCTCAATGTGTATGGTGAGTTCTCCAGATGGGAAACAAAGATCTGGTCCATTATCCCATCTTTGGACATGCTCCCAGGGGAGAGCCTAGCAGGGAATCCTGTCTTCAGTGGAATGCTGCACACATGTGTTTCCAATTGCATGTGCTTAGATATCCCAGTGTATTACACAGGATGTTCTGTCAGTGACAAAAGGATGGAAATCGCTGTAAATGTGGGATAAACAGGAATTAATTCATTTAGTGGGTTACGTAGTAGAGGAATTCTGCTTGTGGTGGTTTTTTTATTTCTTGTGGAGAAAGATAAACTAATACAACAAAAAGGTAATGTAATAGGAAATCAGCCCCAAGCATATCTCCACTAATTCCAATCAATTACCTCAGCTAAAAGCAGAGTGGTGTGCAGGAAACTAATAGTTGAAGGTCCTGAGAGTTGAAAGAAACATGAGATGTTGGAGGAAATTCTTCTCTTGTACAGTTTGACATCCAGAAGATAGTGAGTGTGAGTCTTCAGCAGCACAGAGAGTGGATATTTTAATCTGTCAAAAGTATGTTTATTAAGTACAATGAGTGGAGTGAAGAGGGGACAGTCCTGCACAGGCAGGGCTTCACAACAGTGTAGGTGTCTGTCCCACTTACAGACTCAGAATTAATGGGAATACAATGAGCAGAGTGATAAGAGATGACCTTTGATACAGTAAGTAGTAATCCTGGATGACCACATCTTTTTGGGAGACAGTGGCTCTGCACAACAGGGGGGAGTTTTTTGTTCAGTTTCTGTTGGTTGAAATTTGAGCAATAACCAACTTAAATGGTCTTGTTGAAGTCAAGGTGTGTGATGGTGTCTTGAATGAGCCAGAGCTTGGAGCTGCACATGGCTGGGCCTCCTTTATGTAGTGAACCTGCAAGACCATGGTTGGGGTCTAAAAAACTAACTGTAAATTCAAAAACTAATCTATAAAACCAAAAAAGCCCCCAAAGCAGTTCTGTTTGTATAATCAGCCAGAATACTTAAATAGGCATTTTGAAACTTCTCTATTTAAAAGCTGAGTCAGCAGTTACATCTAGATGTTAATAAACCAACTTTCCTCCTATGTGATTTCACTTTATTTATGGAAGGACATAAGTTTGAGTGCCAGGTCCTCTCTGTCCCTGGGTTCAGCCTGTCCCCTCAGGGTTGGTTTTTCCTGCACTGTTGTTTTCTCCCCCACGATCTCCAGACTCTGAGCTCCCTCTTGTTGGCCACAGCCTGACAAATTAAAGAGCATCTGATTTTAAATATGTCAATGGATAATCTATTAGTGCTCAATATTAGAGTTAGAGGATTTACTCTCTTAAAAATGAGGATCTTCTTACTAGATTACCTGTGGGGCCTTAGGTGCAGGATTTCCTGCAAGGGAACACATGTGCAATAATTTTAAGAGCCCGTTTTAATATCTTCCCTTTCAACCTGTACAAAATGCAGTGCCTCCAGCAATAGCCAATAGCAAAGATGAGGCAGAGGAGCTCACTGCCCTTTTGGACACCTCCCTAAATATTGAATGTACAGCTACTGGGACCCCTCCACCACAGCTCCACTGGCTGAAGAATGGTCTTCCTCTGTCTGTCTCCTCCCAAACCAGGCTGCTCTCAGCTGGCCAGGTTCTCAGGTTGGTTTTCATCTATGTTAATTAGCTGACTTTTCTGCTGTATCAGCATAAATCTTGTAGTATTTTTGAAGCAAGAGTAAAATTTGATGCAAACATGCCATAATAATGTAATGTATTCCATGTATTCCATTTAGAGTTTGCTTAAATTGCTTTTCTCCTTAGACTTGCCCGAGTGCAGTTATCTGATAGTGGTATGTACACCTGTGTGGCATCTAACAGGGCTGGAGTGGACAACAAACATTACAACCTGCAAGTTTTTGGTGAGTTTCTCTGAAATGCTTTGTGTGAATGATCTTTCTTCTTTATTTCTTAAACCTCCTATTCAGTTTTCCTTCTCCTCAACACTGTGTTGCAGACAGCCACAAGTACATCTCATACAGGTAACCATTAGGGAAACATGGGTTGTCAGTGTGTTGATTTTTTTTCAAATGGAAAGTGTTCTAACCCTAGAAGAACTGTCACCCAGAATCCCAGAATGGTTTGGGTTGGAAGGGACCTTGGAGATCAACCCCCGTGAAGTGTCACAGGACTTTTAGAAAGAGGAATAATACAGAATTCCTAAGTGAAAGCTACCACCTGGATGTAGGGGGGGAGATGCAGAGGGGGGGCTGCCCTCCAGCTGTTTTCTGTGCAGAGGGACCCTCTGGGCTGTGCTGTGTGTGACTGAGCTCTCTGTTCTGGCAGTGCCCCCCGCCTTGGACGGTGCCACGGAGGAGGTGACGGTGGTGACGGGCAGTGCAGCTGCCCTGGAGTGTCTCACTGCTGGCACTCCTGCCCCCACCATGGCCTGGTTTAAGGACAGCCACCCCCTGCCCCTGGGGGCTCACCTGAGCTCCAGCCACCAGGGCATGGTCCTTCACCTGGGCACAGCACGGGCTGCAGACACGGGCACATACACCTGTGTGGCTTCCAGTGAGGCTGGGGAGGCCAGCAAGCACTTTGTCCTGAACGTGCTGGGTGAGTGCCAGCCTGGGGCTGGGACCACATGTGAAATGAAATCTAAAAGGTCTCTAGGGACAAGGACTGTTTTTACAGGCTCATAGAAGCCCAGACTGGTTTGGGTTGGAAGGGACCTTGAAGCCCATCCAGTCCCACCCCCTGCCATGGGCAGGGACACCTTCCACTATCCCAGGTTGCTCCAAGCCCCGTCCAACCTGGCCTTTTCAAGAAATGATAAAGACAACAAAAAGATACCTAAAGATATGTGAACGTGTAATAGAGTGTATATATTTCCCAAGTACTGAAATATGCCATAGTTAATGAACTGTATGCTATAAATTAATAACTTTGGTTAGTAGAAATTGAGCTTGACAGGGAGTTGCACAGCTGAAAGCACTACAGTTAAGGGGCTAATAAATATATCCACTGAAACTGCAAAATGTATTTTACCTGTGATTTTGAAAACATTTTCTAACTAATAATTCCAATTCATAAAATATGCAAATTAGTAGGCAGAGGTAGATGGGAATTACCTGAGTTACTCAGTGAGTTCATGACACACTCAAAAATAATATAATGTGGACTAATTCAACCCACAAGAGTGTGTCATGTCTTACAGGCTTTCCCAGTCAGTTTTTGTAGGTTTTTTGAGTCAATAAAGAACTCCCCTGTTTTTCCTTCCCCAGAGCCACCTCACATCAATGGCTCAGATGAACCAGAAGAGCTCTCTGTCATCATTAACAACCCACTCGAACTCCTCTGCATCTCCTCTGGCATTCCAGTGCCCAAAATCTCATGGATGAAGGATGGGCGCCCACTTGTGCAGACTGAGAACGTTTATGTGCTGAGAGAAGCCCTTCGAATAACCAGTGCTCAGGTGGAGCATTTGTTTCCAAACAGGCTCAGTTCTGCGTTCCCTGAAAGCTTGCCTGCCTTAGGACTGTCCTAAAAACCTGCCATAAAATCACCCACCTGCATTTGCCATTGGAGAACATATTTTTCAAGCCTTGCCTTGGAGTTTCCCATAGAGAACACACAATAATATTCTGCCTCTTCTGAGCTTTATTACTTCATGTTCTCTTCAGAGTTCCATGATTCTTGTATTTACTGGTGCATCTTTTTACAAAGCAGAACAATCAATGCTGGGACTCAACTTTTTCTGGGGTTATTTCTGGTTTTAATCTGTCTGTGATCTTATTCATGTCCTCACTATTTGACTCCTGTGGCTCTCTCTTGCTTTTCTTCTTTTGTGATTTATAGTTCCTCCTCAGCCTTTCTCCTCTTCCCATTAGCATGGATTTTCCTAAAAGCATTTGCTTCTCACATGTAAAAGCCATAGATGACAAAGAAAAGCATTTACAGCCTTCTTTGTGCAAGTTAGGGAAAAAGTAAGTGAAGATAATAGAAAGACTTTCAGATTAATTTGTACAATAAAAGAGTCCAGGGAAAACAACCTTTAAAAACCTTCACCACTAAACCAGGGCTGTATCCAGCTGTGCACAGCCAGGTGAAGTTCCCCAAGCAGAAGTGAGATAGAGCTTGGGATTGATTTGTCTGTAAAACAAACACTTTTTGGCTTTACAGTGAGGTGTTTACAGGAAGGAGAAACCATAAAGGTATTAATGACACTGCACAAAAGGATTCCCTCAATACCCAAACCTACCCCTTCCCTACATGGATCCTGTAGCCAGTTCCATCTTTACTGTTGGAGACATGTTTCCCAGAGAGATTTTAAGGAGTCCTGCAGCTTCTAAGCCATCTCTGAATAACCCTACCATGGTAAAATAACCAAGTGTTCAAGAACTTTATTAATTTCTTTCCAGGCATTCCTTATCTTTTGTGTTTGTCTTCAAGTGCTGCCTGTTATATGTTGTTGCCATGTTTGTATTTCCTGGTTTGGCTGAATTTATCCCATATTTCTGCTGAGGTTGTTCCTGTTTCCAGGTGGAGGACACAGGAAGATACACGTGTTTGGCCTCCAGCCCAGCAGGAGATGATGATAAGGAGTATTTAGTACGAGTGCATGGTAAGTTTAATTTAGGGAAAAAAGCTCTTCCTTCAAAGTGTAAACTGCTAAGTTCACATCTCATTTAACAAGTGCAAGTTCCTAAAGATTAAATATTCTGTGATATTGCACCACGTGATCATAATTAACATTTCTGAATAAAGATAGTTATTCTGAATGTGGTATAGAATTAAAAGGGAAAGATGCACCTGCTTTCTGTTAAAATTCCAAGTCTTCTTTTTGAATACTTTGAATACATTGTTGAATTGAGCTTATTGTGCTTATTGAAAAGGGACATGAAATATATTTATATGTTTAGCACAGATGTCAGAAAGTAAAATTAATTAGTAATACCAAGGCTTTGCATTTATTTTAAACTTGTGCAATAAATTGGAAGCTTTCTGATAATAACCGAAGAGTTTTTCTGGTAGCTCATGTTTGCTCTGTTGTTTCTTTGAGTTCCTCCCAACATTGCTGGGACTGCGGGGCCCCAGGACGTGGCGGTGCTGCAGAACAGACAAGTGATCCTGGAATGCAAGTCGGATGCTGTGCCACCTCCCACAATCTCCTGGCTCAAGGACGGAGAACCCTTGGAGGTACAGAGCTGCCACTGCTTGTGCTGGCTGCTGCTCCCTGTAGTTGTTACACACAGTGCTGAGGTTTCTTGCTCTGCTCACTCGCCCCCGCCATGCAGCCCAAGTTCCAGAGCAGCTGAGTAGCCCCAGTCCCACTCCAGGTAGCCCTGAATGAAGCCAGCAAACCTGTGAAGTGGCCATCCCGCTGTTACTTGTTCTTTTTTCCTTTAGGGGGATCCCTTGCTCCTCCTGGATCCTCTGAGCAATGCTAGAAGCCTTCGGTATACTCCTGAATGGCTTCCCAGGAAAGGTAGCTGAGCAAAGCCTGCACTCTCTGTTTCCTTTGGGTTTATTGCGCATCCTCCTACTCTAGTAGCATTTAGAAAGGGACTGAAGTGAAGTTCTTGCAAAGAAAATGGGTTGCTAATCACCACAGTTTTGTACCAAATGCATCTTTTCCACTCGGAATTCCAGTCTGTGGAAAAACCAGCCAGTCTGTGTTGGTTGAGAGACAATCAAATCAGCAAGATGAGGATGGTTTATACAGAAACCATTTTTTACTGCCCATCCTTGGGATCACTCACAAAACAGGTGCTTTTCAACTGAACATTCAAGTTCAGTTACTGATTGAAGTTGTTTGATAATTTTCCCTCAACTGATCTTTGTTCAGGAAACAAATTCAGCTTATGGATTGTGTCTCCCATGACTGTGATCCACCACTAAATCATCACCCAAATTTCTCCTTGTTTGCTTTCCTTCTGACATACCATTCCTCAGACTCTTTCTCTATTGTAAACTTAGAAGAATGAAATGAAAATGAAAAGAATGAAATGAAAAGAATTTGGTGGGTGACTATGTCTTACAAAGTGCTGCTAGAGACTGTGATCTTGAATATAGCCCAAGAACCAGCTAGAAACAAATTTAACAGAAACATTCTGCTTCTGAATGGTTAATTCTTTAATTGGACAATGTGGGGTTTTTTTATGAAAACAAGGTTGAACAAGGCTTGAAAATAAAATATGTCTTCGTTGAAAAATTTGTGTTTTAAAAATGAAAGTAAACCATGTAAAGCAGCCACTGTTATATATTCACCAGGGATCAAGGGCAGGAGAGGAAGGCTATGAAAACCATAGGTACTGAGCTGGGAACCTGGGAATTAACTGAGTGTTAGTTCTCCTCTTGCATCATGAATTCATGTTGGTATGTGAGGGCTGAGACTTCTTGGGACCTTAAAACCCATCCAGTGCCACCCCTGCCATGGGCAGGGACACCTTCCACTGTCCCAGGTTGCTCCAACCTGGCCTTGGACACTTCGAGGGATGGGGCAGCCACAGCTTCTCTGGGCACCCTGGGCCAGGGCCTCCCCACCCTTGACCCTGTGTAAATACGTATTCCAGACAGCAGGAGAACATCAGTGTCCTTCCCAATGCCTGTTTGCTTTCCCAACCTCAAAGAAATGAAATGGCCTACTAATACTGAGCAGCTTGGGAAGACATGCCCTTGGGTATGAAGGGAGGTGCTTGTCAATGTATCATCCTCCTTATCCTGGAAAAATTGAGGTTTTGTGGTGATAAAAGAAGATTGGAGAAGGTCAGGCTCTCTGGTTGCAGTGTTATTTCCATTTCAATCATCACTGCTTTTTAGGAAACAGCCTTGTGCTGGAGGGTGTTGTCTTCCACTGGGCAGATGGTGAGGTTTGCCCTAGCCCACTTCTGCATCCTAAAGGATGGAGTTAGGCAGAACCACCTTTTTGGGGAGCAGAACTGTGGAAAGATCAGGCCTCCAGCAGCTTTGGGGTCCTGGCACTCTTCATTGATTTGGAAATGCACATTGATGGTTAAGAAAAGGTATAAGTAGGAGCCTCCTGACCTAGTGTGGCTTTATTTAATTTGCTGAATTTGTATTTTTTCCAAGATGGGTTTTCTGACATACTTTGAGTGGAGCATAAGGATTAAATTACAGCTTCAGCCCCTGTCTTCTATCACTGTATGCTTCTGTGTACAGAAACCATCACACAGACTGTGTTCTCAACGGGAAATACCAGTGATGACCCAAAATCCATCAATAATCCCCTCTGGTGGTGACTCAGGTCACCTGAGAGGTCCCAGCCCTGCTGTGTGCCCTGCACTGGGCACTTGGAGCTGGTGCAGGCTTTGGGACCAGTGTTCCAGGGTGCCAGTGAGAACCAGAGGAGTTGCACCTCTCTGTAGCGCTCTTCTGAGATCCTTTAGCCAAAGTATAGATGGGAATGTCAGCTTTCAATTCCATCCAAAGAGTGGGTGGCTTGGATTCCTGCTCTTTTTTCTCCTGGTTTTTAACCAGTCAGGTCTGTGAACCCTTGTAGCTGATGTTACTGTCAGTCATTCCTGCAGACATGACCCAGACTGGTTGTGGTGACAAAGCTGGGTGGTAACAAAGCTGGGTGACAAAGCTCTGGCAGGGGCTGTGGAGTCACTGTGGGCTGGGAAGTGTGGGAGCCTGTATCCAGAACTGCTGGCCAGGGAGCTCCTGGCTGTGAACTGGGCTGGCTCCCACCCCAGCAAGACTGGTGTTGGAAGAACAGTGTAGAGAAACTTGTGTTCCTTCTGCCTGTGGCAAGCATAGATTTGAAAAAATAATAATAAAAAATTAATCATGTGCTGATAGTTCTATAAAAACTCCAAAGCCCTTTGGCTATATAATCCAAAAGCTGACTCCTTCAGAGTCCCAGTAAGGGTTTCAAGGGGGAACCAGTAAGCAATGCTAATTTTTAAAACTTTGTTTACCCTCTTATCTTCAGGGATGTAAAGGAAGTTAAGCCAGCAATGAATTCAGTCCTTGGTTTATCTGTGCCCTTCTTTCATGGCTTTCATTGCTCTACAGTGAAAGAATGTTCTGTCTTTGTGAGGAGGACAATGGTAAAACCCTAAATCTGTCCCTCTGTCTGTCTGTGCCCTCAGGGAACTCCTCGGGTCCGGATCCTGTCGGGAGGGCGGTACCTGCAGATCAATAATGCTGAGCTGGGGGATACAGCCACTTACACCTGTGTGGCCAGGAATGTGGCAGGAGCAGTGACCAGGGAGTTCCTGCTGACAGTGCATGGTAAAATCATGGATCCAGCCTTGTGCCTCTTCCTCTTTGCATGGCATCCCTGCGGGAGTTCAGGCAGCAGGAAGCAAACATTAGCAGCCTCTTTCTAGCCAGTGTTGGCCACTTAGGCCTGCCTAAACTGTGGGACCATGTGTATGAGTCCACAGCTGTCCCCCAGGGTAAAGGACCTGCTGGGGACTCCCCATGGCTCCCCTCCTGCTGGTGGAGGCTGCATCCAGCCATCCTCCTGCTGTGGAGCTGGGATACACCCACAATGAACCCCCACATCCAGGACTGAGAAATTCTTTGGAAGGCATTTGACTGGCCCTCTGGGGACAAGGTTTCACAGCTGGCTTGGTCACCAGTTTGGCAGGTTGCTTGAAAACTCTGGCAGCTTCTGTGCTGCTGTGGCAGGAGAGGCAGGGCTGAGGGTCAATACCTGTCCTGTGCTACCATAGCCCTGAGCTCCATCTTAAACCTGTTCATTTTCTCATCTGTAGTCTGAAAAGAAATGATCCTGCCCTCACACTTGGGTGATGAGAAGGAACTTTTTCCTTATTTCTATTCAATTCCCAACCCAGTCACTTGCAGAGCTGACCTTTACAGTGCATTTCAGCCAATCTTTCTTTCTCCTCCCCTGCTGCTTCATGGCAATTACTGTGTGCTACAAAAATGGTAAGAAACTTATTCCTGTCTCTGCAGTGATCCCAAACCTGCTGCTGCATCTATTTCCATGTGTTCAGTTGCAGTGTAAAGTTATTTCCTTTGTATCATCAGCAGTTTTCCCTTTGCAGTGGCTCCCACAATCCAGAGCGGTCCCCACACTGCTGTGGTGCTCATCAATGCTTCTGCCCTGCTGGAGTGTGCTGCACAGGGAGTGCCAGCCCCCAGGATCACCTGGAGGAAGGATGGGGCTGTTTTTACTGGAAACAGTACAAGGTATTGTCCAGAAGTCAATAAATATTCCTCGTTGCTATTTAAGAGTGTATTTGTTACAGGAAGCGTGATTAGACATCTATGGGCTTGTAAATGAGTCTCGATTTCTCAGATCAGAACTAATGTTTATACTGTCATCTCAAATGTGGAAAATACAGTGATAGAAACAGTAATGTCATAGAATCTCAGAATGGGTTGGGTTGGAAGGGACCCTAAAGCTCATCCAGTTCCACCCCTGCTATGGGCAAGGACACCTTTCACTAGACCAGAAGTTGTTCTAAAGTAGCAGCAGCAAAGGTTTCATCCAAACTCCCTTCACAGCCCAAGTAATACTAATTCTTCTAATACTAAAAATTTTGAACAGTAAATGTGAAAGCTTTTTGTATTTTTTTTTATATACATATGCACACATATGGAGTTTTGGGATGAAGCCAAGCCATTTCATGCAGGCCAAAACCTACTTGAGTGTTATTCTGTATTTTCTATATAAAACCTTTTATACATGTTCTAGTATCAACTTCTATTGTAGTGAGTGGTTTCTATCTTCTGACTGTTTTTAAATGAAAGCAGTTTGGCATTTTTGGGAACTGAGCAAACCTTCAGGAATGCAGTTATATTCCAAACAAAAAGTATGAGCATTAATTAGGGTTTTTGAAGGTTAAATGAGGAACCATAAAAAAAGGGGTTTGGCTATTTTCTGTAAATCCAGTATCATTTATGTGGAATCACTATATCAGCAAGATGTCATCATTCCTCTGGGAAACAGCGAAGTCAGAATAAGTGCAATAAATGAGAAAACTCTGTGTGGCCAGACGGAGACAGCCCGTGTTTAAGGCCTGTCGTGTCCCAAGTCCTCTTTCCCTCAGCCCTACCAGGCCAACCCTGGTGCTGTTGGCTGGCCAGTGCCCACAGTGTTTGGCTTTGTTGCAGGTACTCCGTGTGGGAGGATGGATCTCTGCACATCCAGGCAGCACAGGTTGCTGACTCGGGGAGATACGTGTGCATGGCCACCAACAGCGCCGGCACCGAGCGCAGGAGGATCGACCTGCAGGTCCTTGGTAAAACTGGGGCTGCCAACTCTGGAACCCACTCATGGCACTTTACCTTTTTAGCTGCTCTGGTTCAAAAAAAAGAGAAGACATGTCCAGCCTTAGGATTACAACCCAAGTGTTGATGATCCTTGTCTTGAACTAGAAAGACTTGACACGTCCCATGCAATGTGTTTAGTAGGTTTACTACTGTCAAGTTACTCTTTATAAAAATGAAGTGGGTGTATTCAGAGAGTTTAGCTCTATATATTCAGGTATGAAAGAGATGCATGGATATATATATATATATATATCTGTATTCTGAATAATTAGGCTTTGTTTGTCCTTAGTTCCTCCAGTTATTGCTTCTGGGCAGACGAATATCACAGTTACTGTGAATGTGCAAACCACTTTGCCTTGTGAAACCACTGGGATTCCCAGACCAGCAATCAGCTGGAAGAAAAATGGGCATCTGCTTAGTGTTGACCAGAACCAGAATACATACAGGTGAGAGGTGCTTTCTTTTCACCATGGGTTTAAAGCTTTCAGGGATGATTTTGGCACTTTAAAAATCTAGCCATGCTTAAATGTTGTCTCGTCCAGACAGCAAATTCAGTGGGCTGCTTATCTGAGAAGGAAAGAAGTATTTCAATGGCTTTTACTTTCTTTTTTCCTTGTTCAGACTTCTGTCTTCTGGTTCCTTAGTCATCATGTCTCCCACTGTGGATGACACTGCTGTCTATGAGTGCTCTGTCTCAAATGATGCAGGAGAAGATCAAAGAGCAGTTGAGCTCACTGTTCAAGGTAGAGGGGCTCTTGCTGTCACATGTGTGTGACACCCTGAATTTCTTTGGGGCATTCCAATGTTGAGATGAGATTTTTATTTCATTCCTTTTTGATACTGATATCTATAAGTCTCTGGTATTCCCAAAACAGATAAGTTTTTTTCCAAGAATTTATAAAAGTGCACGTGGCCAAGTAACCTTTGCACTGATCTTGGTTTCCAGTGCCCCCATCTATAGCAGATGAAGCCACAGACCTTCTGGTGACAAAGCTGTCTCCAGTCCTGATTTCCTGCACTGCCTCTGGAGTTCCTGTCCCCTCGCTCCACTGGACCAAAAATGGCATAAAGTTGCTTCCCAGAGGAGATGGCTACAGAATCCTCCCTTCAGGTACTGTGCTGCTTTAGACCCGTGGACACATCTAGGAGTCATCAGTTACATAAATGCAAACAACCCCCAAAGATCCCCTCTCCAGTGTCTTGGGGTAAAAATACGGCCCTCTTGGGAGGGCTGCAGTGGGCGATGTGAGTTGTGGTGCTCTGTGTGCACAGGAGCTGTGGAGGTGCCCTCTGCCCAGCTGGCCCACACGGGCCGATACACGTGCGTGGCCCGGAACGGTGCCGGCTCTGCCCACAGACACGTCACGCTGCACGTGCAGGGTAAGCTGCCAGCAGGCATTGCTAATGCAGCCTGCTCAGCTCACACAATTTTAGTGTGATCATCTAGATTTTTCTAGTCTTGAAGGTTAAACCTATTGCATTTCCCTTTTTCCACAGAGCCCCCCGTTATCCAGGCTCAGCCAGGGGCGTTGGATGTCATTGTGAACAATCCCATCCTGCTGCCCTGTGAAGCCACGGGCACCCCTCAGCCTGTGATCACATGGCAAAAGGAGGGCATCAACATCATCACCACAGGTATCCTCCTGGTCCTGGAGCTCAACCTGCTTGCTGTGACTCAGGCACTGACATTCTCTTTTCTGAATGTTCAGACTTGGGTTCCTCCAATCCATTCCTTTAAAAACAAAAACCAAAACAGAAGGGTCATACTTGGCTTGTATTTGTTTTAGGGAACAGTTACGTGATTCTTCCAGGTGGCAGTTTGCAGATTGCCAGAGCAGCTGTGGAAGATGCTGGCACTTACATATGTGTTGCTCAAAATCCAGCTGGCACTGCTCTGGGGAAGATCAAACTGAAAGTTCAAGGTAAATCATCTTTCTTGGTCCAAACACAATTCTGGGCATTTTAGGAGAACTTTCACAGAGAGCAAAAGCATTCCATGCTTCTTACAACACCTAATTCTTTAAATAATTTCTTAATTCCTTTCAGTTCCTCCTGTTATCAAGTCCCACGCCAAGGAATACATTGTGCCCGTCGATCAGTCTGTCACTCTGCAATGTGAGGCTGAAGGCTCCCCTGGGCCAGAGATCAGCTGGCACAAGGATGGGCAGCAGATCACAGAGTCCCTGAGGAGGAGGGTGCTGAGCACTGGTGCTCTGCAGATCGTGGTGGTGCAGCCCAGAGACTCAGGCCGTTACACCTGCACCGCGGCCAACCCGGCAGGATCCAGCAGCTCCAGCACGGAGCTGGCTGTGCACAGTAAGGGAGGGAGGCTTCCCTGGGGCTGGGGAGCCACTGGCATGGGTTGTACAGAGCTTGTGGACTTCCCATCACAGCCAGGTTGGAGCAGCCTGGGATAGTGGAAGGTGTCCCTGCCCATGGCAGGGGTGGCACTGGATGGGCTTTAAGGTCCTTTCCAACCCAGACCAGTCTGGGATGCTGTAATGAATGGCACTGTGGGGAAATGATGTGTATTATCACAGTGTGACCCCATGGAGAGCGAGGAGCAAGGATGAACAGGAAAATTGTGCTGCTTCATAGGGAAGTGTTACTGGGTTGTAGGATGGGCCGGTTGCTTTAATTTAGGAATGTGGTGATTGATGGTGGTCCTTGATGGAGATGGACAGCACGGAGGATCCAGGCAGTGTTTTGTTCGGTATTGTTTGCCCTTGCAGCAGTGCCTGGGTAATGCACAGAGGTAATTGTGTTTCATGAACCTCCCACAGTTCCTCCCAGGATCCGCAGCACGGACACGCAGTACACAGTCACAGAGGACTCCCAGGCTGTTCTGTCCTGTGTGGCTGATGGCAATCCAGCACCAACAATAAACTGGAAGAAGGACAACACACTGTTAACAGAGATAGTGGGAAAATACCGGACTGTGCCAGCTGGAGACCTCATTTTGGACAATGTTGTTGTAAGTTCCTTAAATCTAACCTGTTACTGGACAGGTTTGCCAGCGATAAGATCCACCTCTGGATTAGCCAAAGTTTTATTTTGGTTTCTTGTTCTTAATGTTCCAAAGCCTGTATAAAAATTTCCTTTTCCACTGAGGAGTAAAATCTGTGAAGAATTTGTAGTGGTAAATCCTCAGGAAAGGCAAAAAGAAATGTTGGCCATCCTTCAGATTTAGAGAAGCGAAAGAGCTCAACTGACCATTTCTGCTGAATGCTTGTTCCAGACCTTTTGAGTTCTCTTACTGTTACAAAGGGCATGTTGTGTAGGATTTATCACAGCTGAAACTTCCCCCCGTTTCCTTCCAGCCTGAAGACTCTGGCAGTTACACCTGTGTTGCTTCCAATGCTGCTGGGGAGGACACACACATGGTCACCCTGATAGTTCATGTACTCCCAGCGTTTACTGAACTGCCTGGAGATGTGACTTTGACCAAGGGAGAACAGCTCAGGTTAACCTGCAAAGCAACTGGGATACCTGTACCCAAAATAACGTGGACCTTTAACAATAACATCATTCCAGGTGGGTAACTCCAGGGCCATTCTGCTCCAGAGTTGTTGATAAGGAAGAAAAATCTAGAGGGAATAAACCTGTTAGTGATTGTGTGAGGAATATCTTCAGTGTTACGTAATCATGTAATTTAATTGCCTCTGAGACAAAGCTGAGATAAAGGAAGATAATTAAGAAGTTGTCTCTCTTCTGTAGCCAATAATGTAGCACATTAAAAACATTCAGTATCTGATGATGTTTACTCAGCATCCAGCAAGTAAAACATGAAAGGAAGGGATGACTTAAGTGGGAAAATGTCACAGCAGTGGCTTGCTGTGCCCTTTCCAACACTGCTGAGCTATATGTGTTTGAAGTGCTGGAGTGCCCCTTTCCTCTGTGCTGTCCCTGCAGCTCAGTACGATGATGTCAATGGACACAGTGAGCTGCTCATTGAGAGAGTCTCCAAGGATGACTCCGGTACCTACGTGTGCACAGCACAGAACACAGTGGGCTCCATCAAAGCCATTGGGTTTGTGTATGTCAAAGGTATGTAAAACAGCAGCAGCTGTGCTCACTGTTGGACAGTTTCACACAGCCAGCTGTTTGCATAGTGGAATTTGGGTTAGAAGGGTCTGTAAAACTCACCTTGTCCCACCCCCTGCCATGGGCAGGGACACCTGCCAATGTCCCAGGTTGCTCCAACCTGGCCTTTGACACTTCCAGGGATCCAGGGGCAGCCACAGCTTCTCTGGGCACCCTGTGCCAGGGCCTCCCCACCCTCACAGGGAAGGATTCCTTCCCGGTATCCCATCTAACACTGACTTCTCTCAGTTAAAAACCTTTCTCCCTAGTATTTGGTACCTCATATATGGCTAAATGGAAACCATTGAAACAGGTTGAAATTCCTCCTTCAGAAAGTCAGTGGTGAATGATCCCACTTTTTTTTGAATCAGAAAATCTCATTTTATTCTGACTCTGCTATTTCTCTGCTTTCAGAGCCCCCAGTGTTCAAGGGGGATTATCACTCCAGCAGAATTGAGCCCCTGGGGGGCAATGCCATGTTGAATTGTGAAGTCAGGGGAGATCCACCTCCAACCATCCAGTGGAGCAAGAAGGGAGTTGGAGTTCAGATCAGCAACAGGATCCAACAGCTTCTCAATGGTTCCCTCGCCATCTACGGCACCGTGGTGAGGCCCTGCTCTCTTTCCATGGGCTCCTGCCTTGTGCTTGGTCAACCGAGTTATTCCACATCATGTTGTTTAGAAGAGTGAGGCTACACATCTCATCCACTTTTACCTTTAACAAATGTTTTAATATAGGCTAGAGTTAGACTCACATTATTGACACCAAAAAACCCAGGGGGCCGTAGTTCTCTGTGCTCATCAGAAGGACTGAATCTGCATAGTCGTTGTTGGTGTGTTGGTCATGCCCAATTAAATAGGACTTTTGCTTTTGACCTTAGAAACAGCCTGGGTTCTACGAAGTCAGGTCAGCGAGTGCATTCTCCTTGTGCAAATATCGCAGCATCTGAATTCCTAATATGAAGGATAAGACCCATTTCTCCCCATAAACTCTTGTCTGTGTTTTGAAATAGGGTCAAAAACTGCAACTCCTTTGGGTTATAAAAACAATGTACAATATCAGCTTACTGTTAATAAAGGGAAAATGTTGAGGTACTCTAACAGCAAAGCTCTTCATATCCAGGGAATGCCACCTTGTGTGGCAGAAAATTCCCTCCCAGGAAGCACACTGAAAACTGACCCCTTGTTTTGTTCTCCAGAATGATGATGCTGGGGACTACAAATGTGTGGCTACCAACGATGCTGGAGTGGTGGAGCGCAGCCTGACACTCACCCTGCAGAGTAAGGGAGTGAATGCCACTGCACTGGGGTCACCACCTACCTGGGATAGGTGTAGGCAGCTACGAGGGAAGCTTTGGAGGTTGGGCACTGCCCTGTAGGTTAGGACTCCTCTCCTCTTTCCTAAAACCATAGAAGGGTTTGGGTTGGAAGGGACTTCAAAGATCACCTCCCAGTCCTCCTGCCATGGGCAGGGACACCTTCCACTATCCCAGGTTGCTCCAACCTGGCCTTGGACACTCCCAGGGCTGGGGCAGCCACAGCTTCTCTGGGCATCTTCCATCATGGATATTTAAGAGTCTGATCTAAGCTGTGATTAAGGTCAAAGAAAGGAAGGATGTAGAGCGGGATTAAGACTCATCTTAGAAACCCACTTTGAGCAGAGCAACTTCAGACCTTTTGAAAGGGCCTGTTCTCTTAATTAACTAGAAAGGGTGTCTCTACAACTGGATTGAACTAGACTGTCAGCTTCTAAATTAAGAAATTTATGTGAGATGAATCCCAGTCTTTAGTGACAATATTTTATTTCTGGCAAAAATAATATGTTAGAATTTTTTTTTCAGTAGTGGGAGAATTTCTAAACATCCCCTTCCTCCTGTAGCCCCAAGCAGTGTGGGTCTGTTACTTATGTCTTGGTTGCCTCTGGAAGTGATTAATAGTATGTTCCTGTTTGATGAGAAACAGCACATTTTAGTAACAGAGATGACTGTGTGCTTTTAGAGTTTTACTTTAATCCCAGTTTTGGTCCTCAGATTGCTACATGTTCAAACCAGCCTGTGGTGTGCATTGTAACTTGTGTTTGTTTGGTGGCACCTGGGGACATGGTTTAGTGGGGAAGATGATGGTGGTGCCAGGTTGATGGTTGGACTTGGTGATCTTAAAGGTCTTTTCCAGCCTTAAGGATTCTATGATTCTATTTTGCCAGGGGAAGATCAAGAATGATAATTTTAGTCGAAGTGAACTGACCTGAGGTGTGTTAGACCTTCAGTGTTCAATCCGTGGGACACTGACAGGTGCAGCTGCCTGAGGCCCCTCTCTGTTGCAGGCCCCCCGGTGATCACCGTGGAGCCCGTGGGCACTGTGGTGGACGCCGGTGCCACGGCGGTGCTGAACTGCCAGGCCAGGGGGGAGCCCCCCCCCACGGTGGGCTGGTCCCACCAGGGGCACCCCGTGGTGGGCGACAACAGGGTGTCTGTGCTGTCCAACGGCTCCCTGCGCGTGGCGGCGGCGCGGAGGGAGGACACGGCCGAGTACCAGTGCACAGCCAGCAACCTCCTGGGGTCCGTCCTGGTCACAGTGCCCCTCACTGTCCAGGGTACGTGCACAGAGCTTTTATTTGGGCACTGATTGTGATGAATGTGGTCAGGAGTTTATCTTACCCACGTTTGATGGAGAAGATATCTGATCTTACCTTCCTTACAAGCGTTAGGTCTGAGTTAAACCTGGTGTGTGGTGGGATCCTATTTCATGACATTCGATTCCATTATCGAATGGCATTATCGAGGCAGAGGAGGGTGTGAAGGAGAAAAGCATCTTGAACTCGATCCCGTGCTCAGGACACGTAACTGTGCCTGTAGAGAAGAGCATTTGGGACCATAAGCAATAATGGTCTGGGACCTGCAGTAAGATACTTGCGCAGTAGTGAAGACGTGAAGTGATTTGGGTTTCCAAGTACGGCTCAGGAAGTGCATTTTTCCCTTGTGTGAGAGAGCTTTGAGCACAAGCACGGTGCCAACAGGTGCCTGTTCCCCCTGCAGTGCACGGGGGGTTTTCCAGCTGGCTGGAATGGCGGGCATGCAGTGTCACGTGTGGCCGGGGTGTGCAGGAGCGGGTCCGGCAGTGCAACAACCCCCTCCCGGCCAACGGGGGCCGCGGCTGCGAGGGGCCCGACACCGACGTGCGCGGCTGCCACAGCAGGCCATGCCCAGGTACTGCTGCAGGGACCTTGAAAACCATCCCGTCCCACCCCTGCCATGGGCAGGGACACCTCCCACTATCCCAGGTTGTTCCAGCCTGGCCTTGGGCACTTCAGGGATGGGGCAGCCACAGCTTCTCTGGGCACCCTGTGCCAGGGCCTCCCCACCCTCCCAGCCAGGAATTCCTTCCCAATATCCCATCTAACCCTGTCTCTGGCAGTTTAATGCCATTCCCCCACGTAAAGTCTCTCTCCCCCTGTTTTATAAGCCCTGCTTAAGTACCAGAAGGCCACAATGAACTGATATTTTTAATGTGCCTTGTGTTAAGTGCCCAAACAATTATCACCATGGATCCTCATGGCAGATTCATTTTTCAAAGCAGCTGGAATTGATTTTGACTTTTGTGGAAAGAAAGGGGAATTTTCAATAAATACAAAAATATAGTTTAATGGAAAGTGTGGGGTTTTGTGTTCCCTAGTGGATGGCAGCTGGTCGGAGTGGGGGCTGTGGGAAGAGTGTTCCAAGAGCTGTGGACAAGGCAACAGGAGCAGGAGCAGGAGCTGCAGTAACCCCCCAGCTCAGCACGGCGGGAGGCCCTGTGATGGCAATGCTGTGGAGTCACTCCTGTGCAATGTTAGGCCTTGCCCAGGTAAGAGAAGAGGAATTTAAATTATTCACACAAGGGGCTTCACACATACATTTCTTTTTTTCTCCAAACCCAAATATTCTCAGCTTATATTGTTTTGTGGGTTTTTTTTTTTGTTTTAAAATTGCTTGTAATTCATTGAATGGCACTAGTTATTGGAAACAGGAGTTACAAAAGTGCAAGGAATATTCTCAGCAATTTTTTTTTTACACCAGTAAAAATGTAAATCTCATATTTTGATGTTTTCCAGTACTTGATAACCATGTTCTTACAGAATAAATTCACTACTCTAAACCTCTTCTCCAAAGCCAGTTAAAATAGAAAAACAAACCAACCCAAACCACCAACTATTTAAAAGCCATGTAAATAATGATCATTAATCATTTATTACTTGGTGTATTTTCCTGTGTTATTTTAATTTTCAGCCACATCTTTCTCCCAGCTACCTGAATGTTCAGGTTTCCTTCCTGTTACATCAGTACTTCCCACACTGGACAGGTTGTAGTTTGTTCAGAACCTTCCCCACTGACATGTTCCCTTCTGGACAATTGTCATTGGATTGATTTTTTCCTTCTTTCCAAGCTGTGCTACATCCATGATTCCAAATATTCATCAGTGGGCCTGAGACTCATTTTTCTAGAGCGTGAGAGCAGAATCAGCTCTGGCTGCTGTTCACTGGTGTCCCCTGGAGCTGTGTGCCAGCTTTAGCCAGGCTGCCCCATCCCCTGCTCAGACCTGCAGCCTGCCCAGGGAACTTGGGAAACTCCAGAGTTGATCAGGTGTTCACAGAATGTCCTGAGCTGGAAGGGACCGACAAGGATCATCAAATCTAACCCCTGGCCCTGCACAGACACCCTAACAATCCCACCCTGTCCCTGTTGTCCCAACCCTCCTGGAGCTCTGGCAGCCTTGGGGCCGTGACCAAACCCTGGGGAGCCTGGGCAGTGCCCAACCACCCTCTGGGGGAAGAGCCTTTCCCTGAGATCCAGCCTAACCCTGCACTGGCACAGCTTCAGGCCATTCCCTCAGGTCCTGTCAGTTTTGTTATCCAAGACCATGGTGAGGTGATGCATTCCAAACACAAGAAGGAGAGAATCCATCTCTCCCTGTCCAGCTGTGGGTCCGTTCCAGCTGTTGTTCACAGCAAAGGTGTTTCAAGGTTCATTCAGGGTTCTGCATTGGTTGCCACTGAGCTGCAGCTCCAAGGAGCAGTCTGATGCTGTGCTGCCTTTGCAGTGGACGGCGAGTGGAGCCCGTGGCAGCCGTGGGGCCCGTGCAGTGCCAGCTGTGGGAAGGGCACCCAGGGCCGGGTGCGGCTGTGCTCCAGCCCCGCTCCGGCACACGGCGGAGCCCGGTGCCAAGGCCCCGACACACAGCTCCAGCTGTGCCACAGGAGACGCTGCCCAGGTGAGCGGGACACACGGAGCCATTCCCCCTTCTCCTGTCCCTGCAGGCCCTTGTCCAAAGTCGTCCTTCAGCTCTTGGACCCTTTTAGGCACTGGAAGGGAGCCTCTCCCTGGAGCTTCTCTTCTCCAGGTGAACACCCCCAACTCTGTCTGTCTCCAGAGCAGAGGGGCTCCAGCCCTTGGAGCATCTTGATGTGTCCTCTGGACTTGCTCCAATAGCTCCCTGTCCCTCCTGTGCTGTTCCCCAGAGCTGGAGGCAGCTCTGCAGGTGGGGTCTCATCTGAGGGGGCAGAGGGGCAGATTTCCCCTCTCCCCTGCTGCCCACGCTGTGGGATGAGCCCAGGACATGGAGGAGTTCCTGCGCTGCCTGTGCCCGTGGAGGGGTCCTGTCCATCTTCTCACCCACCAGCGCCTCACAGTCCCTGTGTAGGAATCCCTGTGTAGCTGAGATGTTGTGGAAGGAGAGTCCGTGACATCTCCAGTCAGTTTTCCTGAGGTAGCCCTGCTTCGCTTCGTCATTCCTGTGTTGGAGGCTGTAGCTGTGCTGTGCCTGTCTCCGCAGTGGATGGGAAGTGGGCCGTGTGGAGCAGCTGGAGTGCCTGCAGCGTGTCCTGCGGGGGAGGCAGCAGGCAGAGGAGCCGCCTCTGCTCCGACCCGGCCCCGCAGTTTGGGGGACACAAGTGTGAGGGCAGCGACATCCAGATGGATTTTTGCAACAGCGACCCCTGCCCAGGTAAGTGCTTGGGTCGGGCTGCTCACCCATCGTGTGGCTTTGCAGGAGGGGAAGGAACACACTCCCCCAAAACCGTGAGGGGCTGAATGGATCATTTTCTGAGAGCTGGTTCTGTTTATTCTGGGAAAGGTCATTAAGAAGTTAGTCTCCAGTAGCAGTGTTTCCCTAGCTTGGCTGTGTGATTTAAATACCTGTTGTTGAGACGGGGACAGATGCCACGTGCCTTCCTGTTGCAGTCCACGGCAGCTGGGGCCCATGGGGCCCGTGGGGCACTTGCAGCCGCACGTGCAGCAGTGGCCAGAGCAGGCGGCACCGGAGCTGTGACAACCCGCGCCCGGCCAGCGGCGGCAGGGCCTGCGCCGGGCCCGACCTGCAGGTGCAGAGGTGCAGCACCGACCTGTGCCCCGGTGAGTGCTCAGAGCGGGGCAAAGGCAGCTTTCCCTGGGAGGCATCGGGGTCTATGTAATGTAGGGGAGATTTTCCTACTGTCAGAGGAATGTAGAACATCCCTGCAAGTGTCCGAGGCCAGGTTGGGCGGGGCTTGGAGCAAACTGGGACAGTGGAAGGTGTCCCTGCCCATGGCAGGGAGTGGGACTGGATGGGCTTAAAGGTCCCTTCCAACCCAAACCATTCTAAGAACATCTCTATAACTCTTCATGGTTTCATATGTGTTAATGCTCTTTTTAAATTACTGTCACCTGACAAGGATTTTGCCTTTCACATGTGAGATTTTCCCAAAATGAGATGAAATAATTCAAAACAGGACACAGCATATGAAAATCTCCCCTTCACTGGGTTTCTGAGGGGCGAAGGGTTCACACCTGCCCATTAAGGTGCTTTTGTCATCCTTTGGCCTATTCCTTTAACACATCCAGAGGGAATGAACTTAAGCATAACTGAAACATTTAAATTGACAGATCTCTTTCCTTGTTCTGTGTTTCTGCAGTGGATGGAAACTGGGGGCAGTGGCAGTCGTGGAGCCAGTGCTCTGCTTCCTGTGGTGGAGGGGAGCAGAGCCGAGTGCGGCTGTGCAGCAGCCCAGCCCCACTGAACCGGGGCCGCCCGTGCCCTGGGGACTCCTCCCAGATAGCCAGGTGCAACACCCAGGCCTGTCCCGGTGAGTTCACTCCCAGCCTGCACACAGGGACAGTGTGGGGAAAGCCCGGGGCACTCCTGGTGTCACTGGTGCGCTCTCACGTCTTGGCCAGTTGACCAAGTAATTTAAGTTTTTGGGCCTAAATCTGCCCTGCAGCTTAAGCTCAGCTCTCTCTCCTCTGGGGTATCCAACAGCACGTGTCACATGGGCCATTTTTTCCCCTCTCTCCCCCCCTCCCCTGTACAGGTGGGCCTGCACGTGCCAAGGGCAGCATCATTGGCAATATCAATGATATTGAATTTGGGATTGCTTTCCTGAATGCCACGGTAACAGACAGCCCGGACTCTGACACCAGAGTAATCCAGGCAAAGATCACGAACGTCCCTCGGAGCCTTGGTAGGCTTTTTTCACTTGTATCACTTGTTTCTCTGAGTAAGCAATACATACTGTCTTCTGGTTTCAATCTGAAGGGTTACACTAGTTTCAGGTCTTCATACTCAGCTCCTGGGGATGTGTGTCACATCATCTTCAGATGAAATGTTCTCTGGTATTTCTTTCAGGCCCAGCAATGAGAAAGCTCATCTCCATACTCAGCCCAGTTTATTGGACAACTGCCAAAGAAATTGGGGAAGCAATGAACGGGTTTACACTCACTGACGCCGTCTTCAAGAGAGACACTCAAGTGGAGTTTGCAACTGGTGAGTTCCCTGGCATAGACCAGCTCTTTCTGTGTCCAATAAACTGAATAGATACTGCATTTCTTAAAAAATGCCACAGGAACATTGCTGACACTCGAGTCTTGTGCTTGCCCCAATATTTTCTGGAGGATTGTGGCTTTCTGAGGCTTTTAGAGCTGTAGTGTGAAACATGCCATGATTTTTATGATAGGTCATAGTACACCTTACAAAATACAAGGGACTCCAGATCAGGCCCTGTGGCTGACAGGAGTCTCTGTTTGGGATGTTTGACAATTGCCAGGTGAGATCCTGCGGGTGACCCACATTGTGAGGGGGCTGGACCCGGACGGGGCCCTGCTCCTCGATGTCCTTGTGANCCCACCCGACCCACCCATCCATCTCTGACTTAGTAATTAGTAGTAGGTAACCAACACTTTAATATTTTAACGCCACCATACAATAAGTATACAAGAAGCTGTTGATATTTTGGTACATTGCAATATATAATATGTCCCAATATTTATGCCTCTTTTTAGTGGCAGACTTTTTTTCTCTACTGATTTTTTTATTTAGCACATTTGTCAGCATCTGACTTAGAATGCAAACCAAATAACTAGACCTCGAGAAACTTTTATTAAAAACTAAGATATTTTTCAGTTTTTTGGCAGTGCTGTGGCCTCAGTACACAGGATGTATCTTCTTTAAAGAAATTCAGCAGTTCAGAGTAGAAAGTGTGTGTGAAATACCATTTGTTCAGCTGTTAAAATAAACCCCTTTCTCCGAATGCATGCCGTGCCAGTCTAAAATACAAAATCACACAGGTTTTGGCTGTGCTCAGCAGCTGATGCCCAAATCCTGCTGTTCCAGGATTACACAGAGGATTATATCCAGACTGGCCCTGGGCAGCTGTATGCCCATTCCACCCGCCTCTTCACTGTGGATGGAGTCAGCATTCCCTACACCTGGAATCACACCATCACCTACAATTACAGCAAGGGCAAAATGCCCTTCTTGGTGGAAACACTCCACGCTTCCTCCATTGTAACAGAGTACAACCCACTGGAAGAGGCTGTGGCTTTCAAAATCCAGGCTTCCATTGCAAAAGGTACTGTTCTAGTCTTTCCCAGAAATGGGAAAATGTCTTCTTTTCCTAGAACTCATTGCCTGTCTCTCAAAAGGAAATTCTATCAATGTTGGGTAGCCTTGTTGTAGATCTTAAGACTTACTTGTTAATGTACCCCCAGACTAACACAGAAGAGCTGTTGCAGTTTGCACTCACTGCACCCAGAGTTCTCTTGGACACTGCCAAAGGCATCTCCGGGGCCTCAGAGTTAGCCTAAAATATAGCCATTTCCTTGCATGTCCCTTTCATTGACTAAAGTGAAATTATCATCAAATCCCAGAATGGTTTGGGTTGGAAGGGGCCGTGTCTTACCATTGCTCCCTGAGTGACCTTAAGGGACACTCACACCTTTGTGTGAGCAGCTTTTCCTGGGAGAAGCCATAATTAGTGGCCTGTTATCTTTTTTAATACTATCTGGGCTTTTTTTTGGACATAGTAGGAAAATTACTTTGTTTGAAAGTAAATGAAACAGTGGGATTGCCTGTCTCAGTCTTCCTTTTCAATAGCAACATTCTAGGTGAAGTAAAATAGTTTTTCCCACTTTCTGGACTATGAACTCATTGTACAATTTGAAAACCAAGTAAGATTTTTTTTCCATTTAAAAAGAGACCTGATAAAAAGAAGTTAACAGATTTATGCCTGCATAGACTTGGCCAAGCCTCTACTGAACCTGCATTTATTTCCTCCAACAATTGATATACTGGTTGGTTTTTTCACATTTCATATTTATTGAGTCAGTTTTCAGGCAGCCAAACCCCTGTGGCCTTTGAGCAGTTTTCCTGAGTTTTCCATTCCAGTTCATAGAACGCACTCGTGTTCTTCTCCAGTGCCTTCCCAGGATGTGACACAGGGATTGCTTGGTTTGGGTTTGTTTCCCCTCTTTTGTGTGAAGTGAGACTGAACAGTCTCTATTCTTTTAGTAAGGAACTTTGCAGGATATATTAGTTTGGGGTTGAACTTGCAAGGGGAGCCCCCCCCACCCATTTAATGTTATTCAAACCAGCATAAAAATAAATGTACTACTGACTTTTACAGCTCAAGTAGAAAAACTACCAAAGGCTGGATTTAAAAGTTTCTCTTTTGGTGTTGAAGTATTATAAATACTTCATAAATAGCTGGGCTACAATTCTTAATGTTAAAGCAACAAAATGACCATATTTTTATCCACAAGTGCCATGTGCTTCCTTTACCATCCAGGGGATCGTAGCAACCAGTGCCCGGCTGGGTTTGCTTTGGACTCATCGGGGCCTTATTGCTCAGGTAAGGATTGGCTTGGGTGGGTGACATGGCATCAACTAGGGCCACATGGCATCAACTACAGATCGAGGGGTGGCCTGGATGGGAGGGACCTTAAACCCTTCCAGTCCCACCCCCTGCCATGGGCAGGGACACCTCCCACTATCCCAGGTTGCTCCAACCTGGCCTTGGACACTTCCAGGGATCCAGGGGCAGCCACAGCTTCTCTGGGCACCCTGTGCCAGGGCCTCCCCACCCTCCCAGCCAGGAATTCCTTCCCAATATCCCATCTATCCCTGCCCTCTGGCAGTGGGAAGCCATTCTCCCTTGTCCTGCCCCTCTGCGCCTTTGTCCCAAGTCCCTCTCCAGCTCTCCTGCAGCCCCTTTAGGCTCTGGAAGGCTGCAATAATACCACCTTGGACCCTTCTCTTCCCCAGGCTGAACACCCCCAGCTCTCCCAGCCTGGCTCCAGAGCAGAGGGGCTCCAGCCCTTGGAGCATCTCCATGGCCTCCTCTGGGCCTGTGTGAAGGGCAGGGCGAGTGTTGGCAACTCAGACAAGAGCCTGGGGATTCCTGCTTGAGGATGGAGGTGGAGGGAGGGGTGTGAGCATTCAGCCTGTCTTGAGTCACGTTTGGTTGAGGGAGCAATCATCTGAGATACTTCTGAGGACTTACTTTGTTGGCCCCTGGAAGGTTGTAAATGAAGGGAATTGTACCAGAAGCTGCTCCACTGCTGGATCCAGTTTTGCCCTGTGGGCTTTACCAGTCACACACCTCTGACAAAGGGTTGGTTTGATGTTTCTTGTGAAGTGTCACTGGTTTTTTAAATGTTTCCTTGTTCCAGATGAGGATGAATGTGCTGGGGGAAATCCCTGTTCCCATACCTGTCATAACACCGTGGGATCCTACTACTGCTCCTGTCCCAAAGGCCTCGCCATCTCTGCTGATGGGAGAACATGTCAGGGTAAGGGGGGTATTGCTGGGGACAGGTTGGGTACAAAACACCCCTTAAATACTTTAAGGCCTTGAAACACCTTAAAAGGCACTTAAATTGCTAAAGAGAGGTTCTGTTTGGGCTGTATCTCATTATAAGCATGCAATTTATTGGTGATAAATTGGTGATTCATACCTGAATGCATTTGCAGCCAAGTATTTGTGGCTGCCCTTGCCGTGTTTAGCGTGCGTGTCGTGCTGGGGGTTTTCAGGCTGGTTTCCCTTGCAGACATCGATGAGTGTGCCGTGGGTGGGCACAGCTGCCATGCCGGGCAGGACTGTGAGAACGTGGTGGGCTCGTTCCGCTGCCTGCTCCGCTGTGGGAGCGGCTTCCGCAGAACAGCCGACGGCTTCAGCTGCCAGGGTAAGCTCAGGGCTGGCCTGGCTCTCCTTGTGCCACTCATGCATCTCCAAATGTCTGCCTAGAAATTACTAACATTGTGTATTTTTCTTTTTTTTTTCCTTTGGTTCTTTTTGCTTCTTCTTTTTGCTTCTTCTGTCTTTAGAAATAGATTTAAAATCCCATCAGGGAATAACTTGACATTCCTGGCTTTTGTGCATTTTCTTTTCCAAAGCTGGGAGAGCAGCAAACACTCCTGAGCAGAACCTGCTGGTGTAACAGCCAGAGCTCAGGGGCAATTCCCAGCTCTGGTGCTAAGGATTTGTGCTGTTCCACAGATATTAACGAGTGTCAAGAGCCCAACTCCTGTCATCAGCGGTGCTTCAATACCATAGGGAGTTTCCACTGTGGCTGTGACCCAGGATTCCAGCTGAAGGGCAGAAAATGTGTGGGTAGGGAGAAGTTCTCAGTGTCCATTCTCTCTTTCCGACAGAGTTCAACACTTAGTTGTTGCTCTCTTTGTTTATGAAAGAAAACCCTGCTGTGATGATACACTTGCTCTGTATTTCTGGATCTGGAAAGCTCCACTAAAAGCCAGAGGAATTGGGCTGACTGATACATGTGCATGAAATGGTTCAAATGCATGGACACAGTGTGATGTCATTACATAACTGACTCCAGTCTTGCTTAATTTTTGGATTTTTTGTTTGAATAAGATGTCAATGAGTGCAGGCAGAACGTGTGCAGGCCTGACCAGCTCTGCAAAAACACCCGTGGTGGCTTCAAGTGCATTGATCTGTGTCCCAGTGGAATGACCAAAGCAGAGAATGGAACTTGCATTGGTGAGTAGAAGCATTAATTCACTGGCTGGTGATGACAAACACGGGCACAATGGTGATTTTTCTTTTTTTAAATAATCCTGAAGATTTTCCATCTCCAGTTATTAATATTAAGGCACCAAATCTTTTTCATTTATGAACAACTCCAGATATGATATAAGAGGAAGATGGATTATGTCTGTTTGGAGAGAAACTGATCACATTGGAAACCTCAATGAAAACTTTTGAAAATTTGTGGGAAAAGTGTCTGTTAATTGCATACAGTTAAAAAATGTCTGTGTATGCTCCAAATCTGCTGTGGACTGTGAGGCACAGACTGTGCTTGGTGACCCCAGTGCCAGCCTGGTCCTGGCACCAGGGAGCAGGGGGGTCACAGGGTGTCCTCAGTGCATTCCCTGCAGGAAGAGAGAAGCCCAGAGGAGTTGGCAGCCCAGAGTGACAGTGCCCTGCCTTGTTCCCTGCAGATGTTGACGAGTGCCGGGCTGGGAGCCACCAGTGCCGCCCCCCCCAGCTGTGTGAGAACACACGGGGCAGCTACCGCTGCCTGTGCCCCCGAGGCTTCCGCTCCCAGGGCCTGGGCAGGCCCTGCCTCGGTAAGCTCTGCTCTGCCAGGCCTGCATGTCTGTGCTGCCTTCTCCCTGTGCCAGTCCTGTCACACCTGTGCTGCCTCTGCCAGTCCTGTCACACCTGTCTGCCTTCTCCCTGTGCCAGTCCTGTCACACCTGTGCTGCCTCTGCCAGTCCTGTCACACCTGTGCTGCCTCTGACTGTCCTGTCACACCTGTCTGCCTTCTCCCTGTGCCAGTCCTGTTACACCTGTGCTGCCTCTGCCAGTCCTGTCACACCTGTGCTGCCTCTGACTGTCCTGCACATCTGTAACTGCCCTGGTCCTGGCACAGCTGTGCTGCTGCTGTCTGGGCTGTCTGCTGTAACACACCAGCAATGCTGTTCCAGGTGAAGACAATTTGCTCTGAGTTCCCAAATTGTCCATGTAAACCAAAGCATCCCATTCCAAACAAACAGTCAGAGCTCAATGGTTCCACACAGAGCTTGGTTTGGGGTCACGCTTTGAAAACAAAGTGTGAAAAGGTTTTGGGGCACTGGTGGATGGAGGTACCAATAAAAAATCAGGGGAGGGTAGATGCTGTGCCCTGGCTGTGATTCCCAGCTGGAGGCAGCACACAGGGAGTCATGTGGATTCCCCCCAGGAGAACACCCCAAGGAATGTGTTGCAAGAGGCAGGATAGACCCAGAACTCCCCTCTGCTCCTGAACATCCCAAACACACCTCCCCACACAGCAGCACTGCCAAGGCTCTTCCCCACAGGGCAGAGCAGGGGGAGCCGAAGGCATTTGTTCCTGGCTCAGAGCAGGGAAGGAGGATTCCTGTCACTCCCAGGAATTCTGACCATCCTGTCACTGCCCTGTGCCATCCACGGAGAACTTTTGGAATAAAACTGTGCAGAGCTTTCTTCCACAGCCAGGGTGCTGTGCCAGCTGTGCTGTGCAGAGCAGAGTTTACTGTGTGGTGTCAGTGCACAGAACTTCCCCTGGCATTTCAGAGACCCCAGGAAGGCACTAAGAACATTCAGATCCACCCAATATTTAAAATAGAACGGCTGCTCCTCCCTGCCCAGGATTTCTGAATGGGAGTTTTGGTTGCTCTCATGTGTCACGTCAGAGCAGCATTCCTCCCTCATGACTTCCCCAAGATTAGTTTTCCCAAGTGATAAATAGCTGTTGGGTTTTTTCTTTAAACCTAAGATTTTGGTTCTCTTCAAGAGATTAAATGTTTGGGGGGTTCTCTTAAAGAGATTAAAGTATGAAAGTGTTTGGCTGTAGACCAGGATATGACTTCCATCATTTGCATCTCTACAGAAATAAAATCAATCCCAGACTTCCTAAGACATACTAAAAATCATTTAAACTTCTGACAGGAGTAAGCTAGATAAAATCTGGGACTGGATTTTCACAGATTTTAGCTGCCCTAAAGCTGCCTCCTGACCAAGGATCACTGAAAGCTCCCTCTTAAAAGTATGACCTGAATTGGTATCCTTTCAATTTTTATCTGCTTAAAGATATTCCACAACTTAAAGATTATCCACAACTTGTTCCAAGGACATTGATTGTCATAAAGGCATCATTGTTAGTTTATTTTACAGCTTGTAAAACACAGCACTTAAGTTGAGTGCTGAGGAAATGATGGGTTTTAGGCATTTTTCACATATATATGAGTAATAAACATTTCATCTTAAGCACACAATGAAATTAATAAATTTAAGATTCAGATTAGTTGTTACTGAAAGTGAAATTCTCTTATTTGCAAACCTGACAATCCTACTAAGGGTATTTTCACTGATATATAAAACTTCAGTTGTGTTTTTGCCAAATAAGAATCGGAAAATACTGCAACACTGCAATTACACCTGGATTTCCAACTCTTAAAACATTTAATTACCAATACCCCCCCTAAATTCATTAAAATCTTAAATATACCAAATATTAAACACTTCATAGAAATGCAATGTAATATTCTACCATGTTAGTGATAGTACTGCTTGTTAAATACCATTCTCTTGCATTTGTGGCATAGTGTTACAAACTCTGCCAAAAATCCTCTGTTCAGAGAGGGCAGAAACCTGTAACAAGACTGGCATTTTTACAAAAATAATTGAAAGAATGCACACACTCTACTAATATAAAATAATTAACCCCTTATTGAGTCACCATTAAGATCACCTTAAGTTTCTAGTTACAAAAAGGTCTATAATCTATATCAGTTATAGATATATTGTGATATGTGTTTATATTGGGTTATTTATTTCCGTCATTGCAGAGTTGTTTGGAATTAGCAGATTTGTGGGGGTGTTTTTAAGTGAAAATGTGCTGTAAATTTGAAAAGAAATACAGTGTATGTCAAATTTCCAGGTGGGCCTGAAATAACTTGGTGAACATTTTAGAATTTCTTTCTGGGAGCACCAGAGACAGGGGGAGAAGGGCAGGTGCTGCAGCACCAGGAGCACCCAGAGTTGTACTGGGAGGGAAGGACTCTGAGCATGTTGTGCCCCTAAATCCTTTGTGTGCTCAGCACCCTGCTTTGATTTAAGGATGGATATTTACTGCCCACATGGGTCAACTGAATTGCAATTTAAAGGAAAACAGTTTTTAAAAATGCATTGCTTAGGAAAACAAAAATAATTCTATTTTTTTCACAAAAGTGACTTCCTATTTGCTGTTAAGTCTCCAAGCTTATCCAATAACAGTACTAAAGTTTAGGATGTACTTGACCTCCTTCCCTTGCAGCCTTGAAATACGGCCTGGAGCCCTGATGATCCATCCCTGGAAGTGTCCAAGGCCAGGCTGGATGGGCTTGGAGCAACCTGGGGTAGCATTCCATGATTCCTCTGACATGACTTCCCTCTGTGCTGGGGTAATGCATTTCCAACACTCTGGAATGCTCTGTGCCAAGTATCCTCCTTTAAAGAAGGGCCTGGCAGCTTCTCCCACTCCCCTGTGGAACACCAGGAAAAAACCCCCCAGTTCCTAAAGGAGTAGTGCAGGGCTGTGCCCTTGAGGCAGGGCCTTCCCAGAGCTCCTGTGCTGCCTGAGCACAGTCACACTGAGCTCCCACTTATTACGGAATGGCCAGGACAGCATCACCTGCCTGCTTGGCATCATGTTGTGTGCTCTCCTGCCTTCCAGCCTCATCTTTGTCTTCAGCCTGTTCCTCAGACTGACACAAGTATATCTCTGTGTGTGTATGTATATATATATCTATCTCCATATAGTTACGTGCTGTTGTTTGTTTGTTTTCTCTCCTTTCCACATGGTTTGTGGCTCTGGATCATATGCCATGGGCAGACATTAATGAGTGTGAACAAGTGCCCAAGCCCTGTGCCCTCCAGTGCACCAACACCCCCGGCAGCTTCCAGTGTGCCTGTGCCCCTGGGCAGCACCTGCTGGGGGATGGCAAATCTTGCGCCGGCTTGGAGAGGCTCCCAAATTCGGGGGCCCATCACAGTGGCTCTAACTATGCCCAGCTCTCCCCTGGGAGAGACAACCAGCCACAGCAGCACTATTACAGGCACTCCTCAAACTTCTACAGCTCCTTCTCAGAGTATAGCAACAGCAGAATTCCCTTCTCCAGGACTAGAAGGAACGTTAGAGAAACTTGTCCTGAAGGCTATGAGGCAAGAAATGGCAGATGCGTAGGTAAATGTCAGTCCTGTCTCTGTAACACTCTTGTTTTGGGCCTTATTTTTAGGCTACTGTTTGATCTATACCAGGGGCTGAGGGTTTGTGGTGCTGTGGGGTTTTTTTCTATCACCCTGCTCAATATTCAGAGGGTTCTGCATGTTCGTGTTTCTCCTCATTTGCTCACATTGAAGCAAAAAATGTTTTCAGACCTTCTTGTAAGCTCTTGTTTTAATTGTGCTGCTTATTGTGTGTTTGCAAAGTATTTCCCCCTGCTATTGTCTTGCTCCTGCTCACAGTAGCTCACTTTGGTGACTTCTCACACTCCAAAAAGCAGCAGCAGCCCCAGCCTGGCCACATTGCTTCTGTCAGAGCCCCACTGATGGCAGCAATGGTCTGTTCAGAAAGGTTTGGAACAAAGATTTGAGAGTTGAGCACCCTGGGGCCAGTGCCAGTCAGTCACTGCCACAGGGCAGTGGGCACAGAAGCTTTTAGAGTATTATTTTATAGAATAAAAGAGGTCACAATGTGAGGGTAAGTAAACAAAGAGGGGGTTGTCAGGAGTTGTGACAGACACTTCTTCCCTGAGGAGGAGCCAGGGCAGTTATGGCAACTGGGAAGCTCTGCCCCTGGTTTTTCAGGGGATATAAAAAAATGAGTTAATTTTGGGAAATATGCACCTCTTAAGTCAGGCTTTGCCACCTTTAACTCATGTTTTGAATATTTTAAGGAAATGACACTTCACAGTAGTTCAAAAGTGGATGTTGTATAGGAACAACATCCTTCCAGGGAAAACAGTGATCTCCAGAGAGGTTCTAGCAACCAGAACTACTGCTGGGCTCAAACACTGAGGTATAATGGGGAAACACATGGGTAGATTTTTTACTTAGTGAAAATAAGGGCTTGGCAGGCATCAGACCTTGTATTTAAGTTATAAAAGATTAGTTGCCTACGTGTGGATTGCTGTGGCTACAGCAGTACAGCTGAGGCCCAGGGATGCAGCTCCCACTGAGGTGAAGCTCAAATCTCTCATCTTCATCCCAGCTTCCAGTTGGAATTAATTAATATTCTTGTGCTTTTGTCTCATGTAATAATCGGCTAGGTTTAAAAATTACTGTTTAATATGAGAATACACCCAAATGATGCTTTGGTTAAAGTTCTTTCAATAGCTAACTGTCAAGATGTGATAACACACCAGAGGTTTCTGGTCACATCTGCTTTTCTTCTCTAGTTTGATTTAATGCAACCCCTGTAAATCAGAGAGAGGGGAAAAAGACCTTCCTGCCACTGGTTTAATCATGCAAGTCTGAACTCTTGCATGAGATTAACATTATTGCTCTCCTAAATTAGGCAGATGTTTCAAAAGTCTTTATAATTATAAATGATCTGTGTCCAAATCACACTCATCTGCTCTGAAAATTTTATGTAATGGGGTCTGGTGCTTCTGTATTTGAGAGGGAGATTTAAAAAAAAAAAAAAAAAAGAAGTTGAGAGCATTTATTGATAGTCTTACTGAGCTTAATTCAGTCCCATGGCAGTGGAAGGTCAGTTTGGAAGGAATCTGGGGAGGGATTGACAGCAAGAATGACTCCCCCACTGCCAAGGCTTCCTGTGTTGAGACAACGCATCTGGGTGTGCCACAGGCATGTTGCTTAAAACCTGGTTATCAGGCAGCTCAAATTGTTTGGGGCAGGGCCGTGTTTGTATGACCCTGGCAAGGGCACAGATGGCAGGTCCCCTTTCTCCCAGAGCTGTCTGAGGACTGGCCTGTGCAGCTGGGAGGTGTTAGAGCTGCTGTCCCAGGAGGGGAGGGTCCCCCACCGCTGACTTTAGTTACTCCAGAGTTACAAGGAAGGGCACAGGTAAGGCAAGCGGACACTCCAGTCTTAGGTGTTCAGCCCCAGCAGAAAACAAGATCCACCAGCTCTGTCCATACATAAATAGGGAAAAAGTACCTCAGTTCTTCCCAGGCTCAGACAATCCTGCTGTGTTTGTGCTTCTCCCCACAGACTTGGATGAGTGTGAGAGCAGAGACACGTGCCAGCACGAGTGCAGGAACACCCTGGGCAGTTACCAGTGTGCCTGTCCCTCTGGATATCGCCTCATGGCCAACGGCAAAACCTGCCAAGGTAGGCAGTGTCCAGGGAGAGCTGCAATCAAGCAGGAGCCACAGGGCATGGCTGAGCTCCTCCCTGCATGGTTGTGGGACAGCATTAGAAATGGCACCTTGCAAAGTTTTGTGTTCCACACTGTAGTGTCTTACATCAGCAAACAAGACAATTGTACCTTCTAATTCTCTGAAGGTCCCCCCTGTGACCTCACATTACACATTGACCTCCAAGCTCTGGGTCAAACAGAGGCACATTCTGGGCTCTGCTCTGCCTTTACCCACTCTGGTTTTCGCCCTTTAATTCTTCTCCCAGTGGTTGATCCCTTGCATGTTTTTTTCCATGCAGACATTGATGAGTGCCTGGAAGAGAACATCAATTGTGGGTCAAACCAGATGTGTTTCAACATGAGAGGAAGCTACCAGTGCATAGACACACCCTGTCCACCCAACTACCAGCGAGAGCCGCTTTCTGGGTACATTTTCTTTTCAGTCCCTTCTCACCCACTCCAAGCTCAGACCTTTAACTCGTGTTTGTTAAGGAAGAAATTTTAAGTTTGCCTGACACCAGTAAAGCTCATAATAGCTAAAGGTAAAGCATTGACACTGGAGATCATAGAACCATATAATCATGGGAGGGTTTGGGTTGGAAAGGACCTCAAAGCCCATCCAGTGACACCCCCTGCCATGGGCAGGGACACCTTCCACTATCTCAGGCTGCTCCAACCTGGCCTTGGACACTCCCAGGGATGAGGCAGCCACAGCTTCTTTGGGCACCCTGGGCCAGGGCCTCACCACTCTCACAGAGAAAAATTACTTCCTAATATCTAATTTAAATCTCTCTAATGGCCTGACTTGCCCTCAACTTCAAAACATCTACTATATTCTTTTAGTCGTGAAAATAACTAGCAGGTCTTGGTAAGTCTTGTTATTTCCCTGTTTTGGAAAAAAAACCATACTAATTTATTTTAATCTTTCAATATACTCAAGGAATTAGCTTGTTTCCTAGTCAGAGACTATCATTTGGGATCAAACTCAACTGCAGTGACGTTTAAGCTGACATGGGTCATGTCCTTTGGCCTCTGTTAGCACTGACAAGGAGCACTAGCACAGTTCTCCTATTTAAAGTTTTGATTAATAGATGTAAAATTTACTCTGCCCCTCAGTCCAAATTCTTTATGATCTAACAGATTCCAAATGAAGCTGCCCACCTACTCTAATGTTGAACAGCATGGGCACTAAAACACACCATGGGCTTCCATGACAAACGGTGTAGCCAATATATTTCTGGGATAATCCTGTTGAGGGAAAACGGGACATGAAACTGGGCCGTAGCTTTCAATGGATGAAGAATGGATGAGCAACTTGTCAGAGAAGCTTTAATCTGCAACAGGGTCAACAGGGGCAGAGTTTCTCCTATGTCACAGTACTGAGGATATCGTGCCTCAGCCCCGAGCTAAATTTTTTGGTGCTTCTTAGGTTCTGTCTCAAGAGCTGCCCTGCCAATGACCTAGAGTGTGACCTGAGCACGTACGCGCTGGAGTACAAGCTGCTGTCGCTGCCCTGGGGCATCGCGGCGGGCCAGGACCTCCTCCGGCTGGTGGCCTACACGCACGAGCGGGTGGTGCACCCCCGCACCACCTTCTCGCTGGCCCAGGAGGACCCGGCCATGCCCTTCGCGCTGCGGGACGAGGAGCTCAAGGGCGTGGTGTTCACGCGGCGGGCGCTGCGGGAGCCGCGCACGTACCGCCTGCGGGTGCGCGCCCTGTCCCACGGCACCGACGGCAGCCTCGAGTACCAGACCACCTTCATCGTGTACATCGCCGTGTCCGCCTTCCCCTACTGACGGCGCTACCCCGCGCCGCAGCTCCCGGCCCTGTCCTCCCCCTCCTTCCCCAGGCTGCCTCTCCGCTCCCTGCTGCCGTGTCCTGGCGAAAAGCCGTGGCTTTGAGGACCCGTTACCACTCGCTTTATTTATTACACTGGAGTAGTCGTTTTCCACAGTATGTGCTGAAAACCAGCAGGGGAATCCATGTGGTCCAGGCAGGAGGGAAGGAGCAGCCTCTGCTGAAAGCAGCTGAAGAAAAACCTGATCAGAAGGAAGCAAACCCATAATTTCAAGTGTTCTGCATATTTTAAAGGTTGCAAAGTGTTTTCCAATTTTTATATCTCTTAGATTTTTTCCTTCTCAAATACCCTATAGGCTTAGGGCTGTGCTAGTCTATGTCGTGTGCTCAAAACCACCACCTCCCACCTGCCCAGGGGTTGCAAATGCTGAAACAAATGATCCTAAAATTTGTTTTCAGCTCAGGAATCGACAGGAGACTTTGAACTGGTACCTTGGGTTTCCATGCACGTGTAGAGAGGTCACTATTTTTTGGAAGAAAAACCAACATGGCCACTTCTGCTTTATCCAGCAGGTATTTTATAACTTGTTTTACTCTGCCAGTGTGGTATAGCCATTTATTTAACCCAACCCCATAGCCATTGCAGTACTCCCACCTCAGTGCTCTGGGTTTTACGCACAGGGGACATTTTTCTCCCAAGGTGATCTAAGTTTGGCTCAATAATGTCAATACACTGTACACAAGGAATTTTGCCAAGATGTATTCTATTTTTATGGATGTGTATATATGTTTTTTCCTATGTGTATTTTCTATGCAGTATCTCAAGAGTGTTTTACAGTTAAGTTGGCATAAAAGGACAATGTCAATGCAATGAAAATAATCAAAATAAAGGTTCCCATCACCTTTGAGGCTGCGAGTTTTATCTTTTTGAAAGAAATTCTTTCCCATTTGTCAAGTTCTTGCCTATAGTGCCAGGGGAAATGCAGAAGGCTCCATGCCCAGCAAACCAGGGAGCAGCTCCAGCTGTATTCCCACTTCCTGGCACTCAGGGCTAGGAAGGGATTATCACCAGCATTAAAGTGTGTTTTTAGCCACACATATTATGAACAATCTCTAAAAGCCCCCTGACCTTGCTCTTTGTTCCCTTTCCATTGCACCAAGTGAGAGAGTCCTGCAAAACGAGGATGACTTCAAACTATTCTGCTCTTTGTCACTCATATAAAATTGTGTAGACTTCATACAAAACAGGTTTGCTTCTTGGAAACCTGACTTGAAAAATAAAAGCAGATCCAAGAAGATAAATTCCATGACAATGACATGAGGGGAGGAGAAATAAGAGTAAGCCATAATAAGTACAGTGTCTTTTAAGGATGAGAAGCACACTGAAGATGATGTCCTTAAGGGACACCAGTGACAGAGCTGACAGCGTTTAAGGCAAATCTCTTACTTCTTTTAGGGTCAGTCACTCACCAGCTGGAGATCACTGAAGCACTGACACATCCACAGCTCCTTTCTGCTGTTTGCTTTCTCATCCCAAGCTTTCCAGGGTCCCAGCTCAAGGAGCAGCTGCTGGTCCATGTGGAAGCTGTTGGGTACAGGGAGGTGATGCCCCAGGCTGAGGGTCACTGGGCTCTGTGGGTTTCACTCAGGGACTGCTTGAAGGGAAGTGCTGAATGGAGGAGACCTTGTGCAAGGGCTGCCTCTTCCCTGGACATCTTGTTCTGTGTTAAATTTCTCTTGGGCTCTGTTAAGAGTTGCAAACATGTGAAATTAAATCTCAGCAACTCTGCCTCCACAAGCTGCCTGACCCTGTTGCAAACAGGCTGCAAAGGCTGCTCTTTGTTACTAGTTTTTCTGATCGGAGTTGAGAGGGAAGAGGCAGGTTTGTATCTATTTATGTGCCCATAAATCCAGATTTTGAATTTCAGAAATACAACAAATACTGTACTGTGTTTATTACTACTTTGCTGAGGCTGAGCAAACCTTGGGTGCAATTTCCAGTGTCTGAGGGCTGTACAGTCACTGTGTCCAAGCCCCTCCATTAGTCTGCAGCAATATTTGCACTGTCAAAGGTTCACTGCCATCCCATGGAAGGCTGGTATGGTCATCACAGCATTTGTTACAACACAATTTGCAAATGCCCTCCTGTCAGAAAAAACCATATAAAATTATACACAGAAGGAAGTGCAGGTGAAAATTGGGGTGGACAACATGCAAACAGTTAATTCTGCCTAACCCACTTTCAGCTGTTGTCCAGACTGTGACTGTGATGCTGAAAGGGAACTTCTGGCCTTAGACACTGAATATTTTAATTTTAAAATGCATGGAAGAATGTTGAGCATTAATGACTTTGTAATTAAAAGTCTGTTCTTTGTTCAGCTTGAGGAACAGAGACAGCCCTGTTACTGTCTGTGGTCAATGTGCAGACACACAATGAGGGCAGAGACCTGGGAAACCACTCGGGGTGTGATTTGCATTTGGAGGGACTGGTGAAGAGTCCCAGGCAAAGAATCAGGAACCCTGTTAACACTTAAACCATAGGCAGGATATGTATCTGTCTAGTTGATCCCCGAGCCAGCACTCTCTAACATTAACAACTCCAACACTTGGAACACTAAGAGCAGTATATGAGAATCTGAAATTCTCATTAAAACACCACACCAAATAAGAGTTTAAAAGGAGGTCCTGGGAGAGCAATTATTTTGGGGTAGTTCAGAGATGTGCTGACCAACCAGTTAATGCTTCAGTGCCACCACCCTTTAGCGTGAGCCCCCTGTTCCACTGCTTGTTGCATGTCCTGGGGCAGTATTTGTCCTGTCCCCACCCCAAGACACAGCGCTGTGACATTGGCTCCTTCCTCTGTTCTGGGCCTCCCCGGGCACAAATGTAACATCCAGTTAAGCACACCCAGCTCCAACCCTCCTGGGAAAGCTGGCAAAAGTGCCTGTATCCCCCATGGAGCTGTATGGATATACACTGGTGGGCTCTGGTGATGTCTGTGCCATCCCAGCAGCTGGGCACACCTCGGGTACCAGCTGCCCACCTGCTGCACCACTGCCTGAAAGCACTCAGCCCACGCTTGTATTCCAGGAAAACACCCTGCTGCATCCAAGCCTGTTCCAGACTCACTTTTCCTCCAACAAACAATCCTGCCTTGTTAAAGCCTAAAGGAAATTGCATGCTAAAATACAGCACTTGGCAAAAAACACTGCATTTCCTTCCAAATCTAAGTTCTAGGGGAGGAATAAGGCAGGGGAGGGAGTTCAGGCATGAAACCAGGGCCAGACATGATAGAAAATACACACCCACCACCTGTTTAGAAGTGACTGGTGCCCCAATGCCAACCCCGAAACACCATCAGGTTTATCTCACACCCACTGCTTGGGCAGGTGAGGTACACGGCAGGAACCAGGGGCAAGCAAGGAATATCCCAACACACCTTCCATAGGGATCCAGCTTGATCATCCCTTGAGAGAGGAAATCCACTGGGCTTTTGTTTCCTTCAACACTGGCTGAATTCAAAAGCTCTGGAAGGGGTGCAGGGATGAATCCATGCAGATGCACAGCACTGTGGGTTAAAGGAGACAAGTTATCAGGTGAGAAGGGGGCTCGGGAATGACCAGGGCAGCAGTGCTTGGCAGGAATGTCCCCGTGCCCAGTGGGACTGTTCCCAGTGGGAACACGGCGGATGCAGAGCACAGGCAGAGGCTCCAGAGGCATTTCTAGTTCTGGCAGCTCAAATCAAGGGCCTCTGCCAGTAAAAGCTTGGCACAGCACCACTGCTGAAACCCATGGATTAGGTTATGAGGCTGGAATCCCAGCGCCCGCCCCGCAGCCACACGGGGCGGGAACGGGACACGGCAGCAGCCCCGGCAGGGACGTGCCAGGGAGGCACCTGGCACATCTCCACTTATCCTGCCGGGATGTGCTAATGTATGGATAGGCGGGGGCTGCTCAGGGCTGGGCTTTGTTTCTGACTCCTCCAGCCTTCCGGGGGATTTCCGGTGCAGTGCAAAACCAAACGGTGTCATCAGCCTCTGTCCAGCACCTTCCCGGCTGGAGATCCCAGTCGGGCAATCCAAACACCACCTTCTCCAGTGCTCATCCAGGCTGCAGAGCCTGCATGACTCGCTGAAGTGCAGCTGTATTTCCTGCTGGGAAATCAGAGACAGTTTCACGTGCACATGCAGAAGTTCTCCATCCCTGTGGAGCTGCTGTTACAAGAATCCATGGCTTTCTTTGCCCTTTGTATCCCTGGACAAACTTTGAGGCACAGGGTAGCTCTGGGTGTGAGCTGGAACAGGAAGGGATCCCAGAGAGTGGCAGCTGATGATCAGAGCTAAACAGGGTGTCAGGGATCACACCTTCAGCAGGGCTGTACTAATGAACTCAACATCCAGGCAGTGTGTCCAGCCATGCCCTGGGAATAATGGTAAATGTAATCTCTAACTGCGGATTTTATAAACACATTCACATGTCTGGACACACAACACAGCTCCAATCACTTCTCAGATCGTTGGGTTCAGCTTTTCCACATCTCAGCTGGTGCCAGAGTCTGCTCGGATACATTTAGTGCTAGGGAAACAAACAACACTTGCTTACAGATAAAGGCATGCAGAGAAAAAGAAGTCGTTTTTGACACTACACAGATTCAAATGATAATTTATAAACAGCCAAACGATGGCAGCATCAGAAACATCACCAAGCCAGGAGGCTGCTCAGGTTACGGAGTAAAGGTTAAGAAACGCTTTGTAGTGATGCTGCAAAGAGAAGATTTTTCACTGCAGGCAAGGATTGTAAAACTGTGGCCATTTCGAGATGGAGCCCAAATGCAGGTAATTTCTTGGATAAAATGTGTAAGAAGGAAAAATTAAAAAGACCTTTCCAAAAATGGCAAGAGGAATAAGGACTGCACAACTCCTGTGGTTCTTCATGGCTTTCAGAAAGTGGCTTGAAATGCAGTGAGAAGCAGTTGGCTTCCCTAATAATAACTTCTTCTTCCACTTGACATTATAGACTCGTTTACATACAGGTCTAGAGGAGACACTTGGACTAGAATCTCTCTCAAGCACAATTTAAATTAACACATACCTGAATAATGCCTATGGAGATGCACAGTACATCCATGTGCAGAGTCCATCTGGAATTCAGAGGGGTTCAGCCAGCTATAAGGACTGATCCCAGCCCCCTCCAAACCTTTTACCAGCTCTCTGAACAGCGGGGCCAGTCCCACAAACCACACCCTGCCTCCTCCTCGCATCGCAAGTGTCTCAAGGACTCCTCTTGTAGGGAGCACCTGAGAGGTACCAAGAGATCCAGCCCCCAATTCAAGCAAGGCCAAACTATCTAATTTGGCCTTGTATCTAATTTGTATCTAATTTGGGGTCTCCAGCTCCAGAGGCACAACCCAGCCAGGATCCCTGAAGGAAGGATCCTGTGAGTGTCCTCAGTCATTACCACTGTCCCTGGCGAACACAGCCCATAACACACAGCCCAGTTCCAGGCAGTGCCGAGGCTCCTCTCTAACACCTTCCACAGGAGTCAGCCGGGCTGCCCCTGGAATCTCACTCTGTAGATCTAAAAAGTAAGGGTGGAAAAGCTGGAAGAGTGAATCCCCCAATACAACAGAGCCAACTGAACTTCTCCGTGTTTGGAGAGGGAAATGCAGAGTGCTCGGTGTCACCGTGTGAGGGACTGAAATGGAAGAAGCAGAAATACCACAGGAAAACAACACTGAAAATACTCCCTGAAGGACTAGAGGAGCCTTAGTGACAAGGTGGGGAGGGCAAAGCTTTCTTGCACAAGGCCCACAGGTTCCTGCAGGGATGTCCTGGCACAAATCCTAAATGCTCAGGAGGTTGTGGGGAGATGGGCTGAAAAATCTGCAACAAAACCATCACCTCTTCAATTTGTCTTCTCCTTAAAGGAACGACTTTGAACACAAACCTGGTAAATAACTCTGATTACATCCAATTTATTCATCCTTCCTCATGTGTCTCATCCTGCCTTGTTGTCTGCTGGCAGAATTAGCTCACCAGTCCTCACTCTTCTACTATTTACAGTTCAGCTTGCTTTCCTCAGCTGCTCTGACCTTGCTGGAAAGGAAGCACTGCTGGTTTGCTCCCTGGTGCCTCTGCAATGCTCTCAGTGATGTGCAGACTGATAGAGAACCTCAGATTGGGTGTAACCCTGCAAAGCCTTTGCCAAAATATTACTGCTCATGTTTCACAGCTCGTGTTTTGAAAAGTTTTTGGATGCATAAACAATGCTGTCCTTTAATAGACGAGGCTGTAGCACAGAAGTGGTTTGTGTTCACGGACCCAGATGCACAGCAGGGTGTTTTTACCACCTGTAGTAGCTTTACTACAGACAAAGAGTACTTTACTACAGGCAAAGAGGCAGCAGTGATTACCAAAGAGCCACATCAAATGACAGGCAGTCACAACCCCACTAAAAACCCCTGACTGCCTTCAAATTGGACACCTCAGCTAATCTAAATCTCTCTTAATCATAGAAAATTTCTCAGCAGATACTAAGAGTAATAGCAAAATTAAGTTTTACTTAGAGCTGATGTAAAATTCGTTTTCCTGACAGAGATCAGAAAATTATAAACATGACAAAAAGGATATATCACAACATGAATTACACAGCCTGAAAAAGAGCTCCTGCAGAGCAGATACTGAAAACAGTCTGCATTTAGCTGAGAGGCAGCTTTTTGGAGAAGCAAGGCTGTTTTGTGAGCAGGTTCAGCAGTGAAGTTCAGCCTCTGTTTATGAAGCCCTGGTGGTTTTCTAGATAAATCACTTAGCCTGGCTTTGCTCCCACCTTATGTGCTAGAAAAGAATTAAATAGAAAATAACAATCACTGAATCTCCAGCCTGAAACTTGTCATGCCAAAGTCTGAGACATTGTACGGTCTAGAGCCACAGTAAATGAACCATTTGGACGGGTCTTTGCAGGGGTGACACAACACTGGCTGTGTCTGGGCATTTCATTTGCAGAACACTGTGTATTATGTGCCCTACTGCCTCCCACAGGGCAGCACTGGGGCTGTTTCACAGCCTCTCACTATGTCTCTAAATTGACTTTTTCCATGCACAACACGACCCCTCAGTGCCATGGGCAGGTACTTCACTAGTTTTCCAGCAAACACAATCCTAGAATTGGAAGATGCAAACATTGATAGCACTTTGACAAAGTCCTTTGACACCCAAAGCTGAGCTGAGAAAAACCCATACCCTGTTCTTCTAGCAAGAAGATGGATGGATGAAGGGATGGATTGAGGGATGGATGGATAGATGGATGGATAGATGATGGATGGAGGGATGGGAGGGAGGCTGCACCTGGCAAACCCAAAACTCTCCCACTGGACTTTTTCCAGGCTTTGTGCCTTTCAACAAACACTTCTGATACTCAGATACACAACACAGACATCTTCAAACTGGACCTTTGGTCTCAACTACACTGAAATCAAAGCCAGAGCTTTATATACCTGAACATCAATTCTCAGCTCCCTGAGAAAGGTGACAACCTTTCCTCTGACCACAAAATCCTTTTCCCCCACTCACAGTAACTCTGGTTGCTGCTACCCAGACCTCTCTCTCAGTCTAACAGCATAAGCAGCTCCTTCTTTGCTTTCAAGTCCTCTGCAGTCTGTCTTCACTGCCAACAATCAGCCTTGCTGGGCTTCCAAATGTTTGCTCTTCCTCTCAATTTGGCCTTTCCACTTGGCAGGAGTTTCCCCCTCACACTGAACAATTTCATTTTGCTCTTTGACTCTTTCTCCAGAGTTCCTGAAACAAAGGACAAGAATTTTTAGTAAATATATTTGGGATTTCATTAATTTGCTTTGATTTTTCTGATGAGAGCAGAACACAGAGAGCATTAGAAAGCTCAACTACTTAGCAAGCACACCTGCAGTTACAGATTCGACCTTAGTTCTGAACTTCTGGGGTGAAATTCCACGTTTTTCAGTATTGTGTCAAGCACAGAAGGAATGTGCGCTTTTAATATTTATAAAACTGTCAGCAAAAATTAGGTTATATTTGTTATATTAAATATGTAAAGTGAGAGAATGTTCTCACACAGAGATGGAAAAAGCTTCCTACAGACACATGAGCAAAGCATTGCATGCAGGACATGCCATGTATTTTGTTTCATTTTTATTAGTTATGACACAATTTCACCTGGAGTATCATGTCCAATTTTGTCCCTGTGTTCCAAGCTGTGAGACTCGTGTCTCCCTTTGAGAGACCCTGATATGAAAAATAACCATTGGTGTTGCCTGAATTGTCATAGGGTAGGTGGCTAAATGTTCTCAGAAAACATCAATATGTATTTTTTAGATTAAATCTGTTGTAACGCAACGATAAAAAATCAAATACTATAAAAACTGCAATTTTTGCTGCCAGTAGCAGCACTGATGTGACGGTTACTCAGTTGATTTTCTACTCTAGTTTTCCATAGATACATTTTGTAAGGAAAGAAAATCTTTGTTTGCATTTACCTATTATGCAGTGGGTGTTTATTTTTAAGCTGATTTGGTTCTATTTTAAATAAATGTACTCCAATAAGATGAGAAGAGGTCCTGCAAATCAGAACATCTGGTAAAGCCCTGCAGTGTGCCAGACAGGCTTGTGCAAGAGTGATCACTCCAACTAAGTGTTCTTTAATATTCTGCCAGACAGAGTGATTACACAAATGTAAAAAGCTGAAAAGGGTGGAAGGAACATCATAGCCCTGAAATCACCACCAAGGGTCCATGTTTTCTGAAGTTCACATATGAATCACAAGGAACTACTGTCCTGGCAGGAGCCAGAGCTCCCAGAGGGGAACATGCCTGAGGTTCACAGGGGGAGAAAGAGAAAGGGAAGAGCAACAAGGAGCAAATCCTGCAGATTTATCACGTTCTATGGACATCTCCAGTGCCCAAGAGGCTGCTCGTGGATTAACTGAGACACTGAAGGGTGAGAGTATTAAATTAAACCCCTCTCCTTAAGAAATGAAAGGATGGAATGGACTTCAAAAGAAGATGAGCACAATGTTATTTGTGCTTAGGCCAATACAAATATTTCCTGTCATTCAACAGTTATAAGGAGGAACTAATGGCAATTTACACTTTCTCACGCTTCACTAGTTAGTGATGGGACTTTGCTACAAACTAGACAAGATGCTTTTAAATTATCTTGTATTAACCTAAACTGGTGTTTCAGATAGGTATTTCCTTCGGAGAGATGATCTTTGCCATTAAGATACAAGTTCAAATTTTAGCTTTGGTTTCAAAACTGGATTAGAAGATGGCCTGTGATCAAAAAGCTCCAACAGCAACCATAATAATCTACTTGAACATTCTTCCTGATACTAAAAATCCCCCAAACAACCACCACTGGTGTTGAGCAGCAGGAGTGAATATTTTTCACAATTTTATATGACACAGAAAGCTGCAGGTGCTACACAACTTGTCTTCTATCCTTACTCTTATTCTCATCAAAAGTGTCTTAAGTTTCAGAGTGAGCAAGAGAAGCCAAAAAGTGAAGCACAGAGGTCACAGAAGTTAAAGGACAAATTTCAGAGGAGTTATCTCCCCCCTCACCTCAAACCACTGAGGGAACTGCAAGTACCCCCAGCAGAAAAGGGACTGAAGTGAAATACTGGGGCCAACTCTCCAGCAGCAGGAAGCTGGGAAATGGCTGTTGTTGCCTCTCCATGTAATTATGTAATGGCCAAGCTCTACTGGCTGCCCAGATAAGACTCTGCAGCAGATGGCTGTGATACACGACAGGAAATGGAAATAAATCAGATCCATTTACAGTGAAGTAATGTCTCCAAAATAACTGTCCCCACTCCGTGCCTGACAGTAACAGCCTTCCAAAGTCACAGCAGGTTAAAGCTGCAGCCTCAGCTGTTCTGTTCTCTTACAGTGACTGGGAAGGAGCTCCTGTGTCACCGAGATCCTTCTCCCACCTCTTTCAACAGCACATCCATCTCCATCCCACAGCTCAAGTGATCAAAACCCCACTGATAACAGTGCTTAAGAACCTTATTCTAATTTCCTGCATAACCTTTCTTACAAACTGCTTCAGATTATTTGATTTTTGGCTGCTGTTGCTAAAAGTTTTATTAAGCTAACGGTTTAAACAACTGTCTTGCTCTCAGTCCTCCAGATTGTTATTTCCTGGAGGGACTTACACAGAAATCAAAGCTCTTCTTTGCTAGAATTACACTCTCTGTGCTTTCCTCTTGCATCTTTCCACTACCTTATTTATTATTGTAGACTCTCTTCTCATCTGTCTTAGTTTCAGTGCCTTCAGTTGCCAGAGACACTCACAGTGTGCCATATATCAGACCAGGGGGCTTGGTTAATATTTTCAGACGACTTTCTCTACTTGCACTGAATCCAGGCCCCCGAATTTCTGAACTGTCCTGGTCTAAATGTCACCAGAAAAATTTCAACAGCATGTCCCAATAATGGAGGAGTTTTATCTGGCCACAAAATTAACTTCGCTGAGTAACCCGAGCCCGGAGGAGCAGAACACCAGGGCGTTGCCATGAAGTAACGCGGAGTCGTCAGCGCCGGCCAGAGCCTGGAACAGGATGTTATGGGTATAACATCAACCTGACAACGGGGCCAAACTCCTGCAATCTTTGCACATTCCACAGCCATCTCCCCCAGCCCAGGGTTCCCACAGACAAACACACCAGCCTATCTGCTGGCAGCCAGGGCCGTTCCCGGTCCCTCCGTGACGGAATATTCCAGGCAGTCCCTGCTCCTACACTTCGGTGGCTGGTCACTGACTCCAAATCCTCCTTCTCCTCTCACGTCCTGTGTCTGCAGCCCAGCCCTTTACCATCAACGCCCTGCTGGCCAAACAAACCCACAGCTCATTCCGCCAGCACTGGGGGATTCAGCCCTGCTCCCACGTCCTGGTTACATCCTCCAGCACCTCCTGCAGCTCCACGTGCAGCTCTCCCCTCCTGCTAAGCTTCTCCTTAACGTGGTCTTTAGAGCTCACCTTAAGTGGCCCAGTTTGCCACTGGGGCTGATACTGCAGCTGTTAAAACACCAGCAGCACCACTGGGCACCTCCAGTCACCAGGTATTTCAATAAACTGGGGTGAAACCAAAGGGCTCGTCCCACACCGACACCCCCTGGAACCCAGGGGTCGGGTGGCAGTGCCAGTCTGCCCCTCGTGCTTTCCTCGTCAGAAATACAATAATGTCAATAAACCTTCAGGGCCAATATTCAGGATTTGTACATATTCTGAAACTGTTTCTGTGAAATTCCTGGGAATTTAAGAGCTTCGTAAGGTTAAAATTTATTTTGCACAGAGGCAAAAAAAGTGCTTGGATGTTTTGTGGTTTTTCACAAAGAGATAATAGGCTGGAATACAGCAGCATCCATTATTTTCTGTATATATTTTACTGATGGAAATAACCAATTCTGGAAATTTTCCTACTTGATTCTTAGGATCATTTAGTAATTATTTGTTGCAAGGTCCCAAATGAAATATTTATCATTACATTTGTAAAGTACTACAAATAACCGAGTTTCTCTCTTTGTTCTTCACTCTGCAAATTAGGCACAACATTTACACACTCTTTTGGAATGTACTTTTAGGAATAAGAGGTTGAATAATGCACATATTTGTTCTGTCTTCCTTTCAGAAAGTGAACTGAATGAGGCTCAGGTTTGCACTACATTAATATTTACAGGCTTGAATTTATGCTGGTCCTTTACCAAGCTGCAAAATGATTTACTTTGATAAATCATAAATTACTTTGATCATTGATCCACAGCTGCCAGACTGAAAACACCAGCAGTCTCACCCTCTCCCTGAAGTGTTTGCCATATTTCATGGTTAGAAATCTTACATCAAGATGAAAGGACAACACAGCAGAAGTTCTGTTGCATCAGAAGTTCTCTCCATCAGGTCATCTTCCCATCCTGGTCTGTGCCAGAGACACAGGTCCAGCCACTGTGTCACTGGAAGAATATCCTATGTAATACTCTGCTTTTTCTCAGAAATATAACCTTTAACCTGTCCTATCCTCACAACTCCAGTATTTAGATATAAAAGTCACTGTAATGCATTAATTAAGCATCAAATGGATTTGGACTTTAAATACTTATGTTTGAAGCACTTTGTTTATAAAAGTAATTTTACTCAAGCCAAAGTCATGCATTTATCTTTCTCTAGATGTAATGGGGCTAAAAAAATTTATAGAAACAGATTTGTCTGTAGCACATTAACCCAGCTGGAAATGTCACAAACTTATGTCCAAAACACAAGGAGCAGCACCTTTAGATCTTGCAAATTTAAACTCATCTCATAATTTCACATAAGCCTAGGTTTCTTTAGTTAAAATACTCTGCCTTCACAGGAACTTTTTTTATCTGCTAATATAAACTGCATCTTTGGGGGCCTTCTGAAATGAATTTCCTAGAATATGACAAACTGCTGCAGTCCCATTACTTCAGCTTTTCCAGCCTTACACCTTTTTTAATAATTCTTCCTAACTGTAGATGTCAAGTCTAAGGATTCTAGAGATCATTTTGAAAGTGTGGAGTTCATATCATTTACATCAAACTACTTTAATCTAAAGGTTAAGCTAAATATTTAGCAGTTGGTGTTCTCCTGAAGAGACCTGGGAGTTTGGAGCATATCCTTAATTGAAATATGTGTTATATTCTTAGATACTTGATATGGCAGATATCAAGTGTGCCAAGATACTCTTGGCACACTTTAAAGAAGAATAAAGGGAAAAAAAATTAATTAAAACATCAGGAGATCTGAATTTCCCTTGAGTTTGGCAGGAAAGCCTCTTAGTACCTGAGCTTTGACACCAGAAGTTCTGAGCCCAAATAAATGCTTAGCAGTATCAGTATATTGATCAGTCCCTACAGTAATGAGAATGAATGGGCCCTGCCAGACACCTCCCTAAAACTGAGCACCACAAGTTGAATCACTAGTCTTATAATCCAACTTTAATTCAAGCCATAAACTTAATTTGAAGTCTAGAAGGAGGATGAATCATTTAGAGAGAAGACCTGCCAGCCCTCTTTTAATTCTTGGGGCTTTTAAAATCCACAGAGATCTTGAAGATTCATCTTTCCAAGGCTTGACCACGACCCCAACCTCCAGCACAGTCACCCCTCAGGAAGGAAACCGGGCTAATTCAGATCCCCAACCTCAATACCTATTAAAAATAATAATAATTTACATTTTTGCCATAATTGTATTTATTGGCAGAAAATTCCTGTCAAATTTAAACTGCAAATGTGCTGCTGAGTCTCAGTGTCCTGATTTGAGCTGGGCAATCGTGCTGTGCTTGTGCAACTCTTGCAGGAGGATTGAGAAGAAAACTGATTTCTCAGAGGCAGAGCTCATGTTGAAAGCACTTAAAAGAGAATACAACTATTTCAAAGGTCATTAAAACTGAAACGGAAATGAGAATTTTTCCATGTTTTAAATGCCTTTACTTTTGCCAAAGGAAAAGGGATTTGTCATGCTGAGATAATTCACTCTGCCAAACACCCAGGCAGCCCTTGTTCACTGTAGGTGTCTTTTAAACAACAGAATCCTCATAGGCAGAAGGACTGAACAACTCACATGAATAATTCAGATTCTTGTAAATGATGAATGATCAAAACTAGGTGTTTACAATAAGAAAAAAAGCAGCTTTCACAAGCCTCTGGCAGCTTTAAACAAAGCTTTCTCCACTCCCATTAATATACAGTATTTTGCCAAGAGAATTTTTTTGTACACAAACTTGTTGTTTAACATTTGAGACCTTCCTGTTAAATACACACCAGAAGTTACTGTTCAATTCTCACTTCAAAAATCAAACAACAGCAGAAAAGTTCCAAAAAATAAAAAAAAAAATTATCTTCTCAGAGCACTGTACATTCAAATCTACTTGTCACTCTTATGTACAATCACATTGGTCCAGCAAGACTTTTCCCCTTGAATATACATATTTAAACAGACCATTTTTCCTTGAATATGTAAGAAATGAAAGCTTGAAATTGTGTTAAAAGGATTATTTATAGTAGCCTCAGTGTGAGGCCTAAGAAAGATGATTTTTTTCCTGTTACAAGAGAATTACTTCATACCAAGTCTGAAAGAAAACTGTCTGACACCCTTTCACTGCTCTTTTGCCAAACTGAGGGTGTTATTTGTCAGCCATATAAAAAGTGGTGACCGTTTCTGGGAGTCTTCATTAATTGCCCCAAAGGGGTAATGAAATAACTAAACTGAAAGAATTTTCTGCATCTTTCATTCACCAATTCACCAGGAGCCTGTGCTAATTCAGCTCCTGCTGTTTAACTGAGAATTCTTGTTTAACTCACAAACATAATGTCTTATGTTATAAACAGACAGATATAAATTCATGCTCTCCTAAACTTACTTTTGTCCTACCTGAAGCACCCTTTCTCATGTTCATTTTCTTTATTCTTCTTATCCTGTGCCATCCTTCACATTAATCAAATCTTGCATTTGATTAAAAAAATCTCATTTTTTCCCAGCTATCTTTCAGCAGAATTAGTCCATACACTGTATGAAGAAAAAAGAACAGGCAATGTGGAATATAATTCATTTAGTGAGACATTTTTATGAAACAGAAGTCACTTTTTGTCAGGCTATCTGTCAGATCTGGCCCAGATTATCCCAACAACTGTTTTCTGGGATTTCACAGACTTACATTGTGAGATCCCAGTGTATATGAACACATCCCAAAACCCTCATCATAAATGGGGCTGACCAATGAGATACTGAAAATCCCAGGTCTGAAAAGGCACGGCCAAGTCTTGGACATCAACATAAGGAATCTGTTGGTCCAGAAATAAAAAATAACAGCAATAGTACTGTAGCTGTGATTGACCTCAGTACACAGGCAAAGCAGAGTTTGTAAGGAAAAGCTTTTTTCTACCCCTTTTTTAAAAAAAAAAAAATGCAATCAACTACTGAAGTTGGGAAATACAGATAAGATTTTGGATACACCTGCCAATTTTTAATGAAGGGTTTACGTTGCCTGAGCCCTTGCCAAATGAAGTGACTGGCCAGTTGATATCCAACTGAAGCAATGAAATCGGATGAAAGATAAAGTTCCCTCTCCCTGGAGTGGCTCATCACAACATTAGGTGCCTTGTGCTGCTTCAAGACAAATTAAAATGCTGGTGAAGCCACGTATCCTCATTTACTCATCAGGAGTGTAACGAGTCCTGTTCCCCTAAAGGCAGCTGAAATCAAAATGAAGAAGTGGAACATTTTGTACTTTCCCTGTTTTATGCGTCTGTCTCACATGGAGCTCAACCCAAATGGTTGGGATGTGTCCCACCTCCCCCAGCTCCTGCGGGGCCCTTCTCCCTGGCACACCAACCTGGGCACACAGCAGTGCCCGCAGAGTGTTCCCTGCCACTCCCAGAATCCATAACAGTAACGTAAAGCAGGATTGCAAAGGGAAGAGCAGCAGGAGGTGGTCGGGACCTGTGTCTGACTGTGCAGAGCCTGCAGAAGCACCACCTCAATGCAACTGGGACCCTACAGTTCAAAGGTGCCTTAAGAGCTGCTCACGTCCTCTTCATCCACTCATGGAATGGTTTTCACTCAGCCTGTCACCTCTAGCAGCCCAAAAACTTAATTCATAAGAGAAATGAAACAATATGACCCTACCAAAATGAACATATCCATAACACAATAAACAGCCAGCCAGGACTCCTCGTATTTCCAGGTGTGTATGGCCCTAATTGTCCTTGGATGACCTACCTGAGCCCTGGCATGTTAATAACAGAGTAATAAAAAGTACTAAAAAGTACTTTTGATCTTCTGTTGCTTTTTATTGGAGTACTTTATATATAATTTTTCACCTCAGGTAGCTGGGACTCACAGCTGCACCAGCTATGGAATGATGGAAAAGATAACAAATATCCTCCATATCATACATATCAAAGTAAGGATATACTCAATAATGTTGTCTTAAATGTTTTGCTTGATCAAACTGTAAATTAATTAAGTTGTAAAGATTGTAGTGCTTTTGTAGGAAAGCTATCTCATCGTGTTGATCATATTTAGCTCTCCTAACAAGTACTTCCCCAGGCTCTAAATCCCCATGGACAGGCACCTTTCTTCTCCAAGCAGAGTTTCCTTATCAAGCTCACAGTCAGCTCCACTAAAGACAGCACTGAAAGTCTTATTATGAAGCATGCAATATACATTTCCTTTATGTATTACCTTGAGTAAACTCCATAAAATCTCAGAGCCTCCCCTTTTCCCACAAAGCAGTTACTTCATAAAGCACACAATGCAGAAAGATTGAATTAAGCTGTCTCTAATGTGATAACACAGAAATTTTTATATTTATAAGTGTTATAGATATGATCTATACTGAAGTTATTTATATTAAAGAAAATTTACCATAAAAACACTTAAGCTGCACAACTGTTGTACCAAGTGAGAGGAACTTCCAGGCACATGCTTAAACCCACTTCTGTTCAGAGGTGTCTACATTACTTTCTTTTAAGAGACTCAGTTTAAGTCCTTTCCTCAGCTGAGATCAACGTATATTTTACTGTATTTATTATTTTGGGTTAACAGAACTATTTGGGATTCAAGTAACATCATAAGACAGAAATATCAAAGTTTTGAGGCCTTTAGGACAGTTTCTGATAAAAAAATCCCTCCCAAATCTTGACAGTTAGGACTGTCAAGATTTGTTTCAATTCTGAGAGTTACAAATCAGCATTTCCCGAATCTGCAACCACTGAACACAAAGACCATTGAAACAACTGAGGGCTCTTTCATTCATTTTTGATGTGTTACATTTCACATATTCAACGAATTTGAGATTTGAGTAAATCCTTTGATTTCTTGCCAACACCTTGGCACAATTTCCATTGAGTTCAGGGAAAAGCACTATGCATTCAGTGTGGAACTGGTGAATTCCTTCTGTCTGTATGAATTACTCCCACAGCTTTTTGGGGAAGATACACCATCAGTAGCAGATAAAACTGCCTGGTTGTAGGCTACTGTCACCTAAGCTGACTTGGACAGGAAGGAACTGGTCTCTGATGATTTCTTTCTTGTCCTGCAATACTCTAATGCCTTCCAGCTGCACTCAGGACAATTTGTTCATTTTATTCAGTAATCAAAATGTGTTTTGACTAGTAAATCCCTATTTAGTTTTTTCTGTAATCATTTTTCTTAATGGGAGTATTTTCCAGATGTTGTGCTAGTCCAGTCATCCAGGACCTCTTCCAACTCCTGTGGAAAGTTTGCTGTCATAGGCTGTCATTGGTGGTTTGGTTTAATTTGTCTAATTAGTTACCCCAGCACAGTTACAAAGCAATATATAAGGCATCTGGAGCATCCCTGGGAGCAGGCACACTCTCTGTTAGGTAAGTGTTACACCTCTCTCTACTCAGAGCTGTCCTTCAAATGGAAAACAATGAATTGGAACAGAAAAACCAAAGTTTTCCTTTTGAATTAAGATTTACTTTTAGCCCATGTTTCCATTTGATATTTTTCTATGTTAATATTTCAGTGATAGATTAAGATTTATAAAATTATGTTGCTTAATAACTAATGTTCTGGCAGTATTTGGTTTTAGTGTATATTTAGCAGTATTAGAACTTTACAAGTAGTTGTGCTGAAGTGTATCTATGTAAAAAAAAAAAAAAAAGACTGTAGTCTTCCCATAATAAAATTATCTCAAAGTTAATTCTGTTACTTAATAAAAATTTATTTTCATCATACTAAAAAATTCAACAGCTATTTAACTGATAATCAAGAGAGAATTTATAGAGTAATTCTAAATTAACAATTTGTCCTTGAACAGTTTTATTATTTATCTTGTTATCAAACTAATACTATATAAAAACATATGCACTGCATTTTTTTTCCATTATGGACTAATTGAATTGCAGGTAGTGATGTGAGATTTTTTCTTTTTAGGAATGATGTCGTACCTGAAAGTAATGATCATATGGAACATACTCTGTGTATCCCTGGTGGTCCTTTCACTGTCTTTGATTCAAGAAGTGTCTTCTCAAGGTACTGTAACACACGAAGTTGAGGGGAGGGTGTGTAGGACACCTGACACACACACTAAGAATGCTCCAAAAGCATCCTTATAAAAATAGTCATTTCTAGAACCTTGTATTTACTCAGCCAGGCAATATGATTCAGTTTTATCATTACATATTTTCATAAATAAATTTTGGTGCAGTAAAATTCCTCTTCGTAGGACGAATCACATAAAACTATAAATGCAATGCAAAGTGCCTATGAACTAATTTCTTTTCCTGTAGACATACTCTACAGATCCTGTTGCCCTCAGACTGACATGTTTAGCCCCTGTGATTTGCAGTATGATTCAAGGAAGAATCTAAAATCACAAATCCACATAAGTTAATTAGAAATATTTCAGTAGGTTCAGGGAGGGGGATGCCTCTACCTTACTAAGTGCTTTGCCATTAAATGCACTGTTATTACCACTGGGGCAAATTTTGGGCATCATTTGTCTAATGACACAGATTTTTATTTGTTCCCCCAGCTCTCTAATTGATTTCTAACCACTTGATAGCAGAAGGCCCAACACTGTCTATGTGAGCAGCTCCTCAGGGCACAGCAGGTGCCGGATGTGACCTGCTGGGCACACAGGCTGGCACTGAACCCTTGGGATCTGATCTGTGAGGGAGGAAGGGTGCAATATATTGGGCACACATCTGTAAAGGCCGATGTTTAGCTTCTCTTTACAACACCTGTATTAAGAGCCCATTAATGTCTCCAGTTATTCCCTAGTCCCACTTTACTATTTGTAAAGAAATGGCAACAAGCATTATAACTACTTGCTGAAAATCACAACGTATTTGTTGTGATAACTATTGTGATTTGTTGTGATAATTATTTGTTATCACATGGTCTTCCTCCATAGTCTTGTGTTGTGTTACATGTTATTTGTTGTTATTCCCTTGTTGCTCCTCAATGTTTCAGCTGATTACATTGACCCTGTTTGAGCTTGCTGATTGTTCAGCTTCTTTGTTTGTATTTAGGGACTCTTCACTTGTGGTCCTGCATGTTTCATTCCCAGAAGAACCTGTTAGCATGTTACCTTAGCAGGGATCTCGTGTAGGAAGGGGACGGAATGTGTGATCAGGGGGAATATCTGATCTGGCAGTAGAAGGTAGCAAAGCACTGCCAAACTTGAATGCTCACAGTCTGAAAGCAGACCTCCTGGTGTCCTGCTTTTCTAATCTGCACCATTTACTTTACCTGGCATTTTCCAGCAGTCTGGCAGTAAAGCCATTGTGGGATGAGCTTTTATGTTAGTCTGCTAATAAGCAATCTCTTAATTAACAGACAGACAGAACTTTAGAGAAGGTTGCAGGACTAGATCCCAACTGTTCCTCACATCAGCATCAATACCAAATTCTTCTCTGACATCAGGGAAAAAATAGAGTGTAGAGAGGAGGAAGATTTTGGAACTTCCAATAGAAATGGCTCCAGGGATCTGTATTTATTATGACAGCACTCTCCAGTTTGCAAGATAACCTGATTAGATTTGTTATTGTGAAGAACATTACCAAAAATAAAAATCGGACACCAACTGGGTGTGCCAGGTACAGTTGTGCAGACACACCCGTAACCCCAGGGTGAATTAACATGGAGAATAAGTCAGCAAAGCAGTGCAGTGCCTGGCTGAGGGCTAGTTTGGGTGCCTGTGGTCATACCCAAAACCAGTCCTCAAGGATTCATTAGTTTTCAGGAGAAACAGGGCAAGTCAGGCTCAGTGAAACCCCCTGTCACCTGAGCAGGTGCTGCTGCTGCTCCTCAGGCTGCTCCACACCCTGCAGGTGTGCAGGAGGGGGCACAGCATCCCTCAGTTCCTGCAGCACCACGGGAAGAAACCACCCTTTTCTGTAGGAAAAAAAAAAGAGACACGTTAGTCCTTTGCTGCTCAGCTTTTCCTTCGGTACCGTTGTGGTTTGGCAATGCTTACCCAGTGTTGTGTGATTTTAGATGTGTCGAGCTGTACAGGGAGATGTGGGGCAGGGTATTCTAGAGAGCAGGACTGCCAGTGTGATTTTAGCTGTCACCACTACATGGAGTGCTGCCCTGACTTCAGGAAAGTCTGCACAGTGGGTAAGTTCCCAAACACAGCCAGCTCCTCCCGACTAAATCCCCTCCCAGCTCCCCACCACACCAGCTCTCCTCTCCGAATGTTTAAATGTCTGTTGGTTCTGTGTCCTTGTTCCCTCTCATACATGTTCTGTTCTCCCCCTCAAGAACTCGGGGGTAACCGCTCGCAATCCAGAGGAAATTGTGTATCCACAGGTTGTTGCCAAGTAAAGGATTTTGCTTTCTACAACAGCAGAACTAGGCAAGAGGGGGAGAAACAGTTTATTGCTTGTTTTCTTCTCCTTGGTGCATTTGTACTGTATCTGTCTGTCTCTTACACACACACACACAAAAAAGGTAAAATCTAATTCAGGGTTTTGCAGAAAGCAATTCTGGCACATTCCAAGTAAAATTTAAGTGGTGTGGATGCTGTAGGGTCTAATCCAAAGCCAGAGGGTGTCCTTCCATGGACAGAAATTGACCCTGGGTCAGAACCATCTCCAGAGTTTGCTGAAAAGATGGTTGGATGACTATTATATTATCCTTTTTTAATATGCAAAACTGTACAGTGTAAATAAAGCCAGGTATTTCAAACTGTTTACTCAGAGTTAAAACCAATTTTCTCAGGAATCACCAATGTCAGAAATGTGAGTGATTTGGATAACTCCAGTTTGTTACACTACCCTGTAGTTCCAGTAGGATCACAGGGCTGACAAAAGACTTCTCAGATCCAGCAACACAGACTGAATGTTGTTCAAAATGCTCTCCCAAAAATTCCAGTTCTGCTGCCCTGACACACACTGGAAACACTTTGCACTTCAGTCTTCCCCATCCTTGTTTTGATTTGTGAGGGGACATCAGCGTTTCTCATAGCTGAAAGTACATACTGAGGCACTTTCATTATGTACTCTATTAATTTATTGTGGGTCAGATTCTAAAGGTATTCTGGCATCTATGTAACATTTACTCAAATGTTTAAGGCCAAAGGAAACCTTCCCTGTTCTACCCTGACCCAGTGGGTTCAAGCAAGCACATCCTGAAAGGATGTAGGTAGTCTGCTGTCCAGTCAGTGTGGGATCAGTGCTGACTGAATTTGAAAAATACCAGATATTTATGAATAAAAACTGCCCTAATATTTTAAAATAAAAACAATTCTCACCTACGGATGTGGGATGAATCCACTGGCACCAGACTGATTCCACATCTACACTAATCCAAGGATGCTCAGAATCTGCCCATAAAGTAGTTCCAATTTTTGCTGGATAGTGATTTAACTATAGAACAAGATTTTGCCTTGAGTGTCACAGTGACTTCAATGGAGACTTATGTACAGAAAGCACTTTTTCTGAAGTCTGTGATGGCTGTGCACACTCTTTCCAAAATAATTCGGTATGAAATAGAAGCACTGTAGTGACTGAAGTTGTCAGAAGTTAACTAATAATGAAATATTAAGTCCATGTGGTTATCAATCATATCGAAACATGGTAGATCCTCCTTTAGTATTAATAATTTAAGAACTGTATGAGATAGTTCCAAACCAGTCCCTCAGGGTAACTTGGTTAACTCACACAAGTAAGTTGCAGGATTTAGCCAGACACACCAGGTACACTTGGTTGTGACCCAGTTAGGCCAATTATTTTTCAGAAATGCTTTGACAGGCACATCACTCCTGATGCAAAGTGGTACCTTGGTGAATACCTTTTTTCAAACCCACCCACGATTGTTGAGATCACAGCTCTTTGGTCTGGGACATGGAAACCTCCTGCAGTGGGACCTGGCTAAAACCAACACAGAGAGGACACTTTATTCCACTCTGAGTCTGACTGGGCTCAATACACTGCAATGGCACAGAGCACTCCAAACCCCACAGCTACACAGACAAATCCTGCAGCACACCAGAATAAGCACCTGATGTTGTGGGGCTCTTCTTTACACGATCTAGAGCAGATGATTGCACTGTAGGAAGGTCCCAGTGTTTACTGTGAGGCAGCCCAACATCCTGACTATCCTGCTGTGCCTCCTGCAGGAGCCTCCTGTGCAGGACGGTGCTTTGAAGCCTTTGAAAGGGGAAGAGAGTGTGACTGTGACGCCGACTGCGAGCGATTCGGCAAATGCTGTCCAGACTACACCAAACACTGTAAAGAGGGTAAGAAATCTCTTATTCACTATGTTTTTCAACGATTTGTTTAAATATAGGTGCTTTGATTTATCAGAAAACAAATTATGTAGGCTTCTTAGGACCCAGGAAGTTAATGACAACAAAAAACAATACTGAGCAAAAATAACAAAATCTGATTTCACAAATAAATTGGCCGTTTTCTCAGGCACTTTACAAACACATACAGGTAGGTGTACTGGAAGCCATCACCAAGACATGAATTCTAAGGGTAAAGTTTTATTTTGGCCCTTTTGGCACGAGCCATGCTCTAATTCACCATCAGAACCAACCACCAGATTAACGTGTAAGGACAGGTTCTGCAAACCAGTGATTAAATTCAATCACAGAAGCTGGGGAGAATAAAATAGGGTTTTTTGGGGAGATACTATTTAGGACCATCAAGANCCTTGGGAGGGCCCAGAACTGGACCCAGCCCTGGAGGGTCCCCAGCAGTGCCAGCACAGGGACAGGCTCTGCTGGACACACTATTCCTGACACACCCAAGGCCATTGGCCTCCTGCCCACCTGGGTACCCTGGGCTCATGTTCAGCCACTGTCACCAGCACCCCCAGGGCCTTTTTTCCTGGGCAGCTGAATAAATGAATTGCAGTAAAAAGCCTAATTCATCCTACAAGAAAAAGGTGGTAATGAAGGAAGGTTCACTTCCCTTAAAATCCTCACCCATCCGAAAGTGGAGAATACCTACTCTGTGCATTGGAAAGCACCACCTGAACCTCCAGACCCCTTGCTTTGGGTCTGCAGTGTCTGGCAGCATGTTAGAGATACAGTCCCCAGGCACTGGGATAGTGGCTTGGCTTTGCCACGAATTGCAGAGTAATGGAGACTGAAATAGAGTCTGGATTCAGCATTTTTGACTAAATGTCTAGAGGAGGATCAGTGTCTTGGGAGTGTCTGGAGGTGAATTTGCTGCCTTTGAAGTTGTTCAGTGTCTCCCTCTTTCTGCTGAGTTTAACACACCTGAACACTCAATGTTAAACCATTTTGCTTTTCTTCAGTTCAAAAATAATGAAAAATTAATCTGCTCTTCCTAATCTCAGAGCATTTTTTCTGTATTTTATTAAGCTCTGCTATCAACTTTTGTCAAAACCCCAACAAAAATTCCCTAAACCCAGCCTACCCCTGTACTCAATGTTTTAGTATTTATATGATGTGTGAATAACTGAGAAACCTGTTACATCTCTTGGAATAAATCTGCTGTTTCAGCACTTTCTGAACGTTTTGTTCTGTACAGTAAAACCAAGTGAAAATGTATAGTCAGAGATCAATGTTATCTTCTCTATCACACAGAATCCCTGTATCCCCTGAATTGTATGATTTAACTCCCAAATTAATTACAAAATTAATGGCTCTTACTGGATGCAAATGAAACCCCCTGCACTCTGCAGAGCTGCAAAATCTGAACAACGTCCTGTTTCTCCTAGAACTCAGCCTGCTAGAAGTTAACATACAGACCTTGTGTTGTTCCTTGGTCCATCCCTGCTTTGTAGCTCCTGTGTCCTTCAAGAAAACTGTTTTTATTGAGATGTCTCTCCAAAATGATGACTTGTGTAGAAATATCACTTCTGAAGAACAAGGCAACTAAATCTTCAGGGATTATCGAAGTAAATGCTTGGTTAGTAGGACAGCTGAGTTCCACTACAGTGAGTTAGTCCCAAGTCATTGGTAGCCAATAAAAAAGGTGGCAAAAAAATAAGATAAATTTGCAGAACATAGAACTCCACTCGGAATTTACCTTTTTCCCACCTTGAAACTGTCATTAGCCAAAAATTTCTCACCTCAAACTTCTGGGAAAAACATCACTCCCATCTGTGATGAAACATTTTGGGATCCAAAGGGTGGGTTTGCTCCTTTTCACATGAATAACAGTGCAAAGAATCCTGTAGAATCCTAGAAACTTAGATTTATATGGAAGATGGTCACTGAAATTTTGTAATCTCTTTCTTCTTAGACAATTGACACCAAGTACTTATAAAGAAAAAATAATCTGTTAATGGGAGTATTTCTCTCTTACTGTCCACACAGAAAAGCCAACCCCAAAGACTCCTCCAGAAAACAGATCAACATCTAAAAGGTCATCCACAGATGAGGAAAAGCCTTCAGAGGAAGCTGTGGAAGGTAGGCAAGTATATGGATGAAACAGGATGGGTGTTACCTGAAGGAACATTAAAGATCATTTTCCTGCCCTGGAAATAGAAAGCCAGGCCTAGACATTACCTCAGGAGCCCTCAGGACTCCAGAGGGTTCACTCAGCACAGATGTTGCAGTGTGGTGATGTCTCCTCCATCTCTGCTGGATTTTCACACACATCTTCCCAAAATGTGTTACAGACCGTTGTCAGTTTTGGACAAGGTCTGTGGCTGGAAGGAAGGGTGTTGTGTTTTGGGACAGGGATGAACTGGCAGGACCAAGGCAGGAAACAGGTTTCCCTAGCTTTAATCAAGCAGCTTGAGAGAACTCATAATTTAATTTTTCTGGCTGGAAAATATGTTGCCTTGCTGTGTTCTTTGGTATTGTGTTCCAGCATTTGAAGTGATGACTCAGGAGATCAGTTTATGAGACTAGAAGTCAGTGCTGGCCAATATTTTAACACCTTCCCTTTATTTTTTAAATTGTTTTACTTTAGAGTACTTCTATTTCTGCTGTCACAGTTTTCTATTAGCAAAAAGAAAGGAAAAATAAATCAATATAGTGGGTTAAATGAAACAAAATTAAGGAAATTAAATAACCATTAACAGGATCCCAGCTGTTTTATGGTATTTCAGACATACTGGGTGGGAGTAAAACATCTTCTATAGTGGTCAACTCATATGAAACACAAAACCTGTAAAACAGAACTCACCAGAAAACTTCAGAGACACAATAGTTAGTGAGAGATTGAAATGCATAAACATCTACTGTTCCTTTGTGCTGAACACTAACAATTTGACCCAAGTTAATGTAACTATAAATACAAGTAGAGAGAGTCTTAAAGCCATAAATCACAAAGAGGAAAACCATCCAAGATATACAGTAGGAGGTGCAGTCAGGGCTCTGGATTCAGGAATTATTTTCCTCCTGTTTCCTCACCAATCTCCTCCAAGTCCAGGTCATCAGTGCAGGCTAAGTTGTATTGAAGGTCAGTGAAAGAAATCAAAATAACAGACTGAGGAGGGAAGTGTCTTGTTAGGAGGACTGTATTTTATAGCATGGAAAAGGCAGGAAACACCAAGTGGCCTCACCTACAAGCACCAAACTAAACCCTGCAGAGCTGCACCCAGGGCAGTGACAGGTTGGCCAAAGGGTTTACTTAAAACTGAGCTAAACTGCTGCAGAGACGCACAGACACCAAAAGGACTCACATCAAACCCCTTCCTGCTTAGTTTTGCCCTTCAAAAAAAATATTCCTATCTGAAAGGGAAGTAGCTATTGCTTATGGGCATAATAAATTTATACACAATAAATACATGCACAGCATTTCCAATGTCTGAGATTAATTTATCTTTACTCTATAGATCCTGGCACTGGACTGGAAAACCAAGTGACCACTGCTGCTCCAACTACTGAACCTGCAGAGACAACCCCTGCAGCCACTGAGGCACCAATGACCGAGGCAGAGCCCCCCACCACCCCAAAGGCAGAGGACACAACTGCTGAGGCCACAGAGGAACCAAGGACTGAAGCACACCCTCCCACCATGGATACAACAGAAGATATGACCCCTGAAGCCACAGAGGAACCCATGACTGAAGGGGACTCTACCAACATCCCCCCAACAGAAGAGGCAACACCTGATGCTACTGAGGCACCAACAACTGAGGC
>WEIV01027825.1:44191-54302 GCA_013390005.1 Calyptomena viridis | reverse complement strand
TGAAAAATTAAAATTAAAGAAATAACATTTTCTGGTTTTAGAACAGTTTTTTATCAAAAAAATGACAACCATAAGAGAGTGTGGTTGTTATTTTTTATAGAAAAAATATCAATTTTATTGAAAAATTTATTTCAATTTTTTAAAATATACTTTTTCTCTTGGTTAATGCAAAAATAATTCTTTCAGAGTCTGTTTTTTTCCCCTCTGACTTGTCAATGAAATAGATCTGAATCTAGGACTGGTACAGATTGGGATCTTAAGTTATGTTCCCACAACAAAATCTTCTGTGGAAATCGTTTTGAAATTCCAACTGGAAACCAAATGGAAAGCTGCAAGTAAACTATATGCCTACTGTGCTTTGCTTTTGGAGGACAATACATATAGAATCAAGCAATGTGTGATATCACCATGAGTTTTTAATAAACAAAGAGAAGTAATTCAAGATAAATATCAGTCATATCTCAGTGGTACACTTCACACTTTACAGCAAATAAATTTCTTTCTTGCGAGCAAGTTCAAGTCATCTGAAAGATACAATCAGAATAGCCGACTTCAATAAATATTCACTTTTTGAAAAATAGCTCTTAACCTACCTCTCCCAAAATAGAAATTATATGAAAATAACACGAAAGAAACTAAAAATTTCAAGCGTCTCCAGCATAAAGTTGTGTCTTGCAACAAAGAATTCATACTATCTCTCAAACTAGTAACTTGTTTTTGTGACTCATCCATAAAAGATATAGAAGGCATAATACTTTTCAAGGCTAAAATGATAATCTTATAAAAGCAGGAGCCACAAAGTGTAATTGGCTGAAGACAAGGCTCTTATACCAAGAGTCTAACATCCAGATTCCCCCAAAACTATAATTTTTTTCTGGTAAGAAAAAAACCACAGCAGAGTAATCACAAAACTCAGTAACTAACGGAGAACTCAGGGAGGTAAATCCTAAACACTTCTTCAGAAAAAATACTATTTAAAAATTTGATACATGAAGTTCGAAGAATCTGGGTTCAGATTCAGTTTGGGCCTTCCAGTCTTCAGATGAATTAACAATCACTTAACTACACTAGTAGGAGATACTAAGCATAAGACTCATTGCAAATTAGGTTTTCATGATGTTTTCATGCAGAACATAAAGACATGCAAAAAGGCTATAAAACTCCAAGCTGCAAATCTTGCAGCTCCCTGTTAGTCTGAAGAAATCTATTCTGAATATGCCCCTCCATTGTTGTCAGCTCCCTAGAAAGTAGCACATTTTTCTTTCTCTCTCTTTAGTAAAGTATACATCCTCTTCAAATCAGCTTCTGAACATTTTTCTAAGAAAAAAATTGTATGTGGAATGCACTGTGACGTAGAAACAGCTGCAATTGAGTTTTACTGTGACCACAAAATCCCCGTGGACCTAGAATAAAAATGTCCCACACCATGCCTTTTCAGTTTAAGTTTAAATATTTTATATAATGGATGTTAAACATAAAAAGATAGATACAAGTCCCAGTTAAACCAATTTTAGAATTTTAAGGAAAAGTGTAACAAAGAAGGGTCAATTTGCTCCACAACCAAATATGCAGAATGGGGATAATCCTTACTGGCTAAAAAGCACATGAATTATTGAAATATAATTTTATATCATCAATTGTAATCTTTACTGGATTTGTTTAAAATAATCCAGGTTTTGCTTTCAATAGCATTGTATGGTAAAGAGGCATGATTCTGTCCAACCTTGAACTAAAAGACAGTCAGGACACAGGCTTGGTCCACTGATTTTGCATCTCCTACATGTTTAAAAGCAATTAGGAGTTTTCAAATATATCTTAGTTGTGGAGAAACACTTTCTTAATTATACCTTCCAATATGACATTTTTCATGGGTCTGTGTAGTGGTTTGACCCTGGCTGAGCTCCAAGGACCCACTAAAGCCACTCTCTCACTCCTCCCCTACAAACAGACAGGAGAAAGAAAAAAAAACCAGAGGGTTTCAAGACTTTGAGATGAGGGCCATAAAAAATTCCCTTACCGGTCTCCATCATTGGCAAAACAGATTCCAAGTGGGGATATTACAAATTTATTATTATCAAGATCAGAGCTCAAGAGTGAGGAGTACAATAAACCTTAAAGACACCTTTCCACCCCCCCAACCCCTGCTTTTTAAGATCTACCTTCTCCCTCCCAGGGAGATGGGAGTGGGGGTTGCAGTCAGATGTTGTTTCTAAGGTGGCTCAGAGAGAGAGGATCCTTCCCATGGAGTCCTTGCCATGGGAGACAGTCCTTCACTTCACAGGAGTGACACATATGGGTCAATTTTTCACAGGGTACAGTCCTTCAGGTACAGGCTGTTCCTGCATGGGTCCCCCACAGGCCACATGTCCTACCAGGAGGAATCCTGCTCCAGCATGGGCTCCTCTCTCCATGGGCTACAGGCCTCTGCCAGGACCCTGCTCCAACACAGGCCTCCCATGGGGTCACAGCCTCCTTCCAGCATCCACCTGCTCCAGCGTGGGCTTCTCCAGAGATTGCAGATGGATCTCTGCTCCCCTGTGATCCTCCATGGATTGCAGGGGGACAGTCTGCTTCACCATGGCCTACACCACAGGCTGCAGGGGAACATCAGCTCCAGTGCCTGGAGTACCTCCTTCCCTTCCTTCTGCACTGACTTTGGTGTCTTCATTGTTGTTGTTCACAACTTCTCACTCTGCTCTTCTCTTGCAGTCATCTTCATCTGCCTCCTCTACATTTTTTCCCCTTCTTAAATATGTTATCACGGAGGCATTACTGTCACTTCTGATTGGCCTGGCCAATCAGCAATGGTTACAGCCTGGAGCCAGCTGGCTTTGGGTCTGCTGGAAATGAGAAAAGCTTCCAGCAGCTTCTCAAAGAAGCCTGTCCCAATAGGCTCCCTTACTACCAAAAACCTGGCCACTAAAAACCAATACAGTCTGACTTGCTGATTTGCACTAAGGTTGAAAATATTCCTTTTTAAGTGGTGCTGCAAATCAAGTAAATACACTACAGATGGCTAGCAATAAGAAGCTGATTCATCTGTCAGAAAGAGAACACTGCATTAACAATAGAGTGAATAAATTATATCCTCAAGCTTTATAAAAGAATTTGTCAGATACAAGACTTGACACAGCCTTTTAAATAACAAGTTTTATTGCCTTGTATTTCTCAACATGTTGCCATATTGTAAGGTGACATAACAGGAGCCAAAGCCCAATATGTTTCCATCTTTTACAAGGAAGACCTATTAATGTCTTACAAGGAGTAATAAATATATTTATAAACATGCTGGAGCTATATAATTTACAATATATTTAGAACTCAGAGCAGTAAAATGGTAACATCAACCTCTACAAATGTACTGTATTCTATTTTGAAAGAAGCCTGTTTGACAACGTATGTCATAGATACATTCAAGAAAACACTAGATATGAAAACCCTATGAGTAAGTTTTTAGTGTCAATTATACCAGTAACACGTAGTTAGAGAAGCAGACAGTCAGTCTGCAATGTTACTGTAAGCAATGTTACTGTAGCCTTATGACAGCAAGAAAGAATATGATAGAGGATTCAGCAAAGCCAAAATTTTATCAGAAGTGCTAATGTCACTAATTTCCAGCACTGCCATAGGAATACAGACTAATTTTCTGTAAAAAAACCCCTCTCCTTTATCAGTGAACCTATCTTGATATTTTAAGAACACCAGAATATTGACACCATGCTTCAATATCTTTGGATGCCAACATAACTATATTCTATATAGGTATAGCACTATTTATCTGGCAGATACCTGCAAGAATATCAGACCAAAACCTGCTGTCTGACCCTTGATTTTTTTTTCATATATAACTTTTATATTAATCCAGCACCAAACCATCACTAGACCAAACATTTTTGTCTCAGTTTGGATTCCCTTTTATTTATCACAGCACAGAACAATTGGAATTGAAGTCATTAAACGTCAACTGTTACCACTAAGTAACTGAGAATATCAGTCCCTGAACACAGTGGTCCAAATAGAATACATGAAAATACCACAAGTCATAACACCAAAAGAGTGTTTACACATCAGTGTCACAGCCTTGAAGTTGCGAGTTCTCTTGGGGCACTCTGTAAAAGACACCATATGAAAAGTACTACGTGAACATAATAAAATACAGAGAGTGAATAAGTACAATTTTTTCACATTTTCTCTCTGAAATTCCTCTTAAGAAAAAAATAAACTCGGTCTTTCTTTTTTTTTTCTTTTTTTTTTTAATGTCTGACTATTCTAATACAGACTGACTCGTCTAATGTATCTATATTATTCTGAATCTCATAATGCACAATGAAAAATCTCTCTGTAACAGCACAGGTGCATATCTAGACACAGGTGCATATCTAGGCACAGCCATACATGCACTATGTTAATCTCTTGCAGTCTAAACACTGTACTAGAGTTTCAGGTGGAAACTGCCAAAAGTACGAATATCCCAACATATTAAAATACAAGACAGTCAAGTATCTTAACCCAGGAGTGCCTTGTCGTCATTAATACTTAGGAGGAACCGTTGATAGCTTCTTCATACATCCCAAGTCCTACAATGCAAAGATTAATAGCATTAAGTTTCTCACACTGCAAATAACTTTTTGGCACCATGGCTGCAGCAGGCCCTGTTCAGTTGTAATCAGTGGATTCTTCCAGCACTCACATTATTCCTGCAACTTAGCCTGAACATTTTTCTAGAGAAAATTCTCTTAAACTCACCATGGCAATGGCCAAGCAGATATTATTTGAAGCGTGATTACATCCAATATGTGTGGGCTAAAGCTCAGTACGAAATGAAAAAAATTAATTAATCACACAGATGAACAAATGATTTGTTAGCTAGAAACTTGCTCCCAAAATAGACACACTAGATCACTTAAATTAAACCTCAAGGTGAATGTTTCTACTTTCTTGGCTATCTCTGAGGAGAAGTCAAACATTTCTTTTATCCCTGCTTTAAACTCTAACTACTACTAGTAAAGTTATTATAAAAGAAGACAAAAGAACAAAACCTTCAGGGTAAGTTGGGTGAAATGCAATATATGATTATGTATTGTAATAACTAGTAATACTTTTTATAGTGCCCTTCAAAATAGTTCTAGGTCTTTTCAAGTCAGTGTAGCAAGCTGTCATGTAAAATTAAGTTAAAACTTCAGTTGAGAAAAAATACTAGGTATGGTTCTAATTATCTTTGCCTACGGAATTTATGAGAGTTCAGACTTGAGTAAACTAATAGATTCTTTTTCCTGTTACAAACAGGAAAAACAGCTAGAGGTGGAAAATGTGAAAATAACAAAAGGAAACAGGCAAGGAAACTGTGATCATTCTATTGTATGTCAAAGTGGAAAAGAACAATGGTAGAAAAATTACTGAAATATAGTATTGCTTGAATTAAAATGTCCATCCCAGAAGAAAAGCTGTTTCAATTCTAAATTCAAAAAACAAATTACTGAAAGAAAAAAACAAATGAGGAAAAAAAAACCTGAAAGGAAAATGTAAGAAAACTCAATGCTGAAGACAGGATTTAAACCAAAGCTTTTAGATTTAGCTTTCACAAGGAAATTACACTTTTGCCAGCTGTTCCGTATAATCTGAGCTAAAATGCTATGGATGATCTAAAGAACATATAACTTAAACAATGTTTTAATTCACTTTGTGCACCTACGTGAACAAAGTATCTTGACAAGTGTATTATATACATCATTTTAGTATCATTGTTAGTCTCTTGTGAACAGGTAACGTGGCAGATTCAACACAATGAAAAAGAGATATGCCTGCATCTAACATGCAGGTTATATATTGGTTATAGGCATATATTGGTTATGTAGGCGTATATTGGTTAAAAATTACTGGGCAAATTAGTGGAAGGAACTCCTCAGCATGTTGCTAAATATACCACACCACAACAACACTTACATTCTCAGTAGTGCCCTGACTTGAATACTCTTAGTAGTTGGAGGAAATAATGTGTATGTTTTCACCGTGCTCTTATAGTTTTAAAATTTTGACACAGTGAACTAGAGCATATTCCCAATTTAATGCAAGCACCTTGTTCTCATATAGTGAGTTAAAAATGTTCACAGTGTCCAGTGTCTCATAGGCGCGAAAGAGCATAAGGTCAAATTCTAGTTGAACACACTTGTGCTAAATTTCTCATTTTCGCTTTTAGCTTCAAATACCTACTTTCCTACTATACTTACCCAAAATACTAAAATTACCTCAGTACCACCCCATGCACTTAGGATAGGAAAAAAGAAACAGAAAATTACATGGAATTGACCTGCAAGTCATTTTCATTTGATAGCTGCATTTTGCATCATATTATCATTTTTTTCTTGATAAGCTTCCTAGATTTTAATCTTGTATTGCAATGTTACTCTATGAGAAAAATTTTACGTTTTCCTAGAAGGTACAGTGGCAGAATACAGATTGAATTATGGAGGCGACTGTTGGATTGAAAAATGCGCCTTTACTAAAAGGTATTTACTTTGATAGTCTGCTTGACCGTAAATCATCATGTATGTGCTCAGGACTTCCAGACAACAGACTGAAATTTCTTTTCCTTCTTTTCTTAGGGTAGTAACACCTGCATTACTGTTGTTGAGTTAAATCAGCATTTCTAGAATATTCCCACATTTCCAGTGAAGGTACTTACAACTCTGGTATTAATATTCAAACTGAACTGAAGTCCAACATAAAAATGTGTTGGTTAAGAACATTACTTTCAAAGTTTTTGTGTGCAAGACTGTATCGTTATGCTAGGTAGTCATGAAAAATCCAGTCTAATTGGTATTCAAGAATACTTTGCCTTATTCATATGCCAGCTATATTTCCAGCCAGGATCAACTTCCCAGAAGCATATTTCAAACCTTAATGTAGAAGAACACTACAACAGAGAGAATCTTTCCAAATTTTTTTTTTTCCCAAAAGAAAGAACAAGCAATTGTTCTGGTTGGCACCGATCTGAGTGTTAGCTGCAGAGTCATTAGTGGTTTATAAATAAAATCTTTTAGGGCATAAATATTTTATTTAAACAGAGTCAGAAAGTAAAGATCTTAAGCTGTCCAGAAAACTAGAAGACATAGAAAAAAGATAGAAGGATACTCTCAAGTGCTTAGCAGTGTGTTATATTATTTGCAACAATTCTATAGTTAGCACCATTTTTTCTAAACTCCATTTGGAATCAGTTCTAATTCAGCTTCACTCTTAAAAGAGGTATTAATTCTCCTCTATCAACATAACGAATATGTTTAATTTGATAGGCATGGTTAACTTTTTATTGAAAAGGAAAAAGGCATTTAGAATATATGTGTATCTGTGTATAAATATATATGTATAGATATTATTAAACTCATCTAAACAAAAGGTACCTGTTGGAGTCCAGGATGAGGAGTCTACACCTCAGATTGCCTTGGAGGGTCTGGGACCCTTACATAGACCCCAGGAGGATACAGTTTTTGATCTGTGTCCCTGGGAAGGACTTCCAAAACTGATGGAAGCAAGAGCAGCAGAAAAATAATTTGGATCATGGTTTAGTTTGTTATAGAAGTGAAGCTTATAGTTTTAGGTTTTGTAGTACAGATATAAAAGAAAACAAGATGGAGAATTTTGGATGTTGCCGACTTCTTCTTCTTCTTCTTCTTCTTGCTCCTTGCACTGCCGCAGAGCTGGCACTTGAGGATTGGTAGGATAGATTTGAGGTGGAGAAAATATGTTAGTAATAAGTAAGGATTATTGGTACCGAATTGTAAACAGAAGACATGCTATCTGTTAATTGGTCATTAGTGTCCTTAAAAAACTAGATACAGCCGCCATTTGAGGCATTCCACACCCTACTCCCTCTCGCTTTGTGCTTCCATGCTTTGCAGCAAATGCTTTTCACAGCACACGCTCTGGTATGTTAAACCCAGGTTTGGGTGACATGCTGAAGTTGTGATAAAGCTCAATAAACAGCAAGAAAAACTGAGAAGCTGTGAGTTTTATTCCTTTATCTGGTACTGGACTTTGATAATAAGAAGAGGTACTCTAGCAAACAACCGAGTACCCCTCAAGAGGTACCTTGTATAGGTACAGACACTGTCCTACCCATGTGAAATTTGTTGTATCTGAAAGATGATGAATATTGCAGTTTCAAAAAGCACTCAGCTTAATGATCAAGTACTAAATTGTAAATCAAATATTCGAAAGAGGTTTTGACACCCTGTGGCATTTCCTACTTTGAAAGTCTAGAAAGATGTATTTTTATTTGCATTATCAGACTCAAACATTAAAATCCCAGATTAATAACATCATTTCCTCACAGGAAAATAACTGCTTTATTAACCACAAAGAGCTANAGACTTTTTTTTTTTATTTCAGAAGGATTCAAGTGAAACAACACATACCATTTTAGAAAATATGGAGGCATAGGACATAAATGAAAACACATACTTCAACTGTATTTCAATTTATCTGAATAATAATATGCAATATGCTAGAATTCTCACAGAAAGCAGAATTAAACAATTTCAGTTCAAACTGAAGTTAATGTTCCATAAAGAACAATGGAAAAAACCTCTGTCTGAGCTTTATGAATTCATTAGTGAGCAACTCCTTTTTGAACTCTAAATGGACTCTGGCAGTGACATAAAGCCCTCTGGGCTCAATTACAGGAAGCCAACAAATTAAAGAACATTTTCCAATCTGAAAAATATAAAGGGTAATAATTTTTTTCTTACTACTTCTTAGTTTGAGAAATCCAGAAGCACTCTGTTAAACAATAAAAAGAAAAAAACCATAATGATCATTGCATTGTCATTTAGAGGCATACACAATAAATAATGTCTAAAAAAGAAACTGAGAACAGAAGGTCAGTCTGAAAAATTGAGATAGAAAGGTATTCAAAGAATTTGTTTTATGTAAGAAAACAGAATGAAAGAACTGATGTTTAAAATGACAACTTTTGAAAATCTAAATCAGAGCTTAGACAAGCTTTATGAGAATTAGTAGGCAATAGAGATGGTGTTAGCATTTAACAAATTTTCAGGGAAGAAATGGCTAAGAAAAATCAGTTTATGAGCAACAGATAATTCAGTCTTCCTGGGGGAAATGCTAAAGATTAAGCCAAATAAGCAATATTTTTTCTACTCTGCACAGTACACATGAAAATCTATACTGTTTATTTAAAAAGAAGTGCTTCAATTTTTTTTTTTTTCAAAAGAAGGGAACTCCTATCATAAAGTGAACTGTGGATCTTCAGATTGTAACAGATGCTTGGTTACAATCACACTATCATACATTACTGCCTGAAGACCTTCATGTCCACGTTCAAGGATTTCTGCCTCAGAATTTTTCTGCTGACCAACACTATATACATGCTTTTCTTCCAGTATGGAATTTGGAGGGCTTTGTAAGAGGGAAAAAAGATAATTCAAAGATTAAAACCTAACACATTTCTACAAAGAGAAATATCAATTAATTTTACCTTTGCTGGCAAGTTCCATTGGTTTTACCAGTTAGACCTATGCAACCATACTTCTGCCTCAGAATGCTGCATAAACAGGCAAAATATTAACAGAGAAAACACAGGATAAAAGAGAAGGTTCCTGAAACACCAAGAAAATATAGTACCTACATCCAATTCCCCATCAAATCATGACACTAATAATTTTAGTGGATTTTGTGCATTACTTCAGGCAACTAAGTTCAAACTTACAACTAAGTTGTTCTTGAAATCCACACCAGATTTACAGAAGCCAGAATTCAGAGTTATAAAAACACAAAATCCATAGTCTTATTCTGTCCCAAATATGTACCTTCCCTACCTATCAAAGTCACTGTAGAATCTTGGGGGTTTTTTTCAAAGGTCAATGCACTGTTTTCTGAGTCTGAACTTCTCACATGAAAGTTCATACAAATTTTAACATTTGCCTCAATAAGCAAAAAATTCGGTTTAATTTAAGGAATTACCTTCTGGTTTCCAATGCTCAAAGTTCTTTGAGCAAGTTTCAGAAGTATAGATCTCAAAAAATTCTTAAGGGTATAACTCCCCCTGAAATCAACCTTGAGACCTACTCATCATTGAGATTAAGCTCTTAAACTGTTT
>WEIV01027825.1:17166-39699 GCA_013390005.1 Calyptomena viridis | reverse complement strand
TGAATGACTGCACCTATGGTAAAGTGACTTACGTGACAACAGTACCTGGAAAGCTGTTATCAGTATAATAAAAAGACCCCACGAGGAAAGCTGGGGTGGGACTGTCTCTCTCTTCTGAACAGCAGCAAAGACCACGTCTGACTGTAACCCCCACAGACACACACCTGCCTTCCCATGCTGCTGGGGGAAGGTGAAGGATCTTAAAAGGGAGGGGTGGGGGGGGAAAGGTGCCTGTAACAACTATCAAACTTCTCACCCTTAAACTCTTAAGCTCTGATTTTAGTAGTAGTAGTAGTAGTAAATACTTAATATTCTAAGTTAGAGCCTGTTTTGTTTGTGTGAAGTAATTAATAAACAGTTGCTTGTAATCCTTATCACAAAAGTCGAGGGTTTTTTTCCCCTTCTCCGAGAAATTTTAGATCTATGTGTGGGCTCTCGGCTTTTAGCCAGAGTCAAACCATAACAAATGTACATGTGCATTAAGGATCAATTTTTGTCTTTCTGACAATAAGGAGACCTTAAAGTATTATGCACTGACTGCATGCACAGATTAGAATACATCACTATTCTCTACAGCATTTAAATACAGGATCATTTCCAGTTGAATATATTCATGTGCCTTATAGCTTTTTTGAGATAAGGTCAAAGAGAGTTTTAAGAGCCGCCAAATTTTTTATGCAAACCATCAGCTAATCTCACAATATAAAAAGCAATTTAGTTACCTATGAAGTATTTACAGATTCATTTTGCAAGCGTTAAGACTTTCATCTCTAAATTTGTTAGTCCAGCATTTCAAAGATGTGTTCCAAGATCCTTTACAAAGCTGAAGTAAAGAAGCCCATGGAATGATTGCATAATCCACCTGAAATATGTACACCAGGAGGGAGAATGGATGGAGATCTTTATTTTGAAGTATTACTGTAACTTTACTCACCCATTGCTTTTTTCTAAGAGAGAAAGAATGAATAGAACTTAAGAATTCTTCCATGGAGAATATTGAGAGGAGACATACTGGAAACCCTTACAAACGTGTTTAAATGAGTTCTGTATCATCCTTGTCCATATTTACCTCTCACACAATCTTTGTAATCTTATACAATCTATCAGTTTCCCATTCCAAATCTGATAGTTGTCTGCATTCAGTAATCAGGCAGAATTTTCTGCTATTGTACCGCCAAACCAGTTTCCTATAAGCTTTCTAACATCAGATTAAACTAGTAACACTGTTTCATTGTTTTGGGCTGAAGGGCATTAAAGAGAACTGGAAAGTTTGCTATATGTATAGGTATGAAATCAAATGCTGTGTAACCCTTAAAATGCAAATTAGAACACATTTGCTCAGAATAAAAACCCAATGGCATCAATAAATTTATACCCAGCTAATACACCAAGATGATTGGGGCCTAGATGTTCTTAATTTTTCAATTTACCTATAAAAAAAGAAAATAAACTCTAGTAGGTCTGGAGCAATAACATTTTCACTGGACCATACAGGTCCATAGAGGTCCAGTACAAAGAAGTGTTCAAGCTCATCTATGGCTAATGAAAATGCAAGATTTACCACAGCATAATTAGCTGTCACTAATAATTCACCCACCTGCAAGGAAGTCCATCTGACAAGGGAAAAAGCAGCTATCTCACTGACATCACAGCAAGAGATGCAGTTTCTTGCTTTCTCCAGGTGCTTTGTTTCACAGTCAAATAGGAGATGAGGAAGCCTCAGAGTCATATATAGAGGTTATAAGCAGCCCTGCCAGTCTCTATTTGTAACACATTCAGTCACCACATTTTCATTTGTGTGGCACCAGATGAAGGATTCATGGACACTCTTCTTGCGGAGAGAATCATGAATCATTTTACTGTGATACAGCGTTATTTTTATACTATAAAATGGTTTATATTTTCTAAATATTTATTCCTGTCAGATATGTATAGCTCTAGCTATAGGTCCTTCTAAGGTCAGTCTCAAACCAATCAGCTGATGGTTAAAGAGTCCACAAGTTGTCCCCGTGCTCTCTGGTCCAATCACAGCTGTGGTCATGCATTATTCATGCACATTTCCCAAACATGGTGTATTTCCATTGTCCTGTTCTGGTGGAGGCCTTTGTCAAAGTATGGATTTCCTTTTCCTGCAGCTCCCTTAGTTACAATCTGCCAATAGCTTAAGCATGTTTTGTTAAGCCATCCTATCCTAAACTGCCACGTTCTGATCATAGCCTAGCATACATCAGGTTTTCAGGGTTAAGAGTGAGGAAGGAGTGTTGAGGTTTAACCCCAGCTGGCAACTAAGTGTCAAGCAGCCACTCAATCACACTCCCCCCTCACTCCCAGTTTGGAAGGGGTAAATCAGAGCGGTAGAAGTGAGAAAACTCATGGGTTGAGATAAAGACAGTTTAATAGGAAAAGCAAAAACTGTACACACAAGCAAAGTAAAACAAGGAGCTAATATACTCCTTTCCATGAGCAGGCAGGTATTCAGCCACCTCCCTTAGTGCACACCTTCCTTAGTACACATCGTAGCTTAGTAACAGTTCCTTTGGGAGACAAACACCATAACTCCGAGTGTCTCTCGTTTCCCTTAGGAAAGGGAATCCCTTAGGTCAGTTTTGGTCAGATGTCCCAGCTGTCTATTGTCAAAAGCAAGAGAGTTGAGCTGTGCCATTGACTGCTCTGTTAGCGTGGTGAGCATGACCTTTGGGGAACAGTGAGTCAGCTAAGAAACAAAGAGAGGGAGAAAGAGAAAATGAAGGGCAAACAAAGTTATTTACCAAAGGAGTCGGAGTGACAAGTGGAAGGTCCTGCACCTGAGTTGGACTAAACACACAAACCAGTAGAGACAGTGTGGCTGGGGAGCAACCTTGCTGTCAGGCACGTGGGAGTCTTGCTGGACAACAAGCTTAAGGTGAGTCAGCAGCATGCTGCTGCAACAGCAAAGACAGATCAGATGTTGAGAGGAATTGGCAGGGGCATTGCTATCAGAAATAGATGGGGTCATGATGCTAGTTCTCAGCGCTTGCCAAGCCTGGAGCACTGTGCCTCGTTCTGGACCCTATAATTCAAAAAAATGTAGACAAGATGGTAAAGGGTCCACAGCTGAGCCACCAAAATGGCCAAAGGGGTGCCCTATGGGGAAAGACTGAAGGAGCTAGGTTTTTTCTCCCTGAAAAAGAGAAGGCTCAGAGGGGGCCTCCAAGCACTATTCCAGTACTTAAAGGATGTCTGCAAAGATACTGGAGGTTCTTTGTGCCTATGCAGGATGTTGCTCAGCAGAGCATCTTGGAAAACTGCTTCTGAGAGCTCAGGAGTCCACAAGGGCCTGTCAGTTTTTAGGAAGCACCTTTGAGAAGTTCAGGAGCAGTCAATTCCCCTGTGTAGGAGATCAAGCAAGCTGAGTAGAAGGCTGGGTTTCCTGAACAGAGCAGTCCTTAAAGAGCTCCAGAGGAAAAAGAGATTTTTACAGTCTTTGGAAGCAAGGCCAGACTTTGCAGGAAGAGGAGAAAGCTGTGGATCACGTATTTGGGGAGAAGATATGAAAGGCCAAATCTCTATTAGAGTTGTAACTGGCCAATGTTTAGTCTTAAAACAAAAAGGGGGTTTTCAGTATGGTAATAGCAAGAGAAGTTCTAAAGAAAACGTTGGAGCAATCCTTATTGACAATAGGGATGAAACATCACAGAATCATAGATTCATGGAATGGCTTGGGTTGGGAGGGACCTTAAAGATTATCTAGTTCCAACCCCCTGACATGGGCTGGAACACTTTTAACTGGATCTGGTTGCTTAAAGCCCCAGCCTTGAACACATAGTGATGGTGCATCCACAACTTCTCTGGGCAGCCTGCTCCAGTGTCTTACCACCCTAACAGTAAAGAATTTCTTCTTAATATCTGATCTAAACCTACCTTCCTGCAGTTTAAAGTTATTTCTCTTTGTCCTATCTCTACATACCCTTGTGAGAATTCCCTCTCTAACTTTCTTGCTCTTTAGGGTACCCTTAAGGTACTGGAAGGTGCTATAAAGTCTCCTTGGAGCCTTCTCTTCTCCAGACTGAACAAGCTCAACTCTCTCAGCCTTTGTTCATAGGAGAGATGCTCAAAAAACCCCAAATTTTCTAGGGATGCAATGATTTTTTTGGCTCAGTCTTCAATAATGCTGATGGCCAGTGATTAGATGATCTTTATGGTCTCTTCCAATGCAAATCATTCTATGATTCTATGGTTTTATAACTATATATTCAACTTATAGAGTGCTTTCAACAAAACTGATAGTTCCCTTAAAATACGTTATAATTCTTTTAAAAAATTTAAAGTCAAGTGAGACTCAGAAAATAAAATATTAGAAAAAAGAAGGAAACTGTTAAACTTCTATAGCATTTATAAAACTAGCTCCTGTATTTTTGCTAGGTGCTTTGCTGTTTTTCAATTTAATTTTTAATTGAATTCTCTAGCATATGCTTATAAGATTTAGCACTATTTTAAAAAAGAATATATTTTTACATCACTGCGACTGATTTGTATTTTTATTACTTGCACTGTAAGTATGCATCAGTGGGTTTTGGTCAACATAAAACATGAATTGCCATACATAAGCTATGTATGCCATGCAACAGATTAATTTTACATTTAAGCAGAAGCAGTCAGCAATGACCATTGTTAGAGGGCAGACAACTACTTGCAGCTTCCTAGGTAGCACCATCTGAAATACTGCACATTCTTTAAAATCTGTTTGTGGAGAAAAATGAACAATCATAAAACAACATGTAACAGTATGGGTATCTCTGAAACACATTTCTATTAGTGGTTATTTCATCCATTTGTGTTTATTGTTATTCTGGCTTTTTGCTGCAAATTACTCACATAATTTATGTAACCATGTCAGTTATGCTCAAAGCCACATACCAAAGAGAATAGAGGATACTGGTTCACAAAAATCATTTGGTGTTAACGGCAGTACTTTAATTTAAAAATTACCAGTTTGCACGATTTCACAAATTAGCTTGCAAAAATAAACTGGGATATATCTGTGTTGTCATTTGCCCTTCCACTGCCTTATAAAGGGATAACCTGATCTGTTTGATCTGATCCTTGATTAATTAGGGTAACTTCAAATTTTATGGTGGAATAGTTGTGTAAATCAAAGAATGTGGTGAATGGAGTTACATCTAGCTGGTGGCCAGTCTCTAGTGCTGCTCCCCAGGGTTCAGTTTTGGGGCCAGCCCTGTTTAATATCCTTATCAACAACCTGGATGATGGGACTGGGTGCATCCTCAGCAAGTTTGCCAATGACATCAAGCTGGGTGGGAGTGCTGATCTGCTGGAGGGCAGGAAGGCTTTACAGAGGAATCTGGAGAGGGTGGATCAATGGGCTGAGGTCAATTGTATGTGGTCCAACAAGGTCAGGTGCCAGATCCTGCACTTGGGTCACAACAATCTCACACAGCACTACAGCCTGGGGGAAGAGTGGCTGGAAAGTGGCCAGGCAGGAAAGGTTCTGCAGGTCCTGGTCATCAGCAGTTGAACATAAGCCAGCAGTGTGCCCAGGTGGCCAAGAAGGCTAATGGCATCCTGGTCTGTATCATCAATAGTGTGACCAGCAGGACCACAGCAGTGACTGCCCCCATCTACTCAGCACTGGTGAGGCCACAGCTCAAACCCTTTGTCCAGTTTTGGGCCCCTCACTAAAAGAAAGATATAGAGGTGCTGGAGTGAGTTCAGAGAAGGACAATGGAGCTAGTGAAGGGTCTGGAGCACAAGTCTTTCGTGAAGAGGAAGAGGGGGCTGGGGTTATTTAGTCTGGAGGAAAGGAAGCTCAGAGGAGACCTTATGACTGAAAGGTGAGGTTGTAGTGAAGTGAAGGTCAATCTCTTCTCCCAGGTAACAAGTTATAGGACAAGAGGAAATGCGCTCAAGTTGCACTACAGGAGATTTAGATAAGAAAAATTTCTTCGCCAAAAGGATGATCAATTATTGGAACAGGCTGTCCAGGAAAGTGGTTGAGACACCATCCCTCAAGGTATGTAAAGATTTGTAAATGTGGCACTTAGGGACATGGTTTAATGGTGGAATTCTCAGTGCTAGGTTTGGCTTGATGGTCTTAAAGGTTTTTTCTAACTTAAATAATTATATGATTCTTTAGCACCAGAATGCACTTTTGGAATTGAATAGGGTAGGAATAAATTAAATCAACCATGTCACCTTTTCAAATTGTCCTTGTAGAACAAAGGAAATTTACTAGACTTATATTTAAGTTTTTTAATGTTTTATGTCTTTGCATCTGCCTTCTACAGACATCATTGGGTTTTCCAACTAAATTAATAAAATTTGTATAACCTAGTGTATAACATAATTCAAATATTCATGTTCTGGCAATTTTCTAGAACATGAATCTGAAGATAAGAAAAAAAAATCGTAAGGAGCATCATTTGTCCAGAAAAATGTGTCATCCTGCCCTCTAAAATCCCATTACACAACCATCTGGGCCTATAATCCATATTGCTTTGCCTTTAAACTTGTTTTAGTTTTATAAACACAACTGTCTTGCTCTTGCTGAAGTTATCTATAGCGACAGATCAAGTCACACCTTTTTTTAGTCTTCAGTCCAGAAAATGCTTACCAGTGTAAATGTGATTATGAGAAGAACTTCAAAGTAGGGTACAAATCCCATTAAATATCAAACACCAACACATTTTTGCAGATCACAGAGAAGTCAAAATCTTATCCCATCAGGTAAAGATGTGATTTTTTCACAAATATCTATTCCCTCGTCCTCTTCTCTCAAAATCACATGCATGAGTAAATAAAAATCAATCAGAGTAGGTGTTAATGCTGTTGGGTTTTTCTTAATTGTATGAAGAGAAGAAAAGTTGAATCTTTCAGTTAGAATCTCTTTAATTAAAAAGTAACCTAGCTATTCACTATGGCTTGATATCCAATGTCATAATAAAATTCAGAAATTATTGTAACTGAACAGGACAATTATATAGCTGTGGCAACTACTATATTTCAGACTTATCACCCAAATCTCCTAATCATTTAATAATGAAACCAAAAGTTAAAGTTATGTCATTATTCAAAGTAAACAGAACCACTCACTTGTTTTCTTTAGACTTATGTCTTTTCTCATTGGTGTAATTGAACAATAAATGACAAAAGCAAAAAGACACACATTTATCAATCGGGTGACATAACATATTAGGCTAACTTCTCACAAGTTTACTGTATTTCTGAATATCTTTTCATGAGGAAACTTAGGTCAGTGAATTCCAGATAAATTCGGCAATAGTATCAAATGCGCAATTTCATATACCAAGGTATTAAACATCTGTGCAAATAGTAACAATTTTTCCTGAAACTGAAATGGTTTAATTACCATAAGCTCCTTTCCATACTTTTTTTTACAGTAACAGACTACACTCTTCAGAGCAACAAATCCTATTGTTTCTGTTGCAAAATTCATTGGGCTTCTTTTCTTCGTAAGTTAAATCAAAATGTGATTTTTAAGAAGATATTTGTTTTCAAAGAACATATTAAGCTTAAAACTGTACCATTATTTCTTTGGAGATTTTTGATTGCAGTGTAAACTGATATTCTAAAGAGATTAAAGAAACCAAAAAAATAAATAAAGGAAAAGAAAGCCTGCTAGAAAGAAAATAAACACTCAACACTTCTCCTAGTTGTCTAGAGACACTTTGCAAGGCAGTAAATAAATCAGTGAAAATAATTACTGAAAGGGTAATTTAATTATTACTTGTATTTATAGCAAACTATTGATTGTAAAAAAATAGAATCTCAAAAAAATAATTTTTTATAAAAGAAACTACTATTCATTAATTTTTAATATCTGGTGGACAGATTTTCAACGTATCCAGATATTTTAAAACATTCGAAATAGCACATAGTAGAATTTTAATTTATTCCAAATATTTTTGGAACCTTATGACTAAATACTGCTACAAATTGACTCAGCATGACTATTATAAGAGGTACAATGTATGAATCTAAACTTATAGACAGGTATAAGTTTGAATGAAATCAGCGAGAATTTTCTCTTGTAAGAAACTTTTTAATAATTATTTCTCAGACTATCATTAAACTTATCTCAATTTGTGTTCTAATACACAAAGATAATTGCCGGCAGAGTTCCCCAGCCAGTCTCCACTTCATTGCAGTTTCTGTGGTGTCTGCCCCTCCACAAAGCTGGGAGTCACTGGACCCCTTGAGACACTAGAATATTATATTTATTATTGGGCCAGAACAACTCAAGTGGGCAGGGGACAGGAAGTGGGTCAAATTTCACAGAGGTGAGGTAATGCCTGCCTCATATTTCAGTGCCTGCAAGTCAGCTAGGGTGACCCCAGGGCAGCTGTCAGCCAAAGACAGCCCCTGGAGCCCCTAACCCAGACTTAGGTTAGCTGGTACACTGGAAACACCACCCCTCCCCCTTCCCAAGAGCCTCAGAGCAGCTAATAGGCTAAAAGTCTCCCCGGGAGGGGTGGACACAGAGGGCCAGAGCATATAAAAACAGTACCACATGGGCTCCAGCTTTGCTTGAGACCTGACACTTGGCCTTATGGAAGCTGGACTTACACAGGACTGTCTGGTGGAAGCCATGATCTTCTCTTTTCTCTCTCTTTCTTTACTTCCTCTTCTCCTCTTAATCTCCTTTCTTAATGTTTTGGGTAACTTGGGATGGAATGGGTTGGATTTTCCTAAGTTTTATGGGTTAGCATATGCTATGTCATTGCTTTGTGGAATCCTTTGTTTTGGTTGTATGTTACCCCTCAAACTTTTGCCAAGATTTCTTATTCCCTAAAGTTTACTAGTAAAGTACCTCCTGAGAAAATGTATGCAACTTTTCTCCTTTGCACTCTCTCTTATGGTATTAAAAGAACCAGGGGCTCTCCTAAAATACCCAGAGGGCAGAAATTGTAAGACTTATGTATGTTTAAAGTAAAACTCCCTCTGTGAGCTCGTAGCTCTGGTGCTGTGGTCTTACACCCTTTCAACAGGCAGCCTCCAAAAAAGGGAAGAGGACAAAGCAGCTGTAGAGAGGACAAGCAAAATAGTAACAAACATAGTTATGGAAGAGAAAGGACTGCTGGTGATTTTCTCTGGAAAAGGATATAACATTTAACTCAACCTCCTGAGCCCCTCCTGACTGTGTACCCATGACAGGGGATAATTGTTAAGGGAGAAAACTGACATCAGGATAAAATCTGCAGTGAAGGGACAGTAACTACAACATCAACACTTGCTCTTTTCAGGAGCTCTTGGATAGGAAGACACAATTTGGAGGCCTGAAAAAGCTCTGAAAGAGGAATTAATGTAAATTATAAGAACTAGAGGTATGAAACAAACTGGGGGAAATAAAGCTCCTTGGAAGAATTCAATGGAAGTCAATGGGAAAAAAGGTGCAGCATAAAAGAGCAACTGCTTGGACCCAAGATGCAGGCCAGTGGCTGCAGACAGATTTGAGACACAGGGCAGCACAGTACCAAGACAGTAAAGGCTGGAAAATGAAACAGAAGATTCAGACCCTCCTTGTCTCTATGTCAGGCTATGTTTGATCTAGAATTATGAGAGAGAGCTCTGTTCTGTTCTGCCTGTTCTTTTGAAATAACTTCACAACTTCACTCTTTTGATTTTACATGTCAAGGCACACTGAAATTATCTTTAACGTTGTATCTTTGACAACTCTATAGTTGATATATTATATGGTATTTTATTTTACACTTTTGCTTTGCCAACCAACCAAGTATCTTAGGTGGGCTTTTGGGCAAAGGTTCCTATCTAATGGTTTTGCTTGTTGGTTATGTAATCACCTTAGAAAACATATAAAATCTTATGTTCAAACAATAAACTTATTTGCATTGCGACTCGGGGATAGTGCCTCCTACATGGAAACACTTGTCCATCACAGGCATAATCAAGGCTGCAGTCATGAGACTCAGGAAAGAGTGTTCAAATGCCTCACAGCACTCCACTGCAGAAGGCTAAGAGAGAAAACAGCATTAATTTTATTAATCATGAAAAACAATTGATAGGAAAAGAATGTAAAACCTCAAGACATCAGCAAGGGAGACCACAATTACTTGCTGTAGGCACTTAGAAAGATGAAAGCAATTGATCACATCATGACTAACACTGAGATCAAAGGAGATGAATTGCAAGTTTCAAGCAGACAAACAAAGCACTGGAGATACTCTTTTCTTGCTCTGGGGTCGCAAGAAGACTTGAATGATTGATTGGGTCAATTTCAGGACTGAATTAATGTAAGAAAAACAGCAGTGGAGTAGCATGATAGGCAGTGCTTTACACAGCTTCACTTCTATTATTTTCATTGGCACATTTATAAACTAGTGTAAATTCCAATTAATGTGTCACATCAACAACTCATCTCTGACTGGAGCATATGTATCCTCCCCGTGTCTGTAAAGTCAGAGCTATTTCCAGAGACTCTGTTTCCATGGCACTGTTTGCACCACTGTAAATTAGTTTGTGCAATCAATATAATAGATGATATTGGATGACTCAGCAAGTAACTTTTATGTGAAGAGGACGCAAAAAAGTAGTAACAGCAAAAAGGTTGTCTTTGGAAATAAAAATATCAGTGAAAACCAAATAGCCAATAAATTCTTCTGTTCTGAACTGATGGAAAAGGTATCTGTGGGTAGTCTTATTCCTGCAAACAGATATTCTCTTCTCTTGTACATACATACAGCTCTACCACCTAAACCTCTGCATTCTAGTTCAGTACCATTCCTTTCCATAAATTGTTTCATTGATCTTAGTAACCACTCAACACAGGCTGAGACACAATACTTGGACTTTACAGTGTCCCAGTCAAAGAAAAAAAAATCCAAATAAAACCTCCTATAAAATACATGCAGTATGTCTGCGTTTGTATTTTAATAGAGGCATAATATTTTGCATTTCCTAATGTTAATGTTTGCCTAATCAGTCAAGCTTCAAAAATTTCATTTAGAAACTTGCCTAAATCTTTTGCACACCAGAATTGCTTCTTTCATCTGTATTGGAAATGAAACATTATTTTAAAATGAAATTAAATTTTAATTGTGATATTGAGACAAGTTGATCCAGATATAGCTTTCAAAATAACCCATCTACCCTTCTTTTCCATTAATATGCACAAGGCAATCCCAGTGTTTCTTTTTTAACACAGATTTACAGAGTGGTATGGCTAGAAAAATATCACAGTATATAGCAAAACTCACCATTTTGCCTTTGAAATCCACCACAGTAGATACCTGAATTACATAAAATTTAAGGTATTCTGTCAACACTCATTTCTTCACATGTGGTCAGGCAGTCAGAAACTGATTCTTTTAACATTTAAAAATATCCCTGATAACCGTGAAGAAAAAAGTACAAGAAATGTTACTCTTTTGCATTACCACGTTCTCAGATGCCAGCATATGTTCAAATGGACTTATGGGGAAACTTAATCTTACTCTATGAGTGATCTTAATCTTCAACTCATTGGGATTTTGATGCAAATTCCAGCTGTGCTTCATTAAAAAAAAAAAAAGTGAGACGGAGAAGATCAGCTTTAAATCCAGAAAAGGTTTTATATGCCTTAAAAGACGTATATAATGTTGCACAGTCACTTCATAGAGAAAGATACATGAGATGGAAATCTATTCCAATTTTCTGCTGGAACTACAATGGTAGTTTTACATCAGAAAGATTTGACTGATATCAGACCATTGACAAGGCCAAGACAAGCAGAAAGGTTTGCATCAGATATACCAAAACTTTTTGGGGGAGAAACAGCAGTCCCACAGTACATATGCAAATTATTATGGAATAGAATCCCACATATTCAAGACTAACAATTGCCTTTTTTTTTTTCTTTTTTTGCTAGGGCAAGCATTTTCAATTTGCAGGCAATTTTAAACATTTGCTAATACATGAATACTGCACAAAAAAGGAAGGCAAAAAAAGAATTTCTATGTTTAGGCTCAAAGGATAAGAAAGAAAAAATTTTTCCAGGACCTTGTGTCACATGCTTTCAGTACCACAGAAGTATTATCCCTATTGAGAAAGCCCAAAAGAAACTCTATATGCAGAAATTCGGTATCAGCTTACCAAACCATATGTTCACCACATTGAAAAACGTTGTCATTCTTACAGCTTGGTGCAAAGAGAAAGACTAATATAATTATCTTACAAAATTTTGAGCCTGACAAGGGGAAAGTTGCCAGGTAATTTTGGTGTTGCCTGTGACACAATCTTAGTTTTGTAGGCATCCAGATACCTCTAAAATCCCAATAAGAATGGGATAAATATACTATGTATATGTATTTTATATGTAAAATATCTTATGTATTTTTCGTATGTGTTGCCCCTTAACACTCTCACTGCAAAAACAATGTAAAATTCCCCCAAAGGACTCCGTCTTGGTAACAAAACTTTTTTTTGCATTTATTTCTAAAGGCATTTTGATTCACACTTTAGTATTTTAGTCATCTGATATGATTCTGACAAATGTTCCCTTCATTGTTCAAAATAATTCAAGCTAACAAAGAAGCCAATATATAGGAGCTTTTGCAAATGCATGTCTCTGTAAAGTTGGGTTTAATCACTTATTGATTCATACAGGTTCTTCTACAATGCTTTCCAAAGCAGTTTTAATACAGAAAAGGAAAGAAAAATACAAAGGCTGTGGTCTTAATGGCAAAGTCATTTGCAGTGGTAAACTACCATTCATATGATTTTGATAACAAATGACTTGTAAAAGGTGATTTCATCAGTAAGATGAAGTACTTATAGTTACATTTTGACATGCAGGAAAAATTGCAATATGATTGTGGTTTCCATAATGCTTATCCAAATTTCCGAAGCAGAATTTAAGGGTCCTCTTCTGCACAATTTTCTCCACATATTAGGTAGATTTTGCACATTTAGGAATACTCTATCTGTATCTTCTTTGCTATCAAACTACACATTTCTTTCAAGCCAAACACTGAGACTGCCCACAATGTGCCTCATTCTTGTTTACCAGCTAAAAGAACCAAACAACTCACATTCACCAAAGTAGTGAGTAACCACATGTATTTAAACATTGAGAAAATAGGTAAATTGAGTTGAGTTGTACATCAGAAACTAAGTTTTTCGCAATTCTGTTATCAAAGATTAAGGAATTAAGGGATTGATTCTCCTTGATTCTGTGCCTTCTGCAGCCAGGGAGAGATGTTTGAATGCAACACACAATGGGACCAAGCTCTTCTCAGTGAGTCTATAAACAAAGGCTGTGGGTGTGAAGGAAAGGAAAATAATGAAAGCTGTTAATCTTGAACTGAATGTACTTTAAGTATAAAAATTTTTATCACTTGCAGAGTATTTGTAATCTGAAACAACATAGAGCTTTTTCTCCATTTAATAAAATCCATGGAATAGATGTGATTACTTGATACTGTTAACATACAGGATCCTGTAAGCCAAGATGAAGGTAAATGAGGTGGACAGAAAAAAGAGAGAGAGGTGCAAAGGATATGTGACAACTCCGTGCTGCATACTAGAGCACAGTGGATTTTTAAAAAATTTTATTACTGTAGGTAAAGTCGGTTCAAACACTTCATATATTTAGCACATAAGGAAAGGTCAGTCTGCACCCAAACAAGCAAAAGCATCAAGAAACGACACTCAGCAACAACTCCAAAGAAAGTAGGTATGGCAACAAAAACTTCATGTTTTAGAGATTTTTGCAATGTTACAAAGAAGTTGTTAGGAAAGGCAGCAGGATGAATCTTAATATGGTGCAACATTGTTTCTCACTTTATTTCTACCCATGGTGACTTGGAGAGCAGGATTTTTCTCCAAGTAATGCACCACAGGGTTAAGGATATTTGACATCAACTCTGTTTCATGACAGGCTCTTGAGTGAGCCTTAAGTCATTAAATCTCTTTGCAGGTTACTCCTTTATTTGTATAATGATTAGTATGTACATTTTCTACATTATCTAAATACCATGATTTTTTTTTTCTTTGAATCTGTGCAGAACTATTACTTTATTGGTTCTCCCTTGCTCCGAGTTTTTTTTTTCTCAACAGTGGGGTTTTTAACAGAACTATAATACAATTAAAGGAACTGCATGCACCCTTTTTCATAACTGGCAAGAGAGATGAAGAGCTGCATTTTTTAGTCAGCTAGATTTACTGGATCCATGGACATATGTGCTTAGCACATTTTTGTACATGAAGCACAAGATCACATCCTGCAAAATGCAACAGATGTGATTTCCATGTAACTGAAGCAAATAAACCTGATGCATTTAGAAGAAAGAGCAGTAGTCTATAGGTTTAGCTTTTCCACTCCTTTTCAGGACATATAACTATTTATTATGAAGTAACTATTACATGGTGCAATTTTTACCATTTCTAATATAATAACAATATTCAGAAAGATCATTATGCCAAAGGCCCAGACACATAGCCTTGTACTGCTACATAGCTGCCTTTCTAACCCATTGTCTCCATTTGAGGGGGAAGACAGTTGAAACAAATTAAAAGTGAATCCAATATCAAATTGTTTGAGACTTTGAGTATAAGGATAGAAAGGATTTTATTAACAACAAACAAACAAACTATATATATATGTATATATATTATGTATTGAAAGCCAAAACACCCTTATCCCCGGGACTTCCCAGGGCAGAGAAAAAAAGGGAAAGGAGTGGATTAGGGAACCCGTGGGGGATGGGGCTAGGCTTTGGGGACCCCAGGACAACCCGGTGGAAATGGGAAGAGGGTCTCCCTCCCACCCCTGGGATTCCTGGGGGCTCGCGGGGGGTAGGACTGGTTTTTTGGAGCTCCCGTGGCTCAGATGGGGATGGGAGACGAGAGCTCAAAGCCGAAATCTTGCAATGAAAGAAAGAGAGAGATCCAAGTCAGCGCTGAGGCTGCGAAGTGTTAGAGGAAACAGGTCCCGGTCTCGCTGGCACGTGCTCGAAGATGGCTCCGTCAGACTCCGAAGGGCCGCTGCTCCTCTCCCCACCGCCACGCGTCCAAAAAGCAGAATGGCGTCTCCCCCTCCCCGTCTTTTCATCCAGAAATCCTTGTATTCTCCCACCCCTGGGGGGTGTGGCCTTGTGCTCTGGTTGGTCCATTTTCTCCCAACCCCTTTCCAGTTCCGAGCCCGCGGCAGGTTCCCCTGCACACTTCCCATGTGCCGCGGGAATGGCCGCCGCCCCCTCCCCAGCAGGCAGCGCCTCTGAGCGCCGGGGGGGTGAGTGAGCCACGAGGGACAGCAAACACAGGCGGCACCGGCACCGGCCGGGACCAGCGGCCACAAAGGGTGGCCACGCCTGGTGCACGGCCGGCACAAGTGGCCAAGCTGCACCCGCGGGGCACCGGGCCTCCGCCACACCACTCCCGGCTCCACAGCAGCGGCCTCTGCTGCTCCTGCTTGCAAACAGAAAGGGAAAAAGTTTTTCATTAAAATAGAACCATAACACCCATGGTCTGGCATCATAAACTATAAAGAAACAGCTAGAGGTTAGTATTTGGTTCTTTTCTTTCTCCAATCCCATCTTCCCTGTCTTTAAAAGACAACTGTCTTTCCAATAGTTATGTTTTGTAAGTCTCTCACTTTCTGACAGTGGGGCATCTGAAGCCAATGCTGCATAAAGTCATATTCCAATATGGTGGCCAGTAGTCTACATCGGAGAAATTGTATTTTTAAAGGCATTTCTTCTTCACAGTCATTAAGCATAATTGCAGATTTTTAACATTTCAGAAAAAAAAGGCCAAACCATAACATAACTGCCCAAGAAAATTGTGATCAAGAATAGGTCTCATAGTATGTGCTGAAATGCTTGTTAATTAAGTACAAAGTTTCAGGCATGTCACAAGCTCTAATTACCTATTGGTTAATAGTTAAGGAAAGATGACATTTCAGATTATTTGAAGCATGTGTTAATGAGTTGAACACCTGGGAAAAATCAGGAAAACATATCTGTATTTCTGAAGAGACAAGCCCTGAGCTGTTTTAATCAGAAATAGAATTCGCAATGGAAGAAAAAAATCTTGAGCATAAGTCAGTTTTCCAGCTTCCTAAAGACCTCCTTGAGCACCTCATCTTGCTCTGAGCATCTTTTCTGCATCTATGAAATGCATAAATTTTCCTTGCTGTCACTATTTGTCTGCTTAAGATTGTAAGCTTTTTAGGACACGACCTAGCCTTTCTGTGTGTTTATCCCTCTAGAAGACTTCAATCATTACACCCTGCTTCCTCTGTCACACTGCTGTTGGAACAAGTGTGCTTTTGATAAATAGCGTGTCATGTCTCTCTGCAGGTTGTCATGACAGCATACAAAGGTTCCTGGTGAACACTTCAAGGACATAGAAAAGTAGCTCCTGAACAGTGGCTGGTCTAGAAAGTGATAAATACAAGTGAGATGTTAGAATGTCAGTGTGGTAAAGGAGAACATTGCAGTTTATTACAAGAGTTGGTGAACTCCCCGACAGTATACCACAGCCTGAACTCCACTGTGAATCCATCCAAATGCTAGAGACCAAAAGCAGAATGACACTAAACAGCTCACCCTCACTGGGTTAAGCACCAGCAACAACAGTGTTCTGCTCAGAGCACTGCATCTCCACACTTTACCTTAATCTGCAGCCATTAAGCTACCTGTCAGTGGCTTGTTACCTGGATACTGTAGGAAAAAAAGTCTTTCATAATCAGAGGTTTTCTGGGCTCTTGTGGAGTGATTAAATAAATAAACTATGAATCTATTTCCTACTTATGTATAAGTAACTTTGTTTACAGCATGCAGACTTTAATTCACGCATTCATACGACACCATATTATGGCAGTTCATATTTGTTTCTTCCTTTTTTTTTCCCCCAACTTCACATTGCAAAGTAGACACCATTTCTGTGAAAGCCAAAAATACATCATAAGAGGTAGGGCCTTAAGGCTGGCTTGTGTTAACAGAGGAGTACTTGAGAAGCTGGAAGGAATATGAGATTAGAAAAGTCAATGCTGGCAAGTTTATTACTGACCATAGTTGGCAACAAATGTTACTAGCTAGATTCAACCTCTGAGAAATGTGCTACTGTAATTTCATGGTGCCTTAAATACTCTGGGTATTTTCACTTTTGTCTAAAATATTCTGACTTCATGAAGCAGTCCAGCTATAGAAAACTTTGGCTTTCCTGAATGACCTTATGTGGAAATGACTAGGCTCCTTCTGGAGCTGTCACTTCAGAATAATGCATTCCCCAGAGTTTCTGAGATTTTCTTCTCTACCAGCAATTCAAACCAAGAGAGTTCTGTAACCTGGAGAGGACTTCTGCCACTTATTTTTGGTTTATGTCATCTTGTATGATAGTCAGATAAGGCTCTGACTATCATTCAAGTTAGAGGACAGCATTAGGACACAGGCATAATTGTACATTTGCCTTCAGTTCATCCAGCATTTGACACCTTTAGACACTGTTCTTGGATGGCTTCTAATCAATAGTGTAACAAAGATGACCACCATAAATAAACAATAATTACCAGTGCCAACAGAATTATTATGCAAAGATATACGAGAGAATGAGCCATATTAGTAATTAAGAATAGATCAGACCATTTTTAGGAACTATAAATCCTTCCTGGTCCAAGCCACTTGTTCAATAGGAGCATTTTTAGAAGCTTCCAAATGTGTTTGCTGCTGTATTGATAGTGACAAATTTTGCAGCTTCTTCTTGGGTATCGCTGTTGAGGTGGACAGAGTGGCACGAAGTCACCTGACTCGAGGAAAGTGAAGAACTGGTCTATTGTGCAAAAGCATAAGTGAATATACAGATCAGAAGGCTAGTATACTTCAAAACAATTGGCTCAAGGTTGTTTTTCACAATTAACATTGGTTAAGACCATCACCACCCTCTGCACTGTCCAACACCTGACCCTCACAGTGGTCAGTTCTGTACCATGTTTACCAAACATGTTTCGGGACATTCCAGCTGCATCCTCCCTATCTCCCGGGTGGACAAGAATAGCTTATCAGGGGTACACAGGAATGCTGTCAAGGTCGGGAGTGTCTTCTAGGTTGATAACAGACCAGCTGCTATCTCTGACACTTGGGATTTAGAAGCTTTAAGTTCCGTCTTGTTTGACAAGAGAGTAATGCTGGTACACTGATGTGGATGTGAGCTGAAGCTTGAGGTGGCAAATGGGGAAACTTGCTTCATTACTAAGCTACAAGATGCAGAGCTACATCCTCAAGAGGATTCCTCTTCCAGCAATTTTATAACTTCCCGACCAACATGATCAATACAAAGACATGGAAAATTTACCATGAGATAGATAAAAAAAATTACATCTTTCAGAAATTAAGCAAGTACAGAAATCATACAGTAAGAGTATAAGATAAAACAGGGAACAGCAAGCAAATGCAAAAACATTTCAGCTGCAGAAGGAGGACATCTATTCATCACCTGATTTAACAGTATGCATAATGCTGCCTTTAGTAGTGGCAATTCATTCAGGAATCTGGGAGCTTTCTCCTCCATGAAAGCCTTTTTTGGGCATTGCTTCTGTAGTAGGTGGCCATATTTCAAGCTTTATTAAGCAAAAAATATCATCTTTATACAGGGAAGGGAGGATATACTATCACAATCTCTGCTGTTTCAGTTCTAAACAGGGAAATAAAAAATATATAGGATAATACAGTAGAACAGGTAGAGTTCATCCTGCACATGATTTTCTCCCTCTTTAAGCCTCAGGTCTTATCCATTGCTGGAGACAAAACAGCAAGCTCACAGAAAAATGAAGAGATCCTATTTGTCAGGAGTGATGTTCCCTTTCATGTCCACCCCTGGGTATTTGTGACATTATCAAATTATGTGGGTTGTGTGCCTGTATCCTGTGTTGCTGAAACACCACAATTGAATTACAGCTTTATAATGTACAGCTGGATGAACAGGATTCTTCTAAACATAACAGATATAAACTTATTGCTCAACTGTAAAGCCTTTCAGCAAAGGATGTTTAAACAACATTCAGGTAACTGACTAACTCAACCAAAATTCCATTTTTATTTGAAGAGTTTTAAAACATTTACTTTGTTCTTCCCTGTTTTTGCTTGAGTTGTCACAACTCTCAGTACCAAGACAGACTGAGGAATGTAGGAATTGAGATCAGTCATGCCAAGAATGACTTAGGGGTGCTGGTGAATGAGAGCTGGACATGACGCGGCAATGTGCACTTGCAGCTCAGAAAGCCAAGTGTATCCTGGGCTGCGTGAAAAGCAAAGTTGCCAGCAGGGTGAGGGAAGTGATCTCCCTCTCTACTTTACTCTCATGAGACACCACCTAGGGAACTGCATCCGGCTCTGGGTCCCCAACAAAAGAAAGATATTGACCTTTGGGAGTGAAGCCAGAAGAGGGCCACAAAAATTCTGAGAGGGCTGGAGCATGTATCGTACGAAAACAGGCTGAGAGAGTTGGGATTGTTCAGCCTGAAGAAGAGAATGCTCCAGGGACAATTTATTACTGCCTTTCTTAAAGGGGGCTTATAAGAAAGATGGGGAGAAACTCCTTAACAAGACCTGTAGCAAGAGGACAAGACATGATGGTTTCAATCTGAAACAGTGTAGATTCAGTCTAGATGTAAGGACAATTTTTACAATAAGGGTGATGATACAGAAAAACAGTTGCCCAGAAAGGTAGTAGATTCCACATTCTTGGAAACATTCAAGGTCAGGTTGGACAGTGCTCTGAGCAATCTGATCTAGTAGAAGATGTCCCCACTTATTTCACGGAGCTTGGACTAGATAACCTTTAACGTCCCTTTCAACCTAAGCTATTTTATGATTCTATGTTTCTGTCATATTAGGCTCCTAATAATTTTTTCAATGAATGTCAAAAAAGAGAGTTTTCCCTATAACTGTGACATGAAGGTATACTTTCATTGTGGAAGAGAGCAGTAGCACATGCTAGTCTGTTGGTTGGGGCATTTGAGTTAAATGTGTAAAGTTCAAAGACTGAATTCACTCCACTGCATCTGAGTGCCATATTCCATTTTGAATATAGAATTAAAATTTGCACAGATAAAATCAAAGAAGGCAAAGTTCTAACTCTCACCAATGGCAAAGCTTGCTTGTGAACCCTTTGTGCCTTTAAAGGCTTTCTTTTACATAATGTGGAAAATTGGTTTTGCTTTACCATTTAAGTACTATTTTCTCTTCAAAAACCCATAAGTTTTACAAAATATCTCAAAATTATCATTAAAATACAGAATATCTCAAATGTGTTAGGAGGTTCATTAGTAGTTTGGATAAATTGCTTAAAACAGTAGCAAAAAAAATTCACTGATTTTAAAATTAGTTCATAATTACTTGATTTTGCTGACTAAGCAAAGGAAACTTTATTCTTTGTCTGATTCAGAAAATTTCCGTGGAACAAAGCTGTGAAGGAAACTCATAATGTCCCTTGCTACAAATACTTTGATAATCCCAGCAATCTGAAACCAATGAAAGGCTCAGTATTTTTGTTCTGAATGTCATTTCAGTGTCATCTTGTCAAACACTGCCCTCAGAGAGGGAGAGGATAATTAATGGAAAGGATCTTTCATAAGGCCTAAATTCTTTAATTAACAAGAACTGGAACTTCATGTAGGTGTCTTCTAAAAGAAAAAAAAACTAAGGTTTTGTATCATGTTTCATGGGCCATAACCATGACCCCCCTAGGTTCAGCAGAGTTCACCATCTTTTTGCTATCCAGGCTTTCAATCTCACTTTTTTTTTTTTTGTTTTTGTACTCTCCATCTCATTTAGTGTCCAGTTCTATGACTACAAGTTTTGTTTTCTCACCCCTTTACACACAGATGAAGGAACAGGCTCTTGTGTTGCCCTTTCCTCAGAGGCTCAGCTGCCTGCATCTTGGGCAGCAGCAGCCAAACACAGACGCAGCCATGCTGGACAGAAGAGAAGCATCACAACAAAGAAAACCGATCCAGAAAACCTTGCATAGGCAGAGTCCTTTTGTTTTCTCTCCATTTCCTCTGCTGCTTCTGACTGAAACAAAAGGCAACAACTGCAGAGCTCAAACACAAAACACACTGACCATTTTGTTCTTGTTTTCCAATGTAATAAAATAAACAACAGCCCTACTGAAAAACTGCTTCTCAAAGCTTATTAGAGTAGAGAATAAACTTTTCAGTGACATGAACAGATTTTGAGTCAGAGCTTTCAGTGCCCAGTGCAGAATGTAATGGAACTGCAAAGCAGTCTGGCAACAGACATAAATCTGCATAGAGCAACTGCACAATCTAGAGCAACACATTTTTCAAATACAGCAATATGTAGAGTGAAAAGAGGGAACAAAACTACAGTTAGTTAGAGCAGTCTTGTTTCTAAATGAATTTTATTGACTTTTCCAAATGTTATCCTCTTACCATTGCAACTTTTTAGTCCTCTCTGCCCTATACCCATTAAATGGTTCCTTTTGATATTATGGCATTGATTTACTGTTTGTGATTTTCTTGGTTTAATGCGCTTAAGGTGTTTCGTGGTTTAGTGTTCCTTATTAACAGAGTCTGTCTGTACAGTATGCTGTGGCTGAAAAGAAGTTTATTACCCCCTAAAAATGTCCTCAGCTAAAGAAAAAATAAATTCAACTCCCCATTCTTTTATGATTCTGGTTTTATAAATTTGGGGTGAATCTTTATGCTCTGCAAAGAAGAGAGGCTGCTGTCGTAAAACCTTTAGATTTCCCTGTAGGTACAATATAGTAATTTATAAAATGCATTTGGCCACAGTGACCCACTAGTGACCTAGTTCAAGTAATGATTAAAGAAAAAATTGGTGAGTGAGTTTGCCTTTTGAGACGAAAGTCACATCTCTTTCATACATTGTTGTCAAGGTTATCTAAAAGAACAGAAGAACAAACCTAACACTTATCCCTAAAGGGAATAAGGAGTTACACAGATGTGTGTATGTCTGTGTCTATGTCTTTGTTTGGGTCACCATGTATGTGTATGAGAAGGACATTTTTTACACATTACAAAAAAGCTTAGTCTTCTTTTCTGTCTTTATAAAATATCACCACTAAATGCAATCCAAATTTGTATTTTAAGACAGCACACTTGATCTGAAACGAATGACAATTAAAGAAATAATTTGAGTCAGATAGTCTTTTACCTGTAAAATGACTTTCTATAAAAAGAATTCTCAATTCAGCAAGTGCATAAATCCATTTCCTAGTGGAGTTAGATCTATGGCAATGTCTCTGCCCCTGGGGGGTCAGTAGAATACCAATATAATTTAGTCTACACAGTATAAAAGCCACTGAGCTGGAGTTTGACACGTTCTATTGCCGCTGCCCTATTCAGACAAGTGCTTGACCAGTGACTCTTGATACTCCATTGGTAAAGTGTGCAATTGAGGCTTCCTGGCTCCCACAGTCCTTAGCTTTTCCTCAGGCTCAAATCACTCATTAGTCAGCTCATTCTAAACTCCATCCTGCCTGTACTGTCAGGTCTTTGGACTAATTTGGATGAGCTAAAGATAAGATCAAATTGGC
>WEIV01027825.1:0-17141 GCA_013390005.1 Calyptomena viridis | reverse complement strand
CTGACAGCCAACTTTTTCAAGGATCTGAAAAAAACAAGACTAGCAATCATTCCATAAAATTATCTCTATCAAATTTCCATGTCCTTTGGGGTTTTTTAAACACAAAATGGTGCCATACCTTTAGCACATTTATCAGGAGCCTCCAGGCTCCTGCCAGTCGTTGTGAACTGAGACCATCAGATCAAGTATAACAATTAGTATATCACTACATATAGGGGTATGGCCTATGTGCTTTGACTAATGCAAGTGCTGTAGTACATACACTAACTACTTAATGGATCAGCTTTTCCCCGTCTTCATTCCAAGAATCATTGTCCACATAGGCTCTGGGCCTCTGGGGAAATTTCTGTCAGAATTGAGAGATGTCTACATCAAACCAAACATTGTCCAGCTGCTAACTCCTCCACTGAAAAGTCACCCCAGTTTTTTCCCACATGTAAATATTTTGATTTTTCCGAAAGCTCATCATCAATGAAGAAATATAAAATGTCCTTCTTCTAAGTTAGGATTTTCCTGCTATGCATGAAATTGAAAGCAAAACAGAATTACCATGCTAATAGTAGCACTGCTTAGTGTATTGCTGTGCCTTATGTTTGCAGAGCCAGGCCAAGTATGAGCTGCCTTATGCTAGAATAAAGAAAAAACATGAACCTGACAGCAACACAATGACAGTCCCATTTTTAATCAAACTTTCTTTTTCTGTCGCTACTATGCAATTTTCCTAGCCAAAAAATGTTCTGGCTAAACTATTTCCTGAAATGTTATGTTTCAAATACAAATTTTAGAGGTAAAGTTAAAATCAACTACTTAGGAAGAAAATAGTTATTTATAAATTAATCACCTGATTTTAACGACAGCATCCATTCCCCACCAAACACTAATGAAAATAACCACAATCAACTCCCTAGACCAGGGTTGCCCTGAGTAAATCAAATGTATTTCGGTTGATAACACTCTTCTTTTCCACAGATATCTAAGAAAAATGTCTGTGAGGCTGTGTCAGGAGTATTTATACAAAAATCAGCATAAACATGAACTATCAGATGTTTCCCCTGGACTCATCAGAAAAAAGAAGCTATTGTAGTTGAAGTATTTAAATTAACTATTTTATAAGCAATAAGTAAATTAATTAAGATAATGACTGTCTATGCGTAATTCAATGAAAAAATGCAATGGAATTAATATATAAAGGGGTTTTTTGAATTTAGTAGCTTCGCAGTTTCTTCAACTCATTGAAGGAAATACAGGACACAGTACTGAATTCAAAAACTCTATATTGCCAGCCTGTGTTACACAAGAAAGGGTTTGCTTCATATAGTTTAGTCAAGATACCATTCAGCTTGCATGCTAAATTCCTACCTTCTGATAGGTTTACATAATTTCCTTACAGATTAGTAACTGATAACAACAAAAATTTCCTCTTTTGCACAGCTAGTGAAATGTATTTGTCTGTTCTGGCCCTTTCATTCAAAATTCACTCAACTTCCATATTATTTAAAAGTAAAAGAACTTTTTTACAAAAGAAGACAGCAAACCTACTGTCAGTGCATACACATGTCAACTGAGTAACCTGACACATACAGCAAGAACATATCACCAAGATATATGTTTTGGGAACTCCGCCTTGTCCTCCATGTTCTCTCTCCTTCTTCTTCCTCTCAGAGTGAGCCTCCTTTTATTGATATCTCTCTGTGATTTACAGTGCATCTGACGAGAGTGCCCAGCTGTCTCAAAAACCTCTCATTCTCCTGCCAGTTAGAGAGAGAAGCCAACCAGCTTCTTCCAAGTAATCTTTTGGCCCCCATGCTCTCAGCTTTCATTTACATTCTTTCACAGTGTTTCAAGGACTTTTTGATCCAAAAATTGGAACATTCACAAAACATTCACACACATTAAGAACATGCAGCTTTCTCTGGGGTCAAATCTCACATTCTTTTTCTTTAATTTAAGATTGAGACCATTAGATTAACAAGTGACAGCAAAAAAAGCTCTTATGAAGCATCTTTTTATCTGTGAACGCTTATCTTTTGTGCACCTTAAAATAAACATGGTCAGTGCTTTTTACATCCTGGGTAAACCAAGACAGCCAGATTATCAGTTTCTTCTCAAACTCCTAACTGTTAAAAGAGTGAAAAGAGAAGACAGGAAATTAATTCTTTCCATGAAGTCAGTTCACCCTTGCACCAGTTCCCCCCTCCCTGTCTCTGTAGCAAGAGATTCCCTAACCTTTACTATGAGCTAAGCCTCAACTAGAGCGAACAAGAGAGGGATGAATGGGATGATNCCTCTCATTCTCCTGCCAGTTAGAGAGAGAAGCCAACCAGCTTCTTCCAAGTAATCTTTTGGCCCCCATGCTCTCAGCTTTCATTTACATTCTTTCACAGTGTTTCAAGGACTTTTTGATCCAAAAATTGGAACATTCACAAAACATTCACACACATTAAGAACATGCAGCTTTCTCTGGGGTCAAATCTCACATTCTTTTTCTTTAATTTAAGATTGAGACCATTAGATTAACAAGTGACAGCAAAAAAAGCTCTTATGAAGCATCTTTTTATCTGTGAACGCTTATCTTTTGTGCACCTTAAAATAAACATGGTCAGTGCTTTTTACATCCTGGGTAAACCAAGACAGCCAGATTATCAGTTTCTTCTCAAACTCCTAACTGTTAAAAGAGTGAAAAGAGAAGACAGGAAATTAATTCTTTCCATGAAGTCAGTTCACCCTTGCACCAGTTCCCCCCTCCCTGTCTCTGTAGCAAGAGATTCCCTAACCTTTACTATGAGCTAAGCCTCAACTAGAGCGAACAAGAGAGGGATGAATGGGATGATGGTGACTTTAATTCCATTCTGACAGACTGTTGCTCCAGCAAACAAAAAATATGATAAGCAATCTCATCCCTAAAGCCTTGTAAACCTGTACATTGCCCTTTCCCAATCCCATATGCCCACTCTGATGGCAACCATGGCCAAATATTGTAGGAAAAAGACATTCTCTGAAGAATGGAAAAGTCAGGTTTTCTGTAGATCACAGATTTATGGTTCTCAGGAAAAAAGTCCTGTATATTTATCAAGTAGACAATAAATTCTGTACACGTCACAGCTTCTGAACAGATTAAAGATTGTAGTGGGTTGACCCTGGCTGGACACCAGGTGCCCACCCAAGCCACTCTATCACAGCCCTTCTCAGCTGGAGAGGTGACAGAATTTATGAAAACTTCATGTGTCAAAATAAGAATAGGGAAAGATCATCCACCAAAGAGAAATCACAGGCAAAACAGACTCAGCTCAGGAAATTAATTGAATTTATTACCAACCAAATCAGAGCAGGGTGATGAGAAATGAATCCAAATCCTGAAAACAGCTTCTTCAGCACCCCTCCCTTCTTCACAGAGTCAGCTTTATTCCCTATATTCTCTACCTCCTCCTCCCCATGAGCAACACAGGGGGACAGGGAATGAGGACTCTGGTCTGTTCATCACATGTTTTCTTTGCTGCTCCTTCATCTTCAGGGGAGATGTCCTCTCACTCTTCCCTTAATCCTGAGGGAGGTCCCTCCCATGGGGTGCAGTTCTTCGGGAACAGGATGCTCCAGCCTGATTGTCTCCTGGAAACTTAGTCATGTAGCCAAGGTAAAACTCTTCACAAAATTTTGTCCACTGCCATCTTACCATAGGGAAAAGGTCCTTAGGAAATAATTGTTTAAACTCTACAATATCCTTTCAAGCACATAAAACTTCTTTGCAGCACAGTTTCTACTTCACGTCATCCACCCAAATACAGGTAGATGACAGGGAAGCTGAACCTATATTCTTGAATATTTACTCATTATTTTGCTCTCAGCAGTACAGGTTGTAGGGCTAAATTCAGTTGTATCCTCTCATGGCTGGCAGGCAAGTTTGACATCTTAGGGAAGGCCACAGGATGTCTCCACCCATTCCCTCTGAACAGAAGTTGTTCCTGTGTCTCAAGCACGTGGAGCTAGAGACATCTTCTGCCCAGACCAACACATCAGCAAACCATGGCCAGCTGGTGACTGACAGCTAACTTAGCACAGTGTAGTTCACTGATGGAGAAGTACTCAACACAGGTAACATCTTAAATTTGCAGACAGCGGGAGGGGAAAGGAAGGATTGATCTCAATGAGCTCCATCAAAAGCAGCTTGAGACTGATTTGTTCTAGCAAATATCATAGTTCAGTGTGTACTTTGTACATCTAAACCCTGGCACCTGTGGAGCGTCGAAGTGATTCAGAGACAGGTGGCACCTGCGGGCCAGGATGTGTCTGGTGAGAGCAAAAGGGCCCTGCAAAACCTGGAGGAAACATGCATGACGTACTTCCATTAAGAGCCAAAAGAAGACAGATACCATTTCCTTGTTATGCTTGTCAGTGGTCATTTACTGAACAAAAATGATCTCTCTTTGTCTCTCTGACACTTTATTCAAGTTAGTCTTTTTGGCTTGTTCAGAAGAAAAAGGGAGCAATGATGCATTGGGGTTAGGTCAAGAGCCAAAAAAAATAAACCCACAAATAACTTTTTCTCCCTGAAATGAGTAAAATTCATGTAGTTCTGAAAGTGTCCCTACTTAACATGTTATGTGGAAAATCTCATTTTAAAAATTATAATGACAATAAAGAATCAAATAAGCAAGTTACTCAAATGTTTATTTATCTATATTTACTCTAAAAAGCAATAAGGAGGTGCTTCTAGCAAGCACAAAAATATCTCCTATACAAACAAACCTATTTTAACTTATTCCTGACTAAAAAATATCTAAACATGACAATTTATCCCACTTGAACTTCTGTATTCTCACAAAAACATGGCTTCCCCATAGGTTAGTCACAATGAAAGCTAATGTTTGTTTTGTTTTTGAATATAACTACTTCTACTATAAAGTAATTTATTAGAAATTCACCATTAAAATAGGATAAAAAATTTCCAGTAGAATATTTCTTAAGTGGGAAAAAAACCTTCAACAACTACTATTCAAAGTAGAAAATATAGCTTGCAAAAATTCTAGAATAAGATTTTCTTATATGATGGAGTTGAAAAATCTCAGTGGTGTATATTTATATATGATGACACTGTTCTGATCCAGAACAGTGTTTCAAAGTTTGGGTTTTCATAGCAAACATATGGCATAGCGTTATCTGAGAGCACCTCATGCCAGCAATCAGTATTTTTGCTGTGATTTGACCAGGAGCTGAATATAAGAGAAGAAACTTATATCAGGGCAAACACAACAGTGATCCCCTACTAGTATACCTCCCCAGCACCACTGATCTATGACCAAGGGGAACACTGGAAGAGGAGCAGAGCTCTCCAAGAAAAAGTTTCCCTCGATAATTTTCTACAGCTTGATGTGAGAAAAGAGATTTCCATAACAAGGGTTAGATAGACATATAAATACCATGTGTTTTGAACTTCATTTCACATCCAAAGCAATACGAAAAAGTCAAAAGACACTGGTTCTTCTTGGTCTAGTAATGATCCCTGAAAGTCATGCAACATTTTTCACAGGTAACTTGGTGAACAGCCACTGAATTCTTTGCAAATTTCACCATTTTTCCCCTAGAAAAAAATAATTTTTTTTTGTAAACCTTACTAAATACTAACATACTAACACAGAACTAAGCTGATAAATTGTCAGACTCAGCCCAGCTTAGTACAGATTTTAAAGAAGCAATCTCAAAATCTAAAAGGAAGACGATTTATAAAATTTCGTTATCCACAGCTACAATGAATAGTGCTTCTAAATGCAGCAGGACACAGGCTTTAGTCCTTACACCCTGTAGGAATATGGAAATGATAGGTGGGTGGGACATATTTTGAACAATGGACAAATTCCCAGATTACACTGAGGGTGATGACTGATGCTTGTGTTGCACTGGCAGGCTCCTTTAGCTGCATCTAATTAGAAACATGCCTCTTCTTTGTTGTACACCTTGGCTGTTCCAAATTTGAGGGACCCAGTTATACCTATTGTAGGAGTTCTAGTCCAGGCAATACGCACTCCACCTTAGCCTTCACTATAGTAAATCCTGACTTTTCATATAATTTAATGTAAATCAAACAAATTTTAAACCATAATTACAGGTAAGGTCCGGAACAGACCATACAAATGTTGCATAAAGATAGCTTTATGTGTCTCTTGTCTCTTTTTAATCAAAATTGAAAGCAGGAAATATGAATTGCTTGATTTAAGAAAGTCTTTGGAGATCCATGCTTCTTATCTTGGAAGTAATATCACTAGGATGACAAAGATAGTTGTTTGTTAAATTTCACAGAATACAAAGGGATCAGGAATATGAGGAAGCATTTGGAATGACAAACACATCTATCATTTCCCAGAGGCATGGTGCTAGCATCAGACACTGGTTAGCTCCTATTCATAGTGTATTCCATTAGGACTTAATGGAAAGTATGTTTTCCAATATAATACAGCAGAGGAATAGTACTAGAGTAATTAGCCTGTAGAGACAGTTGAAAATATATGGAAGTACTCTACCATTTCAGAAAACAGTCTAAGTAACAGGCTGTTAACACACCAGCATTTCTTTCTGTAGGGATGCATGACTGACTGTAAGAGGTAAACTCTCCAGTAAACCTTTACCTGCAAATATTATTATTTCGAAACAGTCAGATCTGTTTAAAATACAGACTTTTCCTCATCTAAGGTCACCAAGAGGTCAAAAAGCCTACAGGCTTTTTGTCCAGTGCTATTTAGGTGGAGCTACAAAATGTCTTGCAGTCCCTGGTGATGAGATTTCAACAGGTCAAAACATTGTACAGTCCTCTTTTCTCCAAAGAATGATCTGAGTGACCTGTTTAGCAGAGGCAAGGTAACACAGTTTGTCATTGGCAGGCTTATTATTCTTCAATTCTAAAAGGGAAGACAGAAAATGAAAAAATTCCTTGAGTCCATACTTTATTCTTATGTTGAAAGTGCCAAATGCAGTAGTCATTTCAGGTATTTGGACATAAGAGTTCACTAAGGAGCAGACTGGGAACTGTTCCCTTCAGCCAAGCTATCACATAGCAAACAGAGTAATAATCTTGGCAACAGCAACACACCAGAGACAGAATCATACCTGTGATCCAAACGATGCAATTCCAATCTCACAGCAGTTGTCAGGGATTTGATGTTAACTTGAATACAGTCAGGATTTCACCCAGGAGATGTCTCCTCCTGCCCAAGTTGGTCATACTCCCTGTGCATGGCCACTACCCCTTTATTTTGGTTAACAATCCAATGCAAAGTTGTTGTTCTTTGAATATAATGGACATAACAGAGAAAAAAATGGTACTGTACCACAATGCACACCTGTTCTATTTGGAGGAAAATGATACATTTCATTAACAAGCACAGAGCAAGGGCAGAAATGCACTGAGAGGAAAATAAGGAAGAAAGCTCAGAGATTAATAAAATGGAGATGAGAATAGCCTCACAGACAGTTTTCTTTTCAAAGGCAACACAAGGACATGCTGCTTTGTGCAAAGAGAAGATTATTTCCAAAGTGTGTGCTTTCTACAAAGAGTCGAGTTAATTATTCAAAGCAAAGGCCCATGAATTCTCAATTTTGCCATTCTGTTCTGACACATTCAGGCCCAGTGAGCTGTTTCTTATCAACAAGACTGATAATTAGCTTAGACTTGTCAAATAAACTTTCTGGAGAATTTAGTATTAAGCAGGTATGACATCCTAATAGGGGTTTTATTAGGCACTTCTCTGCACAGTAATATATTAGCAATCACTGCGACATTTTCTGCTCTGAGGGGTTTTGGCCTTGCTCATTTTTACACTTGCCAGGAAATAACTTTATTCACGACAGAGATCTAATCCAATACACGATTCTGTTTACCCTGGTTTCTAAAGTAGCATGTCTCTCAGAACTAAAGAGGAGTGATATATACATCATAGAAAAAAATGCAGTGTCTTCATCCTGACTGAATAGCCATGATCTCTTCTGAGCCTGCAGACAGTAGGCATTCAGTCTTAGCCCCACAGGCCACTTGTCTAGATTGCCACACATCAATTTCTCTTGGAGGAAGCTGTGGGAAACTGTAAGGAAAGCCTTGAAGAATTCCAGGTAGACAATGTCCACCACTCACCCCATAACAACTGTTATGGTTTGACTCTGGCTAAATGCCAAAGACTCACACATATCCAAAGTTTTTGCGAGAAGGGAAAAAAAAACCTTCAACTTTTGTGATAAGGATTACAAGCAACTGTTTATTAACTATTTCACAAGCCAAACAGGTGCTAACTTAGAATATTAAGTATTCACTACTACTACTACTACTACTACTACTACTACTACTAAAATCAGAGTTTAAGAGTGAGAAGTTTGATAGCTGTAACAGATACCTTTCTCCTCCCACCCCTCCCTTTTAAGATCTTTCTCTTTCTCCCAGCAGCACGGGAAGACGGAGTAGGAAGGTTGTGGTCAGACATTGTCTCTGCTGCTTCTCAGAAGAGAGAAAGTCCCACCCCAGCTTTCTTCATGGGGTCTTCTCTACGAAAACAGTCTGTTACAAAACTACTTTGTGGATTTTACTGACAAGAGCTTATTCAAGCATTGCTGTCACGTTAAGTCACTTTACCATAGGTGCAGTCATTCAGGTGCCAGCTGCTTGGCTGCTTCAGCATGGGTCTCCCCAGGCCACCAGTCCTCTCCAGCATGGTTCTCTTCTTCCCACGGCCCCCACTCCAGACACAGACATCAAACATCCCACAGGATCACAGCCTCTCTTTTCCAGCATTTATCTGCTCCAGTGTGAAATATTCCAGTCTTCCACGGGTTTGCAAGCGAATCTTCGCTCCCTATGTGTCCCCCACAGGTTGCTGGGGTCCTATTTCAGTGTTTAAGGCATCTTCTCTTTCTCCTCTCTCCAACCTTGGTGTTAGTCAAGCTTCTCACTCTCCTCTCTCTTAAGTGGCCATGATGTTCTGCCTTGCCTTTTTTTAATTCTCCTTCTTAAATATGTTATCACAGAGGCATTACCAGCTGACTTTAGCTAGCGTGGAGGTAAGAACTTTCCAGCAGCTTCTTAAAGAAGCCTCTCTCATAGCCCCCCCATCTAATAAAAAACTCTAGCTACTTAAAACCACAACAACAACGAAGCATGACTAAAGGCGTAAAGTTGCAGTTTGAACATTTCAAGCAGCTGAGAAGGACTATGGTTACAGAAATATTCACCTTTCATCTTGAAGAGACTGAGGTGGTTTATTTTGATGTGAGGACCAAAAATCTACTAAATGCCTTATGTGCATTATTTCTCTCAACATATAAATTGAGAAAATGAGACATGGCTTTTTCAAGCATCTTCATGAGTTCTTACTTGTCTCTACATTTTTAGAAAATCTTTAATTACTCCCTTGGTTTAAATTACAAATTCAAACAGTTCAAGTGACTGTTCAAGAGGGCTCAAAAACAGTCATGGCCATGACTTGGAAAAAATAGCACCTTAGAATAATAGTCCTTGCACAGATTCAGGCAGAAAACCTCTGTCTCCATCTTCGGATCCATATCTTCAGTGAGGGTCTGGAATAAGCTGTTTGTCTTATTCACAAGCTCAAATTAGACTCACTCGAACTCCAATAAATAATGGTACCTATGAAGGTGTACTTCCTCCTCTGTCCGTGATACTTTTCAGATATAAATTTTCTTATCCAGAAGAATACACAATGTTTATGGAAAATTAGTAATAAATGTGAAGTGCATTTGTGGTGGTTTTATCTTCTTCTAGCATTCTTTACGGGGTTATGGAGATATGAAAAAGATTATGTTGCAGGACAATATGGAGAATTAATTAATTCCAACAGCACAAAAGTAGTATTTTCATAGTTGTTCTGTTGCTGCTGTAGTTAAAGTAGCTATGGAAAACAAACAATTTTCATTATCATTTAGCAGGTGAAATCCATAACAGGATACTTCAATTGGTCCAAAATTTGTAATATTGAGCCAAAACTAGAAGGATTATTGTCCATCTGATGGATTAAAGTTTTGATAATGCGATAGTACATCTGTATGGGGGAGCTGATTAGACAAGTAAATTTTCTCACTGAAATTACTGGTTCTGTTTAGTTACGAACAACTAAAATTACAATATGCAACAAATATATTGTAGTTTACTGTGTCACCAATATTTTTCAGTGCTCAGATAAGGGATAAAATGTTACATCTTCAAATTTTCCACTGCAGTTTTGTTGCCAAATATGAAATGTTTAAGCATGAAGGCAGTCATTATTCTCGTACTGTTATAGTCTGATTAATTCTTCTACTAAAAACAGCAGTTCATTATATCCCTCCATATCACCAATCCAGCTGAAGGAGATAAGCTGAAGGAGATAAAATACCTCTGAAAACAGTTATAAATTACTTGCTTTAAAAGAATAATAAGGAATCTATGTAGAGCTGACTAAATCCTCCATATACTTCTATAACTCGTTCAGAAAACTTCAGCAAATTGCAGTCAATAATCCTCACTGTCACCCTGCTGTTCCCCAAACTTTTGCACAAAAATTTGGCTCTGAAATACAAATGTTTGATTAGTTTTTAACAATGAAGGGGTTTTTTACTAGATTTGTCTCCATTATTTTCTCAATTTTTTTAATATTTAAAAAGTAATTAAGTAATTATCGTTTCAGGAGCTTCCTCCTGTTTTGTATTTCCCCCTTAGAAAACACAAACTCCAGCAAAATGGACCATTCCTCATTTATTTTCTCTTGAGAAAGATATTTCTAAGTTTGAGGGCTCATGTGTGAGAGAAGAAGCTGGTACTAAGTTGTGTATGTAGGACATTATTTAAATGTATGCATGAGTAAAAAGCAATGTATATTGCTTTATTTTTCAGTAAATACCTGATAGCAGGGAATGGGAAATACTGTCATAGTATAAATTTACACATTTTATGACTCTTAGATCTGAACTGTGATANTCATAGCCCCCCCATCTAATAAAAAACTCTAGCTACTTAAAACCACAACAACAACGAAGCATGACTAAAGGCGTAAAGTTGCAGTTTGAACATTTCAAGCAGCTGAGAAGGACTATGGTTACAGAAATATTCACCTTTCATCTTGAAGAGACTGAGGTGGTTTATTTTGATGTGAGGACCAAAAATCTACTAAATGCCTTATGTGCATTATTTCTCTCAACATATAAATTGAGAAAATGAGACATGGCTTTTTCAAGCATCTTCATGAGTTCTTACTTGTCTCTACATTTTTAGAAAATCTTTAATTACTCCCTTGGTTTAAATTACAAATTCAAACAGTTCAAGTGACTGTTCAAGAGGGCTCAAAAACAGTCATGGCCATGACTTGGAAAAAATAGCACCTTAGAATAATAGTCCTTGCACAGATTCAGGCAGAAAACCTCTGTCTCCATCTTCGGATCCATATCTTCAGTGAGGGTCTGGAATAAGCTGTTTGTCTTATTCACAAGCTCAAATTAGACTCACTCGAACTCCAATAAATAATGGTACCTATGAAGGTGTACTTCCTCCTCTGTCCGTGATACTTTTCAGATATAAATTTTCTTATCCAGAAGAATACACAATGTTTATGGAAAATTAGTAATAAATGTGAAGTGCATTTGTGGTGGTTTTATCTTCTTCTAGCATTCTTTACGGGGTTATGGAGATATGAAAAAGATTATGTTGCAGGACAATATGGAGAATTAATTAATTCCAACAGCACAAAAGTAGTATTTTCATAGTTGTTCTGTTGCTGCTGTAGTTAAAGTAGCTATGGAAAACAAACAATTTTCATTATCATTTAGCAGGTGAAATCCATAACAGGATACTTCAATTGGTCCAAAATTTGTAATATTGAGCCAAAACTAGAAGGATTATTGTCCATCTGATGGATTAAAGTTTTGATAATGCGATAGTACATCTGTATGGGGGAGCTGATTAGACAAGTAAATTTTCTCACTGAAATTACTGGTTCTGTTTAGTTACGAACAACTAAAATTACAATATGCAACAAATATATTGTAGTTTACTGTGTCACCAATATTTTTCAGTGCTCAGATAAGGGATAAAATGTTACATCTTCAAATTTTCCACTGCAGTTTTGTTGCCAAATATGAAATGTTTAAGCATGAAGGCAGTCATTATTCTCGTACTGTTATAGTCTGATTAATTCTTCTACTAAAAACAGCAGTTCATTATATCCCTCCATATCACCAATCCAGCTGAAGGAGATAAGCTGAAGGAGATAAAATACCTCTGAAAACAGTTATAAATTACTTGCTTTAAAAGAATAATAAGGAATCTATGTAGAGCTGACTAAATCCTCCATATACTTCTATAACTCGTTCAGAAAACTTCAGCAAATTGCAGTCAATAATCCTCACTGTCACCCTGCTGTTCCCCAAACTTTTGCACAAAAATTTGGCTCTGAAATACAAATGTTTGATTAGTTTTTAACAATGAAGGGGTTTTTTACTAGATTTGTCTCCATTATTTTCTCAATTTTTTTAATATTTAAAAAGTAATTAAGTAATTATCGTTTCAGGAGCTTCCTCCTGTTTTGTATTTCCCCCTTAGAAAACACAAACTCCAGCAAAATGGACCATTCCTCATTTATTTTCTCTTGAGAAAGATATTTCTAAGTTTGAGGGCTCATGTGTGAGAGAAGAAGCTGGTACTAAGTTGTGTATGTAGGACATTATTTAAATGTATGCATGAGTAAAAAGCAATGTATATTGCTTTATTTTTCAGTAAATACCTGATAGCAGGGAATGGGAAATACTGTCATAGTATAAATTTACACATTTTATGACTCTTAGATCTGAACTGTGATACATATGCTGTACTGGGGAAAAAGAAACAAACAAAAGCAAGACATTCCTTTTGATACCTAAACAACAATGGTCTCTGCATTTTTTTCTTATGCTGTGCTGAAATGTCCTTCAGATTTAATAAACACTGGTTTATACTACACATATTTGCTTCCTTTGATCAGCTAACAACTCTGACAGCTGTGAAAAGTTCACAAAAGCGTATTAAGTTTTTTATTTCTTTTTCCCTAGGCCAGCAACTAGTTGAAAATGTTTGAAGAAATGCAATTTCTTTCTCCCATTAAATTTGGTCTAAATAGTAAAAATATTGCACCATTGCTTATTGAATTGTTCTCCAACATATAGTTGTTCCCCATCAGGCAGTTATATTGTCATGGCCTTGTGGAGGACCAGGTACTGGTCTTTGTCATGAACATTCTGACTGTTGTGACAGGAAAGTAGTGATTGGAAGAGAGGGTGCTGAGAGGGTGCTGAGGAGGTAGGCAGCACTGCGCTGAGCCAACTTCCTTTTCTGCCTTGAGAATCGTACTCAGTGCATCTCTGTAGCTCCCTGCCTTGACTCACTTCCTGGAGAGCTCAAAAGGGTTGACTGTGCATGCGAAAACTATATGGCACAAAAATTCATTTACATAAGAGGTGTGCACCAGATTGACTATAAAGGGGAGCGGATTGCTCCCTCTCACTCTCTTTTTCCTCACTTTCTCTCAGTCTTGCTCTCTTTGTCTACCCCAGAACTGGACCATTCATGCAACAAGACCAACATGGGATCTAAGGAGTGGTGATCTTCTTTCCTCTTTTCTCTTTTTTATTCCTTCATTTCTCTCCTCTCTTGCTTTGCCTTAACGAAGTGTGGCTATCATATTCTACCCCTTCCTCTGTACTAAAGTTTATTGTGAGGTGTTGGAGCTTGTTGAAGTGTGATGTAAAAGTTAAGGGCTTGCTATGAAACACTTTTGAGACTAAATATTGGGCTGGTTCTCAAGAGTTAAGATGATTATATAATAAAAGTATAAGAGTTCTCTGATGTCAGCTGGAGTCTGTATTCAGCCTGATGAGAATTTATAATGAAAACCATGCCCTCTACTGAATGGGTCATGACAGGCCTATATTTGAGCAATCATACTTATGAAATCTAATATTTAATGGTGCAAACATTATGTGTGGTACATGGTGCTATCTCCTAAACTGAGAGTCTCAGATCAGAGAGCTACAAACTTTTCTCTAATCTCTATATCACCTTCTTATCATGTGACTGAGTTTTAACTTACTGGTAGCAATAGCCTGGTCAGTCTAACAGCAGAGTTCTCTGTCATGAGGACTGCCGAGATGCTCCTGGGATCAACAGGAAAGGCAGATAATTTGGAGGATTGTGATTCATTTGAAAACCTCTGGTTCTTTTGGATATATGCAGTTCTTTTCACCTATTTTTGACAACTAGAAGGACTTTACAGTCTTTATAAAACATGAAGACTCCTTGACAATTGCTCAAATACCACAGCAAACAGAAAGGATAGCTAGAATTTAGGAGCAGAGCATTGTTAGAGTGGAAATAGGGGAGGTGAATAGACTACAACACACCAAAGCTCTTGGCCCTGCTATAGCTATATTATATCCTTTCTGAGCAACAAATGTGTACTGTATGAAACTTCCTCACTAAAGAAAAACAAACGGTCTGATAATGAAGCTTACTTGGATAAGCATGTAAGCATTAGTCATCAAACTAAATGATAAAAGGTTAGAAGTTATACTAGCTAAACTGGGTCATTTAATGTATGAATTCTAAAATTTAAATTCTAAAATCTAAATTTTCTTCCAAGACTGAAAAAGCAATGTGAAAGGAATTAGATTCCCCTTTTTACTATGCTTCTGAATGTTCACAATATACTGTCATTAAGAGTTTGTGATAACACTGAGTAGCTGAGCCCTATCTCTTCCATAACATCTGCAACCATCTAATGACTACCAAACACCACACTCTGGAGCCTAGTTGAGGAAAGCATGTGTGCGTTATCAAATAGAAGGCCTGTTCAGACCATCCACCATGCAAGAAAATTATTCCAGAGGATCAGGTTGTGGTAAAGGAACCATCAAACACATGAAAACAGTTGGTAACATTGTCTGTGATTAATGACAAAGGGACAGGTCTCTTCCTATCTCCAGCTACATACATTGTTGTGGTCACAGGAGCCAAATCATACAATGGCAAAGAGTTTGAAGAAAGCAAATGGAAGATCAAGTACTTGACTCTTTATGATTAAGTGGTCTTCTTCTTCAAGAAAACATCATTGAAGTGATGAACTCAGTGACAGATTTGGCTTAGTCTCTCAGAACAAAATTAACATTTTCTGAAAATATGAGAAAAACAACTCTTAATAGGGAAACACACCCAAATTAGGAACTGTTTGCAAAGCTTGTTATTTAGATACTAAGCTGGAGCCATTTGTAGTGGAGTAATGATCCTACACAGTTTAGCAAATCCTTTGCCTATTTCGTGCATTAGGAAGGAAGAATGCGATTTGATGTAAACAACCACCAAATGAAAGATCACTTGCATTTCACATTAAGCTCGGTTAAGAGACAAAGAGAATTTAGCTACCAGCAGATATATGTGATCCACTGCACAACAGTAAGTTGCCATGGGGATGTGTTGTATTGAGAAGAAACTGTTCGTAAAAATGATTTGGTGGCCAGTCTCATTAGAATCATATCCTGTATTTGGAAATTGCTGTCAATCTCACTGGATAAGATGATGAGATTTGCACCTCTCACAGCAGCATGTGCTGGGAAAAGAGGTTTTATTATGCTTGATTTCAAAAAGTCAAAAGCCTACCATCTGTTAAAGTCAGCAAAGTCCAACAGACAAAATCCTGAGCAGGATCTGAGGAGGAGACAGTCTTCATCCTGCTCTCCTTGGTGACAGAATTAATATCAGTTCCCCAGAGGTCTCTTGCTTGAGACCTGCACAAGCAGGATTGAAACAAACTTTCAGGTTTGTTGTTCATAAATAAAAACATAAAATGCACCCTGCTGCTGATCATTTCTGGAGCCCTATACTTCACTGACTGAATAGCACTCCTACACTAATTAATGATTAACCTTGAGGATCATGCAATAAAAATAAATTTTTAATGGATAAATCTTCTTTACAAATAATGAATGCATGATGGGCTTTGTGATTTAAACCGATTTTTCAAGTGGAAAATTTTAAGTTCAGCATAATTGTTTGTGAGGAAACAAAATATATTTTTGAAAACAAGTTCTTAAATTTTTGGATTCCTGAACTGGTGACATTTTTAAGGGGCTTTAGTGTGAGAGAATTGTATTCTACCTACAATCATTCCATCTTTCTCAAACTCAGCACTGGGGAAAAAAAAAAAAAGATAGGTAGTAAATTCACACGCAACGTTATATTGAAGAAACTGGGCTTTTAAACACTGATCTTACGAAAGAATGTCCATGGACACATTCATTGTCCTTGTGCTCTGTATAGTGTTATAGAGATTGCAGAATGAACTTTTGCTCTTTGCCTTTTCCATCATTTCTCTTTTAATGCAACAAACATAGTAAACACGGAGACATTTTATGACAGTTCCTGATATATAACATTTAAAATTCCACAGAGAAAGCATAAATCACACAAAGCATGACCCTTCATAGAACTTTATGCGTCAATTTCTCTCATGCTGCATGGTGATGTGAAAAAATCAGTATCAGGTTTTTATTTTGCACCTAATCTTTATCTTTGTATATATGCACAGGCACAAAAGAAGGGTTCTTGGCAATCTCCCAGACACGAAGAAAACCTTATAATTATAGGGATTACAATGATAGAAATTTTACACTACTAAACAGGCACTACACCCATCTTCCCTCATTTTTCCCTACCAGACTAATACTTCTTCCCCAATATTAACAGCAGGAGAAAGCTTATGTGATGTTGACTGCATGTAGAGAGATGTTGTAAGAAGAAAGCACAGCTGGATAGGAGTCATATCATCATCATCATGGCTAAGCTTCATGAACTAAGAAATGGGGGTGCTGATGGCTAAAAGGCCAATGCGGGATAGACAAGTCTGAGAACAAAAGGAACAGCTAAAAGTCTCCTTGGGTGGAATTGACGAGGCATGGTTCTTTCTGCGTTGTCTTTTCTCCTCAAGGCTAATTCTACGTGAGTTTTCAAAGGAGGCAGCAGCTTTATAGATGGTGTGTCTCTATGATTCCTGATTTGAGGCCAAAGTGGACCACTGATGGGGGTCAATGTGGCCGAGACTAAGATGCTGTTTCATGGAGTCCTTGCATCTTCTTTTTGGGGCTCCTCTATTGCA